>WBNO01000425.1:0-62442 GCA_013400575.1 Peucedramus taeniatus
TACTTGGAAAGGGGAAAACCCATGCTAGCTTACCCAGTACATGTTTCATTGCACTGAGAACTGAATCTTAAAACTGACATGTGTTGAAAGTGAAGACAGATGGAGCAGAAGTTGTGTTGGAAGAGAAAAGGGAGAAGTAAATCAGCCAGCGCATTTAGCACAATATTTACATGGTTGTGGTGACCTGAAATTAAGAAATTCACTCTGAGAGTCATCTAAGTTAAGGTATTCAGGGATTTGCCTTCATGGTAAGAGAGTAGTAAGTCAAAATGATAATAAAGACTAGATTTTTCTGAATTCTTAGGACAAATGTTTTCCAGCACTTCACCTCACTCTTTCAATCGTGATCATGTTAAAATCAATACACAATACTAGGAAAATGCAAGCAGTGAATTTTTTTTCTTATAGCTGTATATAGATACTAATTTAGGTTTTTTTAGAAGAACAAAATTACTGAAAAAGAAAAAGGGGAGGAGTGATTGAAAGTTGTGGGCATTTGAAAAATCCATAACTGATAATTTATTCCATTACACTGTAGGCAGTGTATATATAAAGAAAAAGAAAAAGCCAATCTAGATGCAATATCTCTGTGCAGTCACTATGAGAATGGAGACAACAAGTAATATTAGCAATTTTCTAGCAGATATGATAAGCAAATTAAGCCTTAGCTCTGTATTAAAATCTTCATTTTGTTGTCATTCTATGGCTACTGCAATTTGGGGTTACTGATGGAATATATTTTTGCTTCAATCTATTAATTTTCTGTTTAAATAATATAGTCATGACGCATCTCTGTGGAAGCTTGCAAGTAGAGCAGCCAATGTTTGTTAAATATATCAGAAATGAAGATAAAAAGCTGCACTGTGCTTTTTTGTGTCCTTTTCCTGTGACTGAATTCAGGCAGACAGGTGACCAGGAGGGAAAATTGTTTACTCATACCAGAGAAAGTGAAAGTATAGGGTTTTATTTAGTACACAGAGCATTTTATGTAAAAATCAGATGTCTGAGGTATAATAAGCTGTTCTTTCACATGCAATACCTCCACAAAAACAAAACACTCAAGCTCTAAATTCCCTGGAAGGTAAAGTTTATATAAGGTTATTTCGTATTTGATTAGGATGCAGATTCTTCTTTTTATCCTGAGGAGAAAAAAAGATCTGTTTTAATAATAATGTACTTTTCTAAAAGCTGACTGGTTTTGGTCAAGATACCCTAGATAAGTCAATAATTGTTGCAGGGGAAATAATACTGTGCTCTGGAGGTTTGTTTGACTGATAGATGTGGCTAGAAACGAGACTATAGCACCCTGGGAAACTGTAAGGCACAGGAGAAAGCTCTAACAAGCCACTCATGCATCCTGGAGTGTGTAATTATTCTGTCTGAATGCAGTTAAAGGATTTAATTAGTACAAAGAAGGCAGCATAGCAATGGAGTCTTCCTGACTATTGATTTTTAATAAGCCCAGAATAATGAACTGTCTTCAAGAAAATATTATCATAAATTTATTTCCTGTGAAAAATTAAGGAATTAACACAGTGTGACCCTGGGGCTTTTATTTTAACATGTTTTAAATCCCTCAGGCAAGAGTCCCTTTTTCACTTTTTTTTTTTATTTATGGATTTTGTTAGTCTATTTTTATTTTGTTTTTAGAGTTTCATGGCCAAGGCCTTGCAGCCTTGTATTTTCTCAGACACTTCTCAATCAGCCTCTTTAATGTCAGTTGTGTCTGTGGAGCTCTTCTGTTGTGGATGCAAAAGAAGAGTTGCTCTTTCTGGGAAAATGTCTCCTCCTTTCCTGGGGAACTAGGAACTGCTGTTGTATTGGTTCAGCCTCATCCCAAGGGCATGTGAATGCTGGAAGGGAGAAGAAACAGGTCTACATTGCCTCCTAATGCCCACAGGACTGGGAATTGGTAGCCTCTTGGGATTGCTGCAGTTTGGGTGTCATAGGAAGCCCTGACTCCTTCGAAGAGGTAAAAGTTTTGTTCCTGAAATGTGATTTCTGGTAGAAATGCTGTCATGCTCTGCCAGAGGAATGTGGTGAAGGCTCTGATGCTCCTGATATCAGCTCTTAATAGCAGCAAGGTGAGGCTGTGTGAATCACTTGAACCAAGATAAAAATATAAATCAGTAGAAGTCTGAAATTTTTCAGGAATGGAATCCCTGGCCATTTGGTTGTGAGATAATAGCCACAGGAAAAATCTTTGGGAAGATGCAATGCCTTGAGGTTGTTCAGATTTTTCTGAAAGGGTGAGGAAATTCAT
The DNA here is from genome assembly GCA_013400575.1 of Peucedramus taeniatus. Classification (NCBI taxonomy): domain Eukaryota; kingdom Metazoa; phylum Chordata; class Aves; order Passeriformes; family Fringillidae; genus Peucedramus; species Peucedramus taeniatus. Next base: position 2,264 of record WBNO01000425.1, read on the forward strand.
TCAAAAGCTGAGAGAAAAAGGAAATAGATTATCTGTCTTGCAGAGCATAGAGAAAGAAGTAGTGACACTCCTGCACTGGGCTGTAGAAGCTGTGAGACAAAATGCCTGGGGATGTGGTGGGGGTTTTTAGGGACTGCTTGAACAAGCACTTGCCAGGAGTGTCATTAGCAGCCTGCCCTAAGCAACAAGAAAGATTAAATGACCTCTTTTAATCCCTCCCAGCCAGTCACTGTGTCATCCCAGATTGGGTGGACACGGGGTGAGAAGAACCCTTTATTTTGTGGTGTTGGGGAGTGCAGGAGTGACTCAGAGTCACCTCTTTCCTAATGTGGGAATGAGTGCTCCGTCACCCTCTGCAGGATCTGGCAGTCCCATCCTGCAGCTATACATCCTCTCAGAGGCTTTCTTAAAGCCTGTGAGACCCTCTGAGCTTTCTCCTGTGGGAGAAATGCAGCCTGAGGTACATCCTTTATGTTGCTGGCAGGAAACGGGGGCTTTGAGCCTGTGAGTGTGGAAATTCTGCCGACAAACGATATCTAGGAGCAAATGGGAAAAAGAAACTTTTAGCAATTGTATCACACTGCTGCCATTTTGAGCACTTGAGTAGAACAGGTCTGGTGAAGAGGCTGTGCTGGTGACTAGGCTGTCAGCAGTGAGAGGGTTGGTAAGATGTTGGTGCTCTGTAACTGCCCAGCAAGAGACGTAGCCCAGCTCCTCCGTACCACAGGATGTGTCTTTGTTGTTTTGGTGCTAATGAAAACACAAGAGGGAACATCCTTTTAAACATATTTTTATTTTCTAGTAAGTAAAAGTTTATCTGTATGCAAAAAATATATCTTGATGCTCCATGTCTGTAGTTAAAAATTTTGCCTTTTGTGGCTGACATTCATGGATTGTTATGTCAAACAGCCAGTTGTGTTTGACATAACAGTTCCTTTTGCCAGTTCCTTTTGAGGAAACAACTCACAGATCCCCCCAGTAGAAAAGTCCTCCTCTGATCTATTCAAAGACACATATTTGAATAAACCTGTGGAATAGAGGATCAAGTTGTGAAACAATTCACTGAAATAATCCCCATGAAAGACATTAAGGACCTAGTAATTTTTCATGGCTGTCTTATACACCTTTTTAATTTTGATAAATGCCTGTTAACCTAGAAATCATTTTCAGCTGATACTTTTGACGGGCAGAAAGTCTGTGTAGTCTTAGTTTGTTTGTGGCTGCTCTTGAGACCTACCCAGCTCATGCTGTACCAACAGGGTGCGCACTGCTTATAAATGCTGAACATTTTAGTTCTTGTAAGCTCTACTTTTTTTTCTATTCTCTTTTCTTTAGGAAACTTTCACAAATTAACCTAAGTGACAACATGTGGTAACAATTTTTCATGAGGCTTCCTCTCATTTTGGCCAGCCAGGTAGCTGTATGTCATCTGTGGCTTTTAGCATTGCTTCGCTCTCCTTCACTTGCTTTCCTCAGCCGCAGTTTGACATGAAGTAACCTCTTGAAAGAGTCACAGCCTGTAAAAACTGAAGCCATCCCTTGGATAATAGTGTTACATTACCTCCTGCTCCTCACAAGGGCTTCAAATGTGCTCACTTTTAATCCCAAATATCAAAATGGAAGCAATGGTCATAATAAAATTTGGTTTATTTTAATGTAGTAGACGTGTAAGATCACCAGCTCTGGATGGGAATAGTGGATATTTTGTCATCTGGCTGTAGGAATGCATGATTGTGCTCCTTTGGACTTGATGAATTGCTGTCAGGGTGTTACTAACAGTAACAGTCAATAGTGAAGGTCTTTTCTGACACCTGCTCTCTGCTTGCTGCTGCAGATGAGGTGGTATCTTAAGAAATGCCACACCTGAGAACAGTAATATGTTCAGTCACCTGTGTCCTGCAGGGAAGAAACCACGTTTTTAGAGACAAGAGTTTAAACAGAACTTGCACAATAGATGCTAATAAGCTGCCCTAGAAAGCTCCCTTATGACAAAGGCCCATTCACCTTTGCCAGCCTGAGACATGGGGTGTGCCCAAAACGTTTCTCCTTGGCACTGTGTGCTGCCAAGCAAATCGTCATGGCTTCAGGTGCTGCAGATGCACAGGGATGTTTCTCTCTGTACAACCTAGCTCTCTGCATTCAGCCAGGCTTCTTCTCATGGGGACTGTCTGCTCATGCTCTTGGATTTATTTCAACTCTTTTAGGCTTTCTTTGCTTTCCTCTGTTTCTCTTGGCAGCACACAGATGCATACAATTGTATTTCAGGCCACTATAAAATCCTTTTATTTGCAGCTGGTCCCCAGAAAAAACACCTGAATTCTGAATTTGGGTTGAGGGCTTTTTTTTTTCTTTGCTTAAATCTTAAGTTGTCAGTGATCTGGGACATAAATACCCTTGATTAAACTACCCTGGTGCACAAAGGATTTTATCTTTCCTAAATGGATGGAGGAATGGTGGTCAGAGACCTTTCATCTCTCAGGAGGTCTTTTTGACCTCATGAATGGAAGAGAGCTTGAAGGTAGTTAATTTGTATCAGAGAACAGGTATAAATATATTCTCCAACTAACTTGAATGAAATGCTAGATTAATTCTTACTGTTGCCCTTCATCTGCTGCATCAAATATCCTGAGTGGGTTTTGGTTGAATTTGCTCCAGAGAAAGCCAAAGCAAAAGAAATTAAATTAAAAGAATTAAACTTGCTTGGTTTGGTCTTCAAACCCTCAGCTGACCCTAGTTCATTTGACATTTCTTTTCAGTGCTTTGAGGACTCTTTAGACCTTCAAGCATGTAATGCAGTTGGCCTGAGCTTGCAGCCCCGTTTTCTGATGTGAGGAGTACTTTCATCTAAGTGCAACAGAGCACTTGACTACCTTTTCTGTTCTAAGGTTATGAATAGTTTCACTGCAGTTACTACAACTATTGGCAGGCAATAATCTGCAGCCATGATGCAGGAGTGCAAGTCTGTGTATGGTTTAGAGATCATATTTTTGAGGAATTTGATAAACATTTGAAGTTTGGATTGATTTTAGCAGGGTTTGGGACATTTCTGACTGTTTCTATAATATTTCCTTGTAGCAGGAAAATAAGTCGTTTCATGAGTTACAACCTATTAGTAGAGTAGTCAACACTTGTAGCAAAATTTGCAATCTAATGCTAGACAGTTACTATTCCAGGAGATGTTTGCATACTTAACAAAGTATGACAAGAATCATGAAAAGGAAGAGAAAAAGAATTCCACCTTTTTGACCTTATCTCTTCTACTCTTACAGTGGTCAAAAATCCTTCTGACTGTTAATTGTCAGTAATTTAATCCAGTTTACAGAAGGATAAATTATGAACAGAAATCCACCCATCCAAGTTTGAGGCAGAGCCACTCAGTACAGGCTCTGTCAAAGAAGAAATTGCTGCAGCACACAGTGGCAAGAAAAACAATAATCCTTTATTTTGTTTCTTTCTTTGTTTTTTTTTATACACCAGAAATGTTATTTTAAAGGGCTGAATGAGTGGTAATAATTCTGCTTGAACACCCACACACTGGCACTATCAATCTGAGACAGGTTGGGATGGAAAGGAAAAGAACTGACTGCTTTGGGGAAAAAAATGGGCAAATGAGCTAAGCTGCCAGCTCCAGCTTTCATGTATTTTTATATAAGAATTTTTGAAAAAAGGAATATGAATTGAGAGGGAAAGTGAATGTGAAAGACAATTACATATCAGTAATTTTCAGGTGGTTTCCCTTTTCTGTAGGTGTAGGAATATATTAAATTGCACTTTACTTCATTTTTCTTTTTGTTTAGAGAGACCTGCGCTTTTATAACTTTGGGGCAATTCTGAAGACTATGCCTCTAGTTTTGGGACAGACTCACCATCTTCATAAAATATGTAATATTGTGTACTCAGTAGCTGCCTGGAGTCAGTTGTCAAGCCCCACTTTTTAATTACAGACCATTTACCATGTTCATCATGATGATCATGCTAAAGATCTCAATTCTCCCGTTTATTTCTGTTTAAAATATTAGAGAGCACCTGAATGAAACACTCTTGCCCATTTTCCTTTATGTTCCCAGAAGCTAAGAAGTGGTGATTTTGGCTGTAAAATAAAATATTGCAGTCTATAGCTGATTAATAGTTGTTTTAGTAATCAAGTCATGAAAATATGAAAATATAATGAAGAATTCAAGAAACACACACACAAACACACACACACACACACACACATATATATATAAATAAAAGTGAAAAATGCATGCAATATTCTTATTCTAGTTAGTGTATAAGACCTTGGAGTGGACAACAGCTCTCACAGTCTGTCCAGTGGTACTGCTGGTAGGTGAGACCCTGTTTCAGGTCTCAGCTAGAGTGAAATAATTTAAAACTGGGAATTATTAAAATTGGGAACCAGTGTTCTCCTTTCTAGAAAAGCTGAGATTTTATGTGGAAATAGTTTGCCTTTGGAAAACTTTTCTGTGGCAAGAACTTTGATCCTGCTTTGTGGAAAAATAATCTCATGAAAGTCCCATAAGTTAGGAGAATTAATTCCTTTTTGTAGGTTGAGACAGCTAGCTTGTACACTGAGCACTTCTTCACAAAAATCATACAGTGCTTAGTTTTTCTAAGCCATGGAGGTTGTGAAAGGTCTCTGGAAAACTGTGTAATGATTTAGATGAAAAGTCTGTTTTGTCTCATCCAGCAGGAAGTATGCTTATCAATGTGGCTGTTAAACTGTGAATTTTCTAGGGAGCGCTCCATGTACAAGTCGATGATCTTGATCCATAAAAGCAGGCTCTTAGACATGACTCATAAATTTGTCTGTGATTCAAATGTGTTCTTCAGTTTTGAATAAATGATTTGTCCAATAACCTAAATAGGCCCTGTCTATGCTTTTATCTACATCCAAATAATGGGGTTAACCCTGTGATAGTGTAGTTGCAGTGCACGTGGTGGACAGCAGGCCAGTCTTATAGGGGCATGAGTAAATGCTATAGCAGCAGATTCTAATTACAAAGACTCTATTTATTAATATGAACATGTATCTTCGACGTTTAATTCTTTCGTTTTCTGGGAAAACTACCACAATGTTATCAAAAATAATTTCCCCCGTGTGCATGTAGTGTGTTGATTAACAGGTTTAATGACTTTCACTGTTTTTATAGCCTTCTAAAGTCTTATCTGTCTTCCTGGCTTTTGTGCTTTCTCTAGTCATTTAGAAAATCCTGAAAGGAAGACAAAACAGGGGGTTTTGAGACACTGAAGTGAGACAGCTGATTAGTCCTAAGGAAGCTTCAAAGTAGATAAGCTGACTAGGTCAGGTTTACACTAATGACAAAGATAAATCATTCAAAAGCATCATTCATTCTGGGGTGCAAAACATTTTACTGGAAAATTTATGAAATTTATAAAAGAGCATTCTCAGGAACATTTGGATTAGTAAATAACACAACTGAAACTTGTATGTCTTCTTTTCATGGTTTGTTCTTGAAAAATGGAGAGTGCACTGAACTATGAAGTTCTGAAAAAAGTTTTTTAATTTTTTTGATCCCTTTCTGTTTGGTATGTAGGATTTTGTTTTCTTTCTGACTACCCTAAACATTATTTTTAGTTTTGGATTAATGAGCTGCAAAGAACGGGACATGATAATGTTTTTTTTTTCCACAGTGTGCACATGCTTTTCACCATGTCAATCTGTGCTTATCCATATAGATAATATGAGTTTATGGATCTTTTTCCTTCTCAGACCACTTCTCCACTTTTCCACCCAATGATTCACTTGGGACAGTCACGTTTTTCAAATATTCTTGTTGATATTTTGCTTCCTCTCCCAGAGTGAGAGTACAGAAAGTGATGAATGTCTTTCTCTGCAAACCTGGCTCTTCTGAGTGCACCAAGCAGGAAGATGAAAAATGTCAATATCCCTCAAATTACCTTTCAAAATCCACATTAGCAGGGTTTTTCTTAAGGAATTTTCTTTAAATTTAAGGAGCAAGTGGCAGGTACAATTTCACCCCATCCACTGAGGCAGAATCTCTACATAATAGAAGACTTTGCAGTTCTTTAAAAATCAAATCTTTAGTGGAAACTACATAATTTAAAAAATGTATTTAAATTTGCCAAATGTGATACTTCCTTTCCATTCCCCTGTCAACCTCTAATAGTGTAGGTAGGTAGATTTTTCTTACTACAAGTTGGTTTCCTTATCCATCATGCTCCCCCCAAAGATTCTAAAGCCAGACAGCAGAAAAACCCAGAAATGACTCAACTATCTGAAACTGGAAACAAAACATATGTGCCATCACTGACTTTTATTTGCTGTCTACCGAAGAGGAGTTGTGTATTTTTTTTCCTGCCTTGATGTTCAACGTGAGCCATTAAAACTTCCATTGCTCTGTTTTGAGCAAAAAATACCTGCTGCGGAAAAGGTTTAACATATATAATTTCTAAGGTAATAATCACCTTCTCTGAGAATTGTGTCTTTGAAAGTATAGCACTCCCATCCCTTCATAACTCACTGCACTGTCTTCAGTGATGTCAGATCAGTACTGTCTTTATTTCCAAATTATAGTACCTCTGAGAAAAGTACTAGCTGTGCTTAATCACTACCTGCATGTTTTTTTCATGAGGATTGTTTAGCACATAACATTAGATCAGGCAAATTATGTTTATGTTGACTGCTGCAGCATCAGCATCAACTGGGCAACGTTTGTCTGGTGATCTGGACACATGAACATGCACATGTCCACATCTCAGCAGGTCACTTTGATCTCCTTTCATCATCAGTAGAGGAAAACAAGTGAAAATGGGCAAGCATGAGTAGCGCTTTAGTTGTCTAAATTTCTGGTAGGTGAGTTTCATTTTGCATGTCACTATTATGTGGTATAGCTACATTGCAATACTGGGGTGTTTCCACAGTTCACTGAAACACTTTTACAGCTTGGAATTGGGGCGTTGCTATTACTCCACTGTGAGAAATGCTCTTCATACCTAAGGCTGTAGCAAAAACATAGTTACACAGTTAAGTTCTTCACAGTTTTGAGTGGTATCACTGGCATGTGGCATGTATTACATGTGTAACCACATGGCACCTGGCTCTAGGGGTGGGAGAAGCAGCCTGTTAGAGGCAGCAGTGTTGCCTGCATCACTGAGCCATTGTCATAAGTCCTGATTTGTGCAAGCCAGAGAGAAGGGCGGGACACGGTTCTGCCAACAGGACAATAAAAGGTTTCTGACTCCTTCTCCTCAGGGTTTCCCCATGTCCTTCTTCTCACCCCATCCTTCCTGTCTCTGCTCTACTGCCAATGTCAAGCTCTTGCCTCATGACTGGGGTGTCAAAACTAAATTCTGCTGAGAGCAAGCACCTAGATAAGTTTCTTGAGACACAAACCAGCTTTCAAATAATTTCCTTCCTTGTGTTCTTTCTTAATATTTTCCTATTTTCCAGTGTACTAACTTGCAAAGCCTGGGATATAGGTATTTCTCTGGTAAAATCTAGGGCAGATGAGAAAGTTGCTGTGCCTTTAAGAGATGCTGCGCTCTGAATCGATTTATAGAGACCTGACTTGCATGAAAACATAACTGTTTTCAGATAACTATCATGACATATTTCAAATATTTACAAAATGTTCTTTAGTATGTTTTCAGCAGGTAGAAGTTGTAAGGTAGTAAGGTATTAGAAAGCAGGCCAAAAAAACTCCCTCCCTCTCTCTGCAAATGATTCAGAGCTTCTGTTAGTGAACAGGTTTCTTTCTGCTGATAAAAGTGAGGCCAATCCCTGGAAAGGAAGGAACAGCACTATATTTACATCACTTTTTTTTTTTTTTTCTGTCCAGGCTTGGCTTTCTATTCACTGTGACTTTTTAGTTTGAAGGAATTTCTAGCCTTAAAGAAGTCCAAGGACTCTTTTTACATAGTGTTGTCCTCATGTCAGTGTTTTTCCAACAGCTAAACAAGGTGATGTTTCCACTTTTTAAGTATTTCTTATACTTACTTTCATTAATTTTATTTTCTTGACCTTGTATGTTGAACGTAGGAAATTTTTTGCAAACAAACCAGACATAGTTCAGGAATCATTGCTAGAGAGATTCTGGCATGGCTGATCATGCACTGGACTTTTTGCAGCAATCTGGGGTGAATAAATCTCAGTGAGTTAGAGGACTGCAATGTATTTACACAGTGTATTCACAGTCACTGCTGTGTCTATGAACAACTGTGGTGTAAGAAGAAGGAAGAGAATTCAATTTATGGAATAAATTGTACATTGTGTTCTTCCTCTACTTCCCAGCTGAGAAACAGCAGGCACACTCAATGTACATAAAATTTCCTCTCTCAACCCCTTTCCTTCTTTTATGATAGCTTGGCTTCTTTTTTATGTTCTTTCTTCAGCTTGTAATTTCATTTGTATGTGGTTGGAAATAATGTATAGTTCACTAGAGGGAGGGAATTCATTGTGCAGTGTGTTTGGAAGATGAAAGGGGAGAAAAGGACAAAGAAGAAAAATGGTGTATTTCACCTGTAAAGAAGCTCCAGCTTTTCTAAGCTATGGTGGACACATAAGGAGAAAATAAGGAGAAACAGATTGTTGTTGCTTTTTTGCCATCTACTCAGTATGCCAGAGAGAGCTTTTATCAGCAGGGAGCTATTATCACCAGTTAAAAACCATACTCTCTTAAAATAGTCTCTCCCTCTGTTTCTCTCTCTTAAAAAAATAGTATAACAAAAAAGATTATTTCCACCAATTTAATATATTTGTATTTTTTTTCCCTACTGGTCTGAATTTCTGTGCTTGCAGAAGAGGCCCTGTCTCATGTCACACACTGGGTTGTCCATCCTTGCCTGTGTGGCCTTCCCAGGAGAGCCCAGCCAGCCCAGCCAGCCTGGATGTGGCTCCAGCTGCTCTGTTCCAACACGGCTTGGCTCGACAAGTGTCTGCACTGGGCTGTAGTGCTGCCACTATGTAACTCTGTAGGACATTGCTTTTATAACCCTCCACCCACCCCCAATTTATGGGTGAGCTGTGCTGAGATCACCATGCAGGCACATTTCTGGAGCTTAAGTTACCAAAAAGGGAGTGTTAAGATTTATGCAACAGAAATGTACATAAATCTGTTCCTCATTCCCTATTTTTATCACAGCAGCTGCAGCAGTAACAGCAGCTGCAATGATGGATCTCTCCATAGGTACTTCTGTGCCACTTCTTTCCACTGAGATCTCCTCTTGTCCAATTAATACCTGTCTTCATTTTGGAGAGACAGAGGTGCTTCACTCTTGGGTAAAGCTATGTGTGCATTCCCTGGGACCCTAACTGTACTTGAATGTAGCTCTTCCCCCTGTTAATTCCCATTGTATCTCCCTGAGGCTGTTCCTTTACAACAGGAATGACTCCATTTCAAAACAAATAATTTTTCCCTGTACCAAAAAGTTCCCAGTTTAATTTAAGCAGTTTTTTTTTCCATCTTTGCATGTATTGCTTCAGATGCAGTGCTTCTACAGAAATTTTAACCAAATCCCTGTGTAAACTTTCCCTACTTGCTTTCCATGTGTGTATGTTAAACTAAGAACATGTACATTAGCCTGTGTACCTTTCAGAAGATAATTTCTCTAGAGCAGCTACTGTTTATTTTACCGTGTTGTAAGTGATGGCTACATCCCTTTTGGAGAAATGTACAACTACAGGTAGGGCATTTTTGAATGAAAATTATGCTAACTACATAGAAAAAGGCAGAAAGGGTGCTGGTATTGTCTCAGTTTTTTGACAGAATCCTCCAGAGATTAACTGAACCCAGTTCCAGTTCCTTTCTCTTACAGGATGGGACAACAAAACAAAACACAAACCAAACTAAAACAAACAAACAAACAAACAAACAAAAAACAACAAAAAAACCCCACACAAAATAAAATGTGTGTTCATTACTCCTTGTTCTTGTCCTTGGATCTGTCATGAGTGATGGGACTAGATGAGAAGAATCAAGGGCTAAAGGAAAGTTAATATATTTTTATTTGTGGGTTGTTTTGGAGAACACTGATAGCTATTTTGATCTTATCTATGGGGACTGGGACACTGAAGACCATTGATATTGTTGGCAAGGCTTTTTTCTTAAATGTAATCCCACTCTCCATTGGTTTGAACATTCATCAAAGGACATTGTGCCATGCAGCCAAAGTTAATTTCTATACTTGTTGAAATCAGTTGAATGATTCAGTTCTCGTAATGACATAGCCCCTGTCCCAGTGGAACATCTTTCCCAGCTAATGCAAACCATAATAAGTACTTTGTAAGCCTTTATTTTTTTATCGGTCTCCTCTATTCTAGGAATGTCAATGTTGAGGATTAATGAAGACTTATGAAAACATGTATTTATTAAAAACATACTTCTATGAGATAAGGTTTTTAGAGACTTTAGTCACAGTTATGTTATGGACTTTCACAATGTGGTTACTTATCATTAAGTTTTTAAAAGAGCAACATAATTTGCCAAATACGATACAAGTCTCAAGTATATTGACATTAAAGCAAAATGAGGTTGCTGAGAAATTTGTCCAGTTTACAGGATGTCTATATTGGATAACTCTCAAGCTTCTAATTAATGATTTTTCATAAGGATGAAAGTAAGATTCTTTGATTGCAAATGGCTATAAATGAACCGGTAAAGCTCCTTTTTTGAAGGAGATTCCAGGGCAAGGAGTATAGAATACATAATGATAGAAGGAAGAAGTGTTCTGGTTTTTTTTATTCCTTCTGATATATTTCTACAGAAGACCAGGACCCAGGTACAAATGAAAGTAGCCTGAATGCTAGTCTTGTATGGGCTGCATCTGACACCAATGCAGCAAGGTGGAAGTCAAAGATAGTTTTGGAAAAGGAATGCCTTGGCCTTTGGCTGATACGTGATGTCTCAGTGGGAAGCTTCCTCTTGTTCATGCAAACAGTGATTCTGCCTGTGATGGGTGTAGAAATGATGTTGGGGCAAATGATTTGGAGAACCAGAACTTGGCTTTCATGAGGCAGGTAATTTTCTAGTCTTTACTCACAAAGTAGGTAGCTCATCTAAATATGATCTTGTCACTTTTTTGTTCATCTTAGTTGATATGATTAATTTATAACACATAACTGCTGTATTGGATACGACACTTAAATTTTTCTTATAGTGAATATGGTCATTTGGTGTTGCAAGGCAAAATGTTGTCTCTGTTTTGATTAAATTACATACCAAGGTATTTTTCATTTTGAATCATTCTATGACTCTGTATATTTTACTTTGCAGGCTCTATGAGATACAGTAATGCCATATCTGGCTGTTCAGCTAGGTCAGGCATTTCCTGATTGCACCACCATTGCTGTTTCTGGTTCTGCTCTATATATATATATTCTGTTCTATAACCTTGGCTGAGCAGTATTTGTGATTTATTCTGCTGTTCCCCTTGAGGTTGCTACTAACATGTGAGCTGAACTTTTCTTCAATGTTTTCAGTTGCAAGTCCTGTAATACAGATAGAACTAAAAATTAAAATAGCACTCTGCCTTGTGTCTGTACTGTCTTTGCAGGCTTCTCCCATTGCATATATCCCTGTCATTTCTCACTATATGCTGGTAAGAGCTGCAAGGACACTGTTGCATAAAGGCTGTGCAAGAGAGTTTGTCCATCCATTCTCTAATAAAAAGGAATTTGCCAAAGCGGTACATTGCTTTTGTTAGGTGGATCTTGCTTACATATTCTTTTAAGAAAAGATTGTATATTATGCTGCTAGTGTTAGTGGCCATCACACATGTAACTATTATTTTGAGGGCATTTGAGACACAAGCTTTTCCTCTTGCATTACAGTTTCTTCTCTGTCTGATTTCTATTTGTTTGTTTCCATTGACAGTTGCTTTTTAAAGTTATGCTAGCTCTCAATAGATTGCAGAGGTGTTCACACTACACAAACAAACCAAAACGTGGCAGTTCCCCCCTCCTATGAATGAGTAGCAATGGTGAAAGCAACCCAGTCTATGCTCTTCCCAAATCACAGAAATATACAACCATTTATAGAACCATAGAAAAGACCCTTAGAATCATTGGGTCCAACAAATCATTGGGTCCAACAAATGCTGGACTTTCTCCTGAGACTCTGGGCTGGTTTGAAGCCATGCCAGCAACCATGTTTGCAGTGCTAGTAGGCAGCTGGAGCAATGTTTTGGGTCTCACAGCTCAGGTCGTTTTAGGACAGGCCTTTCAAGTTGATTCAGCAAACATTGCTAGCATAAAGAACATGTTTTTTCAATAATGTATTTATAAGGCAGGCTAGATTTTTGTCTCCACATGAGAGGGTAAAATATTAATCCTGCCTCTGTGCTGTCAGAGTTGAATGTGGCTGTCAAAATCTTTAGGGCAGAGCTGAGGAGAGGTCTGATGCAGAGCCCATTTGTGGGCAGGGAGTCCCTGCCCTGGGCTGATTGGCTCCAGCAAGGGCTTTCCAAACTCTCACTGGTGTGTCTTACTGCTGCTTACGTTCCCTTTTGTGGCTGTGTCTATCTGAAGATAGGAGCAGAGCAGTGTGTCCTAATGTGGCTTTAGCATTATTGAAGCTTATCTAATGCTTGCTCTCTTGCTGGTTCTGACATGTCATCAAATCTTATTCCATCTGAACTGTAATGCTGTCATGCTAAAATGAACAGAGAACTGATGTTTATGGAAGCACCCATGTCTTTGGGTACTTTACATAAGTGGGGCCAGGTGTCCCTTGCATTTTTCATCTTGTCCTGCTGTTATGTCTCTATGTCTCAGGTGGTACACCTGAGCCTGTGTTTTATATACCTCCTAAAACAGAAGAAAAATAGCCTGTATGATTTTTTTGGGGTGGAGGTGGATTAGGAGTAGATCTGACAGTGTTGGTACTTATCCAAAATCCTGGAATTTTTCAAGAATGATAGGTGTTGGGTTTGTGCCCTAGGATAAAATGTTTTGTTCTTTTCAGGGGATTGTCTCAGCTTTAGAGAGGAGAGATAATAAAATGGGAAGAGGAATTACTATTCATATAAAATTATCAGTCTGCTCAACCAAGTGTCAATATTTATACCACCATGTCTATGCAGGTAAATCTCAAAATATTTTTCAGCATGTTTGGCAACCTTTGCTGTGCTCCCCCTGTTTAAAGTTTAAGTAATGTCCTTCTGCTAAGCAGCGGCTGGGCTGAGAAAGGGGAACTTGCTCTCCGATACACAGCGTAACAAATTTCTGGTTGTTATTGTAGTCCGACTGAGATTTTGACTAGAAAATTTCAGGGGATATATTTTAAAAATCCCTAAATAAGAAGATTCTGAAGAGGAATACTTCAGAGAGTTGAAGGAAAGAGAGGGATGGGTTAGAGGAAAATAAGTTAAAGAAGAAACATTAGAAAGAATTTGTTAGGGGTTATGGAGAGGAATGAAATTAACTTTCAAATGGTAAGAACCATGACAGAAACCTTTCAGATTTAAGGAATTTGACTTCAATGGACTGGTGTGTGCTTGAAGGAGCAGCAAAGATGGCAAGACTTGGACAAATCCCAAAACTCTCTGAAACACACGTCTGAGTATAAGCCCTAATACCTAAAGGAAGCAGTGTTTGCCTGCTGTGTTCAGGGAGCAGGGACACCTGAGGGGCTGTTTCCTCATATGGGGATGTTGGGGAGCAGTGACCTTCCATATCCTGCCTTCAGGGTGTCATAGTGCTGTGTCTATTTTGGCCTTTCTGGTTTGGCAGGTTTTGCAGGTGTATTGCAGAGTGATGCCACAAATCTCAAGCCTGCAACTAGAACCAAGCTTGTAGGAAAGCCGGGTTCCTGCTGAGATGTCTCTCTTCAAAAGCACTGTCATTCAGACAGTTCAGACAACAGCCTTCTTTCTGCATAAATTATGCTGCAATCTTTAACCTTTCCAGTTTTCCACCTCTCTTCCAATCCTGTATGTTTTTCTTCATAGTACCTTGGGTGCTATCTTGTTTGGGAGCTTTCCTGGTATTTAGGCTTTGTCACACCTTTCCCTAATCCCATTTTGTTCCTAGAAATCTTCCTGACTGCAGTAACTGTGACAACATTAGGCAGCTGCTCAATCGAATATGCACTTGTTTGCATCAATCTGTGCATAGCTACTCCTTATTACTTGGTGGTTAATGATCTTGCACCTGCATACGGACTGAATTTGCAGACACTCCTCTTGATTCTGATGCTGCTCCTTTGCAACTACTAGATGAAATCTACTGCAAAAGACTGGAATGCCACTGGAAGGCAGCATCAGCAGATGATTACTTCAGAAGGGACTTGAAGACAAAATTAACTGAACAAAATAGCTTTAAAACCAGTTTCTGGCTCCCTTTTAAAGTTCTCCTTTGAACATGAGAATGCTTGCAAGTTTATATTTCCTGGACATGGTTTCCTAGTGTTAGCTCTGCCTACAGGTCATAGTCTGAAGCCTCAATAGTTCTTCCCTTAATGTGTCAAACAGATCTGGTATGATGGAAGTGTTAAGACATGTCCAGAAAGTTCATGAAACTGGAAAATGAGCATCATGGAACATTACTGGCAGTTCTTCCTGTTTCTTCCGACACAGTGAAACATTTGACACTTTCCCCCACACTCAGACATTACAGAGAAACATTTTTTGTGCCTTTTTTTGACTGGATGGTGCCATGGCTATAAGAAGAATTTATGAAGGTGCCCCATGTCTTCACAGATGACTGGATTTCCTTGCTAACTACTTATCTGCTAAAATGTTTTTCAATTTAAATTGTTAATTGCACCTAGGAGGAGAAACCTCCTAAAACTACCTCTGGCCTCAGTGAAACCAGCATCCATTGGACTGGGATTTGGATAGGCAGAGAACTGCCACTTACCCCTCAGAGTCCCTTAATGTTTTGGCAGAGTAGACATGGATTTTCCCATTTTCCTGCAGTACTTTATAGCTGATGATAAATTTGATACCTATTTCAAGAATAATTTACCATTCCCATTAAATCCATTAACTTGTAATGCATCAGTGCTACCTGTGACAGCCAAATAACACATACTGGTAGCTAAAGGGTATTTTTTTTCACATACAATATAAATTTATTTCTATAAAGGAGTAAAGAAAGTACAGGAACTTACTTGATTTGCATGAATTTGTGCATTTCAAAAGGTGAAAGAGAAGCCAGACCAAAATCAAATTATAAGCTTATTGTGAGTATTATGAGCTCATCCTTAGAGGAGTGTCCCTACAAAATGTCGCAATGTGGGTTGATATTCTGGTGGTCTCTTTTCACGGCTGCAAACATTTGCTGAGCTATGCATCTTCTGGGGTGATTCGCTCCTAAAAGGTCAAGTAAAATGGATGTTTTAAAAAGGGAACGTGATATAGATGAAGGAAAGAAAAAAAAGACTTGTTTAAATGCTACAGACCTTCCAGCTACACTAATTAAAGAGCCTGAGTTAATAATAAGATGGAATTGGATGATGGCATCAGCTGTTATATAATGGTATGTTAGCTACCTCTGGGACTCTGGCAGATTTTGTAGAAGAAAACAGTCATCAATATATAATGCAACATCTCAGTCTTTGCAGAGACTTCTAAGAAGGAAATTGCTGACCTTTTCTCTCAGCCATTTTCTCTGCGATGTTTCCATACCATTTTGCTTTTAATCTGTTTAGAGGCATTGCTAGCAGCCTGTTGAAACATCACAGAAATGTAGTGATGCGGTCAGACAGACTGACAGAATTCTGTTTCCCAGAATGGCTCTTGCAGTCCCAGAAACATTTCTCCCTGCATAGCAACAATTCTTGAAAATCCATGTTCATAAAAAATGAAGCAGAAAAAGATAAGCAGGTATATAGCCCAGTCTCCTATAAAAGAGGAAATATAATCCAGGAAACTAATTGCAAGGTGCCCCTGAAAATAAAATGAATGAAGATACTTTTAGGCTTAGCACCAGCAGTGCGAAATCTGAGCTATTAGCAGCCAGTTGTTTGATGTTTATTGCCACTGAAATTTATCAGTCTTTCCTATACTTTCTGTACAGAAATAGTGTTACATGAGTGAAATATCTTTCATCTATCAGCTTTTCCTTTTAAACCCTGTGATAGCTCCCATTTAACTACATCTAACTGGCTAAAATTAGCAATGTGGTATCATGCATGGGGTGTAGAGTTACAGACTGAACTCTGTAGAGATGGCAAAACACTTGCCTGTTTTCTTTAGAATGAACAAATGGATCATAAATCAGGCATTCCTGCTCACCTCTGCTAGGCTGCAACACAGCACCTTTTTCAGGGCTCTGGAGCATGCCTGGGCATTGGCCCTGCAGCCACTGGCCACTTTCTGGTGCGTTCAGGTGATGTTGATTCGTCTCAGGGTCTCAGCACCAGGATTAAAGCACCCAGTGGCTATGGCAGATGTTTCTTCTTGCATTGCTGTTTGGTTCGCTTTTAACCCTGAGCAGGCCGGTTTGCATGACAGTGCAGTGGTGTCAGCACTGCTGCAGCTCTGCCTCACGGGCAGTAGTGCAAAGTTGAGGTCACTTACTCTCCTTGGTGTTAGTCGCATCCATCCCAGCCCTTGTGTCAGATTCCTAAGCAGGAGACACAGGAGTGGGATGGGGCGAGGGGACTTCAGCTGTTTAAGTCTTCAGTGTCCTGTCTGAAAATTACTGCACCAGTTTTTTGCAGCTCTTGTTTTTTGCAAAGTGCAGCTCTGACTTTGAGGAGCTGCATAGACTCAACAGAGGAAACAAAAGAGAGAATCTTGGTGAAACTTCCAGTCTACTGATTTCTCTGATAACTAAATTTTTAATGTAGTAGCCCATAGTGTATATGCATCTTATGTCTTGCCTTTGCTTTAAATTGAAGCCCAAAGAATTTCCGTTTGAGAACTGAAAGCAGATGTTGAAAACAGCTTTTTTACATCTCCGTAATCTAAAAAATGACCTATGTATAGCATAGCCTTTTCAAATTTGTTTGAAAATACATTGTTTCTGAGCTGACTTTTCTTGTGCCAAAGCCTTGAGTCTGATGCATTTTTTCAGCCAAAGCCCTAATCTAACTCTATTAATAATTTTAATATTGGAAACATTGAGCAACAGCTGTTGACAAGGTTTATTGTATTTTTATGGTATTATTTTCACATTAGTATCAAATAAGAAATTATTTATAGGAAAGTAGACATTTTATTTAAATAGAATAAAAATTCTGGGTACTGTCCTTGAAAGTCTGAAATTCACAGTATTGCTCTAGAATGTCTTACCCTTTCTGTTGGTTCCTCAGCTGTGTGAGTACAAAATTTATGCTCTGTGCATTTTTAGGCTATGTTTCTTAGAAGTTAAATACTGATTTAAAAAAATTGGGTTTAACATAGGGATTAAGAAATAGATAGTTCTTAGGATTCCATGTGAAAACTGTGTATGTTCCTGTATAGTGTAACTTGCCAGACACTGTATGCAGTTACCTACTCAAGTGTAGTTTTCTGAACTGAACTTTGCTTACAAGCCTCAACATCTATTTTTTCTTAAAACCCCACAAAATTTCAAATGAATTTTTGCCACAAAGACCTTGTTCTCATCCAATTTAACATTACATTCAGATTAATTTTTGAAGCTGAAGGACTTTCCATTTGAGCCATGCTTTGAAAGATCCAAGTATATTCAGAGAATAATAATATATAATTGCAGTGTATTGTAGTGTATAAAGGTAATTTGGGATATAATTGCTTTGAAGCATATATAAATGGACACACTTTGCTGAAAATGCGTATATTTAAGGGTAATTGTTTTATTGGAAATGAAAATGATTAGTTTTGTAGGGTTTCACTAGTATGCCCTCCAAAAGCTCTGATAAACATACACTTGCTGGATATTTTTTCTAGAATGATGATCCATCTTTTTGATTACAGAGGCTTATAAATCATATTACCTTGTGCACTTCAGTCATATTTGCTGATACTGTATTTTGGCTCCTATGGTAGTAATCATTTTAAGCTGCTGGTTTTTTTTAATGAATATTGAGTTATTTTTCTCTGAGTTAAAACAACTTCAAAAAATCTAATAAAAAACATGTGCCTCTCTAGAACTAAATAAAATTAACTTAGGAATGCCTGTAGTTTAGGCAGAAGTCTGTTCTTACAACCTTCCAGCCTGAATTTATGAGATGTGATACAAACAACAGAAAAGGTAGACATGTATATGGAGAGAGTGCAAATTTAGAATGGGAGTGAGGCAACAGAACTGCAGGGTTTGGCATGAAATTCTGGAGGACTGAGAAGTATTTTAGTTGCAAAGCATTATTAGTTGTTTCTAGGGGAGATAGCCACTTGAAAAAACCCCCAAGCTTAGGTGGAAGAGGGGACAAAATTGAAATGCAGGGAGCAGGCAGGGTGTGCAATCTGTGATACAGAAGTTCAAGGGGCACACAGGTAGATTTCCTGTCTCATCTCTGTGTGAGATTGTGAAGTGCAAGTGTGGAGATTGTTGGATGTGCAGGATGTCTGGGTAGACAGTGCTGGTCAGGAAGATGTGACTGCAATAACACAGGACTGAGCCATGGCCAGAGCTGCAAGTTGGACTGAGCAGGTTTGTATCATCCTTTGAGTTCCAGGGTCTGGGGGGCAGGCAGGACTGGTTCAAGGCTGGTGCTACGTCCCATGCAGATCTCATCACCATGATGTGCTGCTAAGGATCCAGTGTGAAAAAAATGTTTTCAGCAGCCACTTAAAAATAAAGTTGTGTTTTAAATAAAGGTAGGGAAAGGGGAATAGGGAAAAGTGAGAAGATAAAAAATGCAGAAGGATACTATACAGGGAAAGTAAAGGCAGCAAATTAATAGGAAAACTATTGCTGGGGGTGGATGCTGAAGAGACAGATGAAGACCCTACTGTGAACAGAACTTTGGAACAAGCATTCTGCTCTTGTGTTTCTCTGTATTAACCCGCTCTTTTTGTTGCATTGAATACAAACACAATTTTAGTGCCAATGTCTTGCTAAAAATGGGCACTGGTTTCCTTTAGACAGGTATTGCAATGAGCAGACATTATGCCAACATACTGCCCCGTAGTTACTGAAAGCGGGTATGTCTTTCTAATGTGAAGAATGAGTCTGATACCCTCATCTATCCCAAAATGGTAACAGGGAGACTCTTCCCATGTTGTGTGTGTCTGTGCAGCCCCTTTAGACAGACTCCAAAGAGCACAGAATCACACAGAATCACAGAATCAATTAGGTTGGAGAAGATCTCGCAGATCATTGAATTCAACCTTTACTTAAACACCTCCTGAGATGGTAACTCTACCACTTCCCTGGGCAACCCTTTCCAATAGCAGATCACCCTTTCTGTGAAGGATTTCTTCATAATGTCCAATCTAACCCTCCTCTGGTGCAGATTGAGGCTATATCCTCTTGTCCTGCCATTGCTTGCCTTGGAGAAGAAGCCAACACCCACCTGGCCACAGCCTCCTTTCAGGCAGTTGTCAAGAGTTATAAAGTCTCCCCTGAGCCTTCTTTCCTCCAGGATAAACACCCCCAGCTTCCTCAGCTGCTCCTCAGAGGACTTGTGCTCCACATCCTGCCCCAGCTCCAGTGCCCTTCTCTGGACTCCCTCCAGCCCCTCAGTGTCTCTCTTGCAGTGAGGGGCCAGAACTGGACACAGCCNCTGTTGTGACCCAAGGGCAGTGTCACCCCCCCTCCCAAGGAGCGACACAAGAACGACACGGAGCAGCTCTGGTGAAAGCAAACTGAAAAAAAACTCTCCATTAAAACATCTGACTCCATATTTATATCTTTTTGAAATGCCAGTGTCATTGGAGGGTTATAGTGCCACCTCCTCAATGTCACTGGGCCACCCAACTGTCTGGCAGGTTGCTCGTCCTCAATAAAGGAATGCAAAACAATAAGTTATTTACATAAAGTGCATGAGAAAGTTTGTACAAAGAATGCAAACATCAGAAGGCTTAGTAAAACTTGAGAAAATCAGGGTGACAGGGCAGGACCTGGCATTTGGTCTTGTTGAACCTCACCCCAGTGGCCTCAGCCCATCCATGCAGCCTGTCCAGATCCCTCTGCAGAGCCTTCCTGTCCTCCAGCAGATCAACACTCCCACCCAAACTGATGTAGTTTGTGAATTTCTAATGGCAGACTCAATCCTCTCATCCAGATTATCAATAAGGATATCCAGGAAGATGTGAGGGGAGGGCAAAAATAAGATGGGTCACACTCTCTGACTGGTCTGGAGCAAAGCTGAGACACCAGTCCTAAAGGAGGAAGGCTGCTTTCTAGGCCTCAAGCTCGGTATTTTGCATTTTTGGGCTTCCAGCTTTCCTGCCTTTAGGCTTGCAAGAGCAACTGTTCGCATCCTTCTCCACTAGCAGAGAAAGCAGAAGATTCTTTGAACAATGAAAATGGAAGAAGTCTTTTGTATATGACAGAAAGTATTTCCTGGATGGCCCTTGTATCTCCTTCTCTGCTGATCTGTGTGAAAAGCAGCAAACTGAACTGATGTTTGATCAAACTGAAGTTTGAATCTGCTTTTGGCTCTTCCTGGGAAATAGAGAGATGACAGAATTAAGGTGCAGATGTCATAGGTTTAGAGGGAAAATATCAAAATCTTAATGGTAGAGATGAGGGACAGCACTGAGTACAGCTAATATTGTTATAGAGACAGAAGAAAGCAACCATCTCAGCATCCCCATGTCCCTGCTGATCCTGAGGCTTTCAGTGCATTGGCCTCAAAGGATGAGTGTTTAGCCAGAAATGTATGTTGAAAGGCAAGAGAAATATGAAAATAAAAAAGCAAACAGAAAATAATGCAGTTGAGACGAAACCCCCAGAGGGCCAAATTCTATAAGTTTTCTTGTTTTACAGATTTCCTGGTTTAATTGGAAATCAGGAAAACTGCTGCAGGGAGGAATAGAACTGTAGCAATTATAGAAATGTGGCATTAGAGAAGATATGCACTTAAATGCAAAGTGAGTAATAAAAATTTGTTTTTCAAGGACCTTAAAACTGAGGTCCTTGACTGAAATCTCTGGAACAGGCCTAAACCAGTACTGTTTATGAGAGAATGCATATGAAGAAAATATCACATATACCCGCCATGTTCCTTTGCACTGTATAATAGAACTGCATTATAGCAGGTGAAAAAAAAAATATGGCTTTTGCATTTCTGACTGTGTACTTTTAAACTCATAATCTTTTATCTGACCTGTGAATTTTAATGGCTGGATCTTAACAAAGTATTTCAAAACCCATACAAATATAATAAATTTTCATTTATATTTATCTTTATTCAACCATACTTGTTTCTTTCATTTCTTTGTTTGAGTCCTTATCTATCAGGCTCCTTTTATGCTACCATGGATCATGATTCATATTTAGGAGAGTGAAAATGATATACAGAATCACAGAATCATAAAATCAAGATGTGATTTGTCTTGGAGGGGACCTTAAAAATCATCTAGTCTCACCCCACTGTAGCCATGGGCAGAGACACCTTCCACAAGACCAGGTTGCCCAGAAGCCCACCCAGCCTGGGCTTGACACTGCCAGAGATGGGGTATCCACAGCTTCTCTGGACAACTTGTTCCAGTGCCTTACCATCCTCATAATAAAAAACTAATACTCCTAATACTTAATCTGAACCTACTTTCTTTTAGTTTGAATCCATTCCCTCTTTTCCTATCACTACATAAAAAAGTAAAAAGCCCTTTTCCATCTTCCTTGCAGACTCCCTTCAGGTACTGAAAGGCCATTAAATCACTCCAAAAGCTGCTCTTTTCCAGGCTGAGCTATCCCAATTTTCCTCTTACAAGAGGTGTTCCATCCCTCTGATCATCTCAATGTCTTTCCTCTGGACTCACTCAATATCATTCCTGTGCTGGGGCCCTAGAGCTGGATGCAGTGCTCCAGGTGTGTCTCACCAGAGCAGGGCAGAGGGGCAGATTCTCTTCCCTCCCCTGCTCACACTGCTCTGGATTCAGCCCAGGACACGTTTGGCTCTCTGGGCTGTGAGTGCCCATGGCTGGGTCATGTCCAGCCTCTCACCCACCAGCACCTCCCCAAAGCCTTCTCCCCAGGGCTGCTTGGGATCTGTTCATCCCCAGTGTGTGCAGATATCTGGGGTTGTCCTGACCCTGGTGCAGCACCAGCACTTGGCCTTGTGAGCTCCACATCTTCCCACTTCTCCAGGTCCCTTTGGATGACTTCCCATCCTTCAGATGTGTCAATGGCACTCAGCTGGGGGTCATCTGCAAATTTGCTGAGAGTGCACTTGATCCCTTTGTCTTATGTCACTGATGAAGATATTAAATAACTCTGTTTCCAGTACAGACCTCTGAGGGCACCACTTGTCACTGATGTCCATCAGGACACTGAGCCCTTGACCACGAGCCTCTGGATGAGACTGTACAACCACTTTCTTATCCATCTAATAGTTCAGCCTCTGAATCCATTTCTCTCCAGTTAAGAGAAGGATGTTATGGGGCTTTACAGAAGTCCGGGACCTCCAAAAGTCCTTCCCTTGTCCACTGATGCAGTCAGTCAACCACAGAAGGCCACTGGGTTGTTCAGGCACTGCTTGACCCTGGTGAATCTATCCTGGTGTCTTGAATCACCCCCCTGTTCTCCATGTACCTTAGCACAGATTCTAGGAGGATCTGATATTCCCGGCACAGAGCTGAGGCTGACAGGTCAGTAGTTCCTAGAGTCCTCCTTTCTACCCTTTTAAAGATGGGTACAGTGTTTCCCCTTTCCCAGTCTCTTGGGACTTCACTGTCATGACTTTTCAAACATCATGGAGAGTGGCTTGGTACCTACAGCTGCCATTTCCCTCAGGACTCTGGGATGCATCTCACCAGGTCCCATTGACTTATGTACAATCAGGTTCCTCAGGTGATCATAAACCTGAACTTTACTTCCAGTGGGAGGGACTTTGCCCCCCTGGTCCCCATTCTGCCATCCATCCATTCAAGAGGTGTGGGAAGAGAGGTTTCCAGTAAGGACTGTGACAAAAAGCTGTTGAGGACATTTACATTTAAAAACATTTATTCCCTACAGTGTCTGTCACACCATTTAGGCCAAACACAAGACAGATCTCAGGTATCAGTTAACATCCTCTGATCTCTATCTGTGAGATGGGAGTAATAATGCTCATCATCCCAAGGAGGCAGTGAAAATTACCTGGTGTTTGTAAATATGAAGGCTGAATCCCTGCAAAAAATCTGCATGTGTTGGTAGGCTCCACATGTCTGTAAATCTCAAATTATCAGAAATACTTTCTACACAAAGTGAGTGGTTTTTTCCACTATGTCAGTGACTGCATAAGACTTCTAGAAACAACAAGTGTTTTCTAAGAACTTTGATATTTAATAAAAGCTTTTTTCCTTTTCCTCTCGTGGTTGTTTAATATTTACTGTTCCCTACCCATCCTCTTGAAACCATGTGGCTGTCACTGTGGATTTAAGGTGTGTATGTCTTCATAGAAGCAGAATATCTCAGGAAGCCAGCACAGTAACCTTTGAATCCAGCATCACTTGTTTCCTTTCCAAAATATTTTTCCAATAGTGGTGGAAAACATCTGGATTTTGATAACTGCTGCTTTATAAAATGAAGAAAACAAAAAAGAGAATGAAGAAAAGGAAAAGAGAGTAGAAAAAAATCGAATCCCAAAAGATTAATATATGATTCCACCTTCAAGTGCTTAAAGTTTTCCATTAAATATTTTGGGGATGGAAAAAATATATTTCCCATTACCATCAATGTTTTTACCTCAGGAATAAGCTAGCTGTGGGAGCAGGTATCTTTGCCTTCCAGTTTTGAATTCTGTAAAAATTAAGTTAACCTCAGCTGGCTAGTAATCTAACTTTTAAATAATTCTCCACCACCACAGTCTCAGTCCATAGTTAAAAACATTTGCTTTATATTACTAGTCCATGTTAAAATGAAATAAATATGTCCAGCTATTGAAAAAAATGCTACTGGAAAAATATTTCTCTCCCTCACTTTGTGTCAGTACCAGAAGTGAAAGCAGAGTAGGGAAGGCAGTTTTGATGGCATTGCCAGCACAGGCAGTGAAAAGCCACAAGCTGGGATTAGTCCCAGAAGCTCCCCAGGGTCTGTAGCCCACAGGGGTGAACTTGACCTCCCTTCAGCAGGGAAGGCCATTTCCTGGGCAGGCTGCACCGACCTGGACCTTTAATGCCTATCACTCAGCATTTCAGTGTGGCCTTTCAGTGTTTGCAAAGCCTGTTCATTGTTGCAAAGGAAATAAATTGTGAATTTTTAGTTAGGTGTGGGTATGCTAACATCACAAGTGCTACTTTTCCACACACAAAAACTCCACCCCTCCCTTTCAGCCAAAGTAGGGGTGGGATGGACACCTAGAGAAAGGAAGTAAACTGTTTTTTTTCATGTAGAAAGATTGACTATGAGAGAGGGAAGTGGTAAAAAATATAGGGAAGAAAGAGTGATGTAAAAGACAATGCACAGGAAGAGTGTTTGTGGCTGAGCAGCAGATTGGGTGTGGGAGCAATACCCAGTTGTTGGTTGGGTCCTGCTGCAGGGACAGGAGTCCTGAAGCCCACCTGTGTACAGCACCATCCAACAGAGGATGGCAGAGGGAGAACCCAGACACAGACTCTGAGAGGGGGAACACATCTGTCTTTTATCCACTCAGACAATTGTGACTGGGCTTTTTTCTTGTTCCAGTACGCTAGATCCAAGCTCCTGGAGGTACCAGAGTGCAGCAGCTGCTCCCATGCAGCCTGTGAGCAGCCCACTCCTTCTGCCACAGCCCGTCCCTTCCCTTTGAAGCTGGGTGGGAAACAAGTCACAGCAATAACCTGCTTGTGGATGCTCTTTTATCTCCTGCTCCAGCTGAAATTCATCCGTGTTGGGGAGGCCTTCGACAGGCCTTTTGCATCATGTAGATTCTCACCATGGTCTTGGGCAAGTTCTGTCCCAGTGGCAATGAGTTCTGCCCTGCAGCTGAAGCTAGAAATTGAAGGTTTTAACCTTTTTGTGAAACAACAGATTCAACCGATGAAACAGTAAATTTTACTCATACTTTCCCATCTAGTTTGAAAAAACCCGTGATTTTAATCACTCAGTTCATTGCTTGGGTCACTTCACTAGACTTCAGGAAAATTCATAATTAATGACTCTGAGCAGGCTTTCTTTTTTCAGTTCTTATTTTTCCTTTGAACTTAGCATATTTTCTCCATCCCAGATTTACATGTTGAACAAATGGTACATTAATCTTTTGATGTGGATCCATGTTGTTTATCAAAATTCTCATAATCTTATACCAGTCTGTCTTGTTATGTTTTTAAAGATATTAATCTTCAGCAGAGAAAAAAAAGAGATTTTCCTCCCTGTGTCCCGTTATACCTATGGAGTCACACTACTGACCTGCCATAAAATCCTGATAGAGATAAAGCATTTTAATTTCCTTATAAGACAAGCTAGCAAACAGTGGCATGTCTAACTGATATCTCATTGTAGGTGTGCTGATTCCTGTCCCCATTTATAGTTTGTTTATTAACTGATAATTAATTGCACAATAATTTCCTTGTGAAATGCACCGCCTTTCTGGAAGTAAAAGCAAAGGTTAATGATCATGAGAAATACTATAGAAATGTTTGCATAAAACTAGTACAAAATTTTGGCTGCAGCCACAGCTTTTCAGATTTGTTTGTATTTTTGAGTAATGTTTTTTTTGGGCACAGGTCCTTCCATAGCATTTTGAGTAAGTAACCTTTTTTTTTTTTTTTTTTTACACCCATGATGGGCGAGATTCTTGTTGTCTTTAGATGTCCTGTTTTCCTGTCTTCTTGTCCTGTGGTCCTGTGTTTCCCTCTTTTTGGACAAATGTGTTTGCACATCAGTGACTGGAAGTGGCACATGTGCAGTAGAAGGAAAGAGATGTATGCTGTGGCTGGCTACTGTGGCAGTAGCCAGTGCTTGTTGTGCCTTGGGTGGGTGAGCTGATCCTGCTCATGAGCAGGAATTAGCACCTTTTGGCAGCTAAGACAAACCCACAGTTTTCTGAAGGCCTAGAGCTACACTCAGGTTTTGGCATGCACTCAGATGTCCTAGGGATGAGGCTTTTCTTGCTGTCTTTGCCTACAATATATAGAGGAAATCAAAGAAAAGCAACAGAAAGGAGGGTTTCATTCCATGTCCAGAGGTATGTAGGAGCAGTGGGCTATGTCATTGTGTGCATATCCAAAAGACAAATATTTCTCCTGCTTCCTCAAAAAAGGAGGTTCTGATAGACTTCAGAAGTTTAGTTCATTGTGCTGAACAGATCATAAAGTTTGAACCAGGGTAACATAATCATGTAGGAGAGGTGAAAAAAATCCTGTAACAGTATTTTTAGTGCTGTTTTATCTTGGCTCTTCATTAAAAGCGCCTTTTTAGTTTTCAAGAAACAATAGTCTGCCTGCCAAACCAAGTCCAGGAGTGTGGATTAATTATTTCTGCCACATAAATAGGCTGAGTTTTACAAAGGAATGTCCTTGCTGCCTTTGTGCAAAGCACGCTGGTCTTGGCTGCTGGTGTGCCTTGCTCTGTTATAGACCAGTTGATAAAACAAGTTGGTGGAGGGATGTAACCAATACTCAGTGAAAAATATTAATTCTAGTATTTAAAGAGCTTATAGCCACTGCAAAGTCGAAGAAAATATTTTTCCCTGCAGACATTTGGTGTTTCTAAAGACCCCCAAACTGGTAGATATTTTTGATTTTCTGGAGCATTTCAGTATGCTCAAACGCTGTCAGGAACTATCGTAGACATTGAAGTGCTAACTTGGGACTAGGTGTTGCCTTTTTGTTTTACAATAAAGATGGCTTTAGGACTGAGAAAAAATGTGATAGCTTCTTTGTATAAGGCAAAGTGAAATACTATTGTGTGCTATTTGTGGATACTTTAGAGGCTGGATTGTGGTTGAGCTTCCTACAGATAATTTACACCCATCAAACAGCTGTGATATATGTGAGCAGTTCCATGTGACATATGTAAGGATTTTCACATATCCAGGTTTGCTGATCTGCATGGAAGTACTTGAAAACAATTCACCAGTTAGGATGCATATCTGTCCTGTGACATCTGTAGGTTAAAGAAACCCATATATTTTTTAAAGTTCTTTGGGTGTATGACTATATGTCTGTATGGCTTTTCTATATTACTTCTCCTGATGCTCCTTGAATTTTGTAACGTCTTGACAGAAATGACTCTATGATAATTCCTTTTATATTATGACTATATATTAGTATTATATTATATTCTTAAATTTTTTTATGAAATTATTTTTTCTTTATCTTTTGAGAATGTTTGGGAGAAAACATTATATTTATTTTTACAAAATTTTATATTTTTTGGATGTTTGTACTAGAAAGCAGTATTCATTGAAATAGAGGCAAATGTTTATTACAGAGCAAATATTTTCTTTCTTGGGAATATTTTACAGGCCCATTTTTATCTTTGAATGTTTTAGCATAGATTTTTTGCCATCCAGCTGATTTTGTCTAAAAATACCTTAACTGCCAAAGTAGCTGTTTATCCCTTTTGGCAGGTAATAATACCCAAACCCAAAGAGTTTCCATAGACAAGAGTTTCAATCTCTGAAAACTCTGAACTCCAGAATGAGGCTTGATTTTTTTTTCCTAAGAGGAGGTCTCTATGAGTTTGTGAAGGGATAATCTTCCCTGACTTTTGCCTGTTTTTCACCTGAGGGTGTCTCCTAGAAGCTGAAAGGAAAATACAAGCCATAAAGCCACTTACCTTGTCCCCTACATTTACAATGTTCTAATCCTGCCAGGTGCTGAAAAACCAGAGTCATCTAATTTATTTCTTTATTAAAAAACCCTATTTGTTGAACCTATGTCTGCCTTCAGTAATAGAGCATTTTTGTAGTCTGAGTGATAGATTTTAAAATTCTTCAAGATTCTACCTACTTTGAAATGCACTGTTCTTGTGTTCATCCAGTTGTTTTGGCTTTGTTTTATGGCAATTTTGGTCTTCCTGGGGCTCAAAAGATACTTGTGACATCTGTGCAGGCCTGAGAAAAAGCAAGAGACTGCATGAGAGCAGGTAGTCAGAAGACACCCTCCCTTTCCTTCTCAGGCACTCCTTTGCAGCAGAACAAGGGGTGCAGGATGGAGCTGCTTCTCAAGGGAAACCTGTGGGGACCTGCCTCTGTACGCTTCCTTTACATTGCCACATCTCAAGTTTGCCTTCTCAGAGGCACCATGTGCTTCCCCTCACAGCTGACAGAAGTTGCAGAAGACATGCAAAGTGAGGCTCTGGCATGGCACTGGTTCAAAAATAACTGCTTTTTTTGGAATACAGTAATTACTGGCACCTTTTCAGGAAATATTACCATCTAAAATCTTCCTGTTTAAGTCACTTCTTCCATCAAAGTAACTTCTTCCACAGTAGGTATGGCGATATGATATATGAATATTTTTTTTTCCAGACAAAACCCAGCTGTTTTTCATAGGTGCCTGGGCTCAGGCCTGTTTCTTTTCCCTTGCCTTTCTTGCTGCTGGTAAGTCTGGCATGTTAATCCTCTCTGGTACTGTGCTGACTACTTTCACTCCTGGGATAAAACAGCTTCCTTGCTTAGAGGAGTGCTTGGGCTCAGGGAGTTAATGCTGTGAGCTGCCCAGTCACTCCTTATGTGCACAGTGGGTACAAAAAAAGCGATCTGGAGGCAGATTCCATTCAGAGAAGATTGAAAGTTGTTACCTGTCATTCTTCCCCACCTGGGTGAAGTCAACAGCAACCTCTTTGATTTGGTGACCCAAGCATTGGGACCAAGTTTGTTTCAGAGTTACTTTGTGGTCTCATCTCTCTGCCATCATTTTTCCTTACTTTAAAATAGGCAAATAATCTGCTCTTGTAAAGCCTCAGAGGGCATTTAGAGGACTAGAAAAGTATTATGAGCAAAGTTGGAGATTGGATACACAGAAGCGTGCAAGCAGCTGGTAGCATGGGATCTATTGCAAAAAGTAAGAAAAGGGAGAAAAGAAGTATTTATTATCTAGATGAAACTAAACACTTAAAAAAATAAAGAGGATCTAAGAATGATAAGGAAGTTAAATACCACATGGCTAGCTATCCTGTCAAGGCAGTGAGGTGTGCAGCCAGTCAGTCCTTGGGGCAGTGTGTCCATGTTGCCTGCTGTAGGCAGTGGGAGTCATCAAGGTAGCTCTAGGTGAAACAATGCGATAAAAACCTGCAACATGGGGCCAGGTTACCCAGGGGCCCAGAACAACAAGTGGTCTAGGAGTGTGGAATTACAGAGGCAAAGATATCCAGAACCAGTCTGAAGATCTGCCTTTGGATTATGGGATTAGAAGGGCTTTCAGCCTTGGAGGTAGGTGACACTCTCCTGGGCAAAAAAATTTTGTTCTTAAGCAGGCAGGGTTGCTGATGGCAGGATGGAATGCTTCCTCCACTACTTCTTTAATGGATGATTTGAAACTTTATATTGGAGTTGTTATGACATGTTTCAGGCTAACTTGAGTGCTGAGCATCAAGTGCCCTGCTTGTCACTGAAAATTAGGGTGGATAAAGCATCAGTTAGCTCCCTGAGCCCTTATTAGAGTTAGTTTTAGTATCTCCGAAGTAATTAATATTTATATGCCAACAGAGGGGCTGGAATCATTCTCTCAACTTGCACACAGAAGCCTTCTGTGTAGTGCCTGGAGCATCTACCCCATCTGTGTCTGAGGCCAAAATCTGACCTAGTGTGAATGGCACGACTGTAGCATGACATGTGGTTATATGTTATGCACTTAGACTTGACTTCACATGGGAGAAAATGGCAATTCATAAGGAAGTCTTTGTTTAAAGAACCTTCTCCATCTTGCTGATGAGGCCAGGAGGTTGCAGTCTCCCCTGGCACTGGGACAAGGACTGTGCCTCTGTGTCTTTGTTTTGCTTAGGAGAGCTCTTGAATCTGGTTGCTCAAGGCATGGCCACCAGCTGTGAGGCCAGCCAGAATTTCCTTGGCTATGCGAAATGCTGATTACTTGCCCTCTTCCTGCGCAGAGCTTACGTGGTACAGAGGACTTTGTCCAAGCCTTCTACGTCAAAAGGGAATTAAATTTCAATGCAAACACAGGTTGCATGGTTGAGCCCTTAAGCCCACAACAAACTGCAGTTTAATCTGCTGCTGCTGTAGACAAACTATCCTTGTTAAATAGTTTAAATTTAGCTGGTAGAGCCCTTGAGAGATTATTTTTGGGACACATTGTGTTTACTGATCTCCACTAATCATGTTGTCTTTTAATTCTGGTGTTCAAGAGCTCATGCCTAGACCTTGTACTTTGTTGCTAATTTGTCTCTCTCCCATATGAAGCAGAGACTTGAGAAAAATAGAATATTGCTCTGACTGTTTCTACCAGGTCCCTTGATTAGTGCTTTGAGCAGTAGATCAGATCTGCACAGTGAGGCTGAATCCTGGCTGACCTTTTCTTTGCTTTGAGTTTACAAACATGAGAAGGAACTTTGTTTACTGCAGATGTGCAGTTTGCTGGATGCACTAACAAATGTCAGCAGTCCAGCAGTCAGTGCTTCCCTCACTCTGCTGCTCAGAAATACTGTGTTGTTGGGTGAAGGTGCTCAAACTGGGGCAGTGGGCAGCACAACATTCCCTGCACTTTTTTCCCTACTGTAGCCCCCTTTTGCAAAAGTATTTCTTGCAGGAGAAGCCCCAATGATGCTTTTTTTTTTTTTTNTGCCTTAGCAGGGAACCAAGGCAGCCAAAATGTGAAGGCGTCCCCTAGGAAGCAGATGAGGATGCTATACAGATATAACCAGGTGACCAGGTGTGATTTTCTTTCAGGCACTGCTGGGGAATTAATCTCTGCTTCTGCCAGAATTTAGGTACTATTAACTATTCCTGTGATGGAAAGGGTGCTTTCTCCAACCCTTCTGCTCTGGGAGACAGTGCTAGGTGCCAGGGCAGTGCAAGCAAGGGCAAAAAGAGTTTGGAGATTAGGTAATCATGAGGATTAGTTATGAACTGACAAACTGTCATGGAATGAATACACAACTGCTATGGTTATGCTGCTGCTGCTGCTCCAGCTTGTGTGCTATGGCTTGTCCTTGTGAAATCCACCAAGCAGTGTTACATACTCACATACATACTGTTTGGGAAATTTAACATAGTATACAGTCCCTCTTTAAACTTCCCGGGCAAACCTAAATTTAAAATCCCAGCTGGACCATCCCAGACCTTGTGGAAAAATATTCTGGTTTGCTGCATACTTTGGAAAATAGTAGTATTACAGTAAAACTACCTCAAACTCTTCTGTAAGTTCTATATTCCACATTTACTGTTAGCAGTGCAATGACAGCTGAAATATGCAGGTGTAAAGGCAAGAGAAAGAGTATATGAGGGGAAAATACTATTATAGAAATATTATAGTATATGAGGAGAAATATTACAGAAAATATTTCTACGAATACATACCTTGGCAGCTCTTCTCTGAGTTCTCTGGTGGGCTGTGGAAACAAAACAATCTGATTTGCCAAGAAGATGCTCAAGTATGGACAAAGATGTGCTGTATTGTTATGGAACCACGGAATAAGGAACTCTGTGGGCTTCAAAATAATGTAGAGTAGCTTTCTGAGAAGGGCACTGTTGTGAGGATGAGAACTAGAACTAGTGTCAGGAAGACTTCAGTCTATTTTCTGCTTGTCCTGGGGAAATTATCTTGGTACAAATAGAAGTAAGACCAATAAAAACCTGTCCAACTGTTAATTCTATTATTGGATAACAATACTTCAAAATCACTTTTTATTATAACTGAGGAAGTATTCCTTTCAAAACTGGTGGAGACCAAAGGCACTTTCTGTTTGCAATCATAAAGCTTTGTTTTCTTTATGTAACCTCTAGTAAAATGTTTTTCTAAGAGTGCTTCACACAAAATTAAGAAGTGGCATTAAGCAAATGCTTTTACACAAAATAAAGTATAATCCACAGCTGCTTAGTGGCTGCTGTATTCTTATGCAAAAACTGCGAATGTATCTCTTCCGCTTCCAGTTCTTTTATTTCTGTACTATTCAAATCCCTGTGTATGATTGTAACACTTTCAACAGAGCACTTTCCATGGACAGACCTTGATGATTGAAGAGTATTGTTCTGAATAGTGAATTATATAAGTGTGAATAGGTGCTATTTTATCTGAAGAGAAAAGTCTTCCTTTCCTCTAGAAAAACTGCCCAGCAAAAGACAGAGCTTCAGTGGGCTTAATATTCAATTTCCATCATGGAGGAAGTAATGAAACGGGCTGATGAAATAGACTCCAAATGAACACTGCAAAAATGAGTAAGCAAGCAAAACAGTTAGAAGATGAGTCTAAAGTAGAGAAATAAAAGGCCAGGAATCCAGGAAAATACAATCTTAACCATGTCTACATGATGCTGGACTTGGAAAGAAGTCTTGGAGTCACTGTTGAGGGCTTTCTTCAATTAACTTTTGGTATAAAACAGCAGTATGCTAACAAGCCCAACAAAATGTTGGTCAGCATTAGAGGAGTGATGAGAAGAAAAAAGGCAGTCTTTTATTTGGCATGTGCACAGCTTAGGTTCTGTGTGCAATTCCATTCTCTACGCTGCAAGAAGAACCTAGAAGAAGGAAGCAATCAAGATGAGTGTCTTGTAAGGAGATATTAAAATACAGGACATTAAAGAGACTCTTCCTTTTGGAGCAGAAGAAGCTAGAGTGCTGTGTCTGAAGCCTAAAAAATCAGAAGGAAAGTGGACAGGCACAACTAAATTCCCAAGTACTGGGACTTGGGTCAGTCACTGAAGTTGGTCAGACATCAGTTTAAATCTGAGAGAAAACACTCCACTATGTGAGTAGTGAACTTCTGAGTTTGATCTTGCAGAAGACTGTAGAAGCAGATGGTCTCAGGGTATTCAAATATAATTAGACAATGTAATGGGTAAAAGGCCTGGAAACAGTTAGCTTAAAGGTCTAAAGGACACGAAAATGGGCATGCATCCTCTAACAACCCTGACACAGCATCTGAGGGTGGGGGAGGAAGGTGCAGGAGAACGAAGCCAGGAGAGCAGCAGGCTTGCGTGACTGGTGTCTCCTATCGTGCTGCTGGAGGCAGAGTGTGGGGCTGGATGCACCCATCTGACCTCTCCCCTCATACCCAGCTGTTCAGCTGGCCAGTGTCCAGCTCGAGACAACTGCAGCCAGTGCTTGCAAAAGGGCAATAAGGGATAAAGAGCTAGGACCTCACGCAGCTGACAGACACAGACTGGTTCCAAACCAGCTTTGCCCTTTTAAAGAAACTCATTGTCACTAAGTGCCTTGCTCCAGTGCCACACTGAGGAGGGAAGAGGTGTATGACCAGTGCAACGTCTGGATGTCCTATGGATATCTGAAGTAAATGACATATAGTTGAGCTAGACTAATTTAACCTTATTCTTGTGTGCAACAATGAGCTGAGTGTAATGAGGTCCTAGGTTTAATAAATGAAGGTAAATGAGATCTAAAACCTGGCCTCCTCTCTTCATAGGAAACAAGGGAGTCACAAGGATTAGATTAATACATATTGAATTTATATACATATTTATTAGAAATCTTCTGAATTATCTTTTAACAAATCCCTATTTTTCTTTAAACAGGAAATATTTCTATAGCTGAAAGTTACACTTGATGCCTCAATTTTTTTAGTGGAAATGTTTATGTTTTCAAGAAAATTATTTTTTTCTCTTCTGAAAGATCATGTTTTGTTTTGGAAATTTTAAGGAAAAGCTTTGGCAGAAGTGTTTTGGGTTTGACTGTTGAGATCATGCTCTGTTTTGAAGTGGTTGTTTCCTCTCTGACAAGCCAAAGCTGAGGACATCTGTTAGCAGGACAGATTTGTTGTGTCACCAAGAAACCTTGTGGGAATCTCTGCAGTGCTGGGTAGCTACAGCAAGGCTTCCCCTCCTGCCTGCCCATGGGTTGGAGACCTGATGTGCTAAAAGGATTCTGTGCGTGCATATGCAGCTCCCCCTCTATCCTCAAATGCAATACTTTAATGAAATACTCTTAAAGGGGCAGTTTTCAACCAAATGTTGTTTTGTATACAAAATGAAATGAAGGAAAATTAAAAACAAAGTAAACCAAAACAAGACCTTACAAGAAAAGTTCCAGAAAACTTTGCAGCTCTGCTTATTCTGTAATCTGCTATAGCTACCCAGGCAATCTAAGAACTCATCAGTGAAGAAGAAGGCAATGGAATTGACTTGAATGTATCACTTTTGGAAAGCCAAGGTGATATTCCGTCTTTGGCCACAACATCAACTGAAAAACTTTTTCTATCAAAAATTGAATTCAGTGGACACACTCATTGATTCGCAGGAGTGATTTGTCAACAGAAGGTGGAGCTTCTTTTATTATTTATTTCTCCCTTTCTCTTTTCTATTTTTTTTTAATTAATATTATTGGAACTCTCTCATCTGGGGAGTTGATATTGGAACCCACTGCTATATCATCCTCATTTACTGTTCCACACAAGGGCAGAATAAACTCCAGTTGGAAGGTATGGCAAAGATTTGTGAGTGATAGACTTCAGCTTCCAGGTGAGACCACCTTGCCTTTTGGCATGAAGGAGTGCTCTTGTCCTCTAATCATAAACTGTACCTCAAGTTTAAAAGATGCAGACTGACAAGACATTTCATCAAAACCATACTTTAAAAGAAATACTCTCATGAATATTTCCACGACTTTTTTTTTTTTACTCTTAATTATGGTAACACTGCTATAAGTTCTCTTCCAATTTCTGTGTTTGC
Organism: Peucedramus taeniatus; assembly: GCA_013400575.1. Taxonomy (NCBI): domain Eukaryota; kingdom Metazoa; phylum Chordata; class Aves; order Passeriformes; family Fringillidae; genus Peucedramus; species Peucedramus taeniatus. The sequence continues at coordinate 37,026 of WBNO01000425.1, forward strand.
ATCTCACTCTAAGAGCTTCTGCAGTGCCTTTCCTGCTGTAGTATCTGTCCTGCAGTAACAACTTCTTTAAAAACACATCAGCAGCTGCCTGTCACTTCAAGAAGTCTTTTATTTGGCAGCCTTTTCAGGAATGTGTTTGTTGGAAGAGAAAATCTTTTTCTTTCCTCAAGTGTCTGACCTTCTATTAAAAAATATTCAAAACTTGGATAGTAAGAAGCAGAACAGCAAGAATTGACTGCCATTACATTGTAAGGACCCTTCACATCCATGTAGTTTGCAGCAACCTCCTCTGCCTTCTTTTTCACTGCTCATTCCATGAGTATGTGGTTCAATGATGAAATAACTTCACTTTTACTAAAGAACAAAATTGGATATATACATAAATGCCTTGTTTACATATTTAAAAAGCCTTTCTTTTGGATTTTTCGCTAATTCTCCTTTAGTCTTCTGAAAGTAATAAGTCTTTAAAAGTTTTGAAAACAAGCTCCATCCCATCCCAGCAATGATGTCTGTCTCATTCCTTGATTATGCCCCCTATTTCTTCTTCAAATAGAAACACTGATGACTAAATTCTCCAGGTACTCTCTGCTCTTTTCTCTCACTGTGATTCCCTGAAGAAAAAAGACCTCTTGCGGGTAGTTTGTAAGGAAGAGGAGGGCAAGTGACAGGAAGAGTTTTCTGAGCTTCTAATTGAAATTATCAACACAATATCACCACAGCTGGAAGAGCAGTTTGTCAGAGACAGCAGTGCAGGTGTTTGGTGAGAAAGTGTACCTAGTTATAAGGGCACTGAAACCTCTGCAGCTGATTGAGGCCACCACAAGCTCTGCCTGGGCAGAGCAGTGGTTCTCTTGGGATGTCTGCAGGAAGCTCACCATACATGAGACATTCCAGACATCTCTGATGCGAGCAAGAATAACTTCAGATTGTTTTAGCTTCCAGAGAAGGTCATGAAGGTGCTTGCAGGGCTGAACCACCTTCCTTGTGAGGACAGGCTGAGAGAGCTGGAATGGTTCAGCCCGGAGAAGAGAAGGTCCCAGGGAGACCACACCTAAAGAGCAACTACAGAAAAGTTGGGTAGGGACTCTTTGTCAGGAACTAGAGTGATAGGACATGAGGGAATGGTTTTAAACAGAAATAGGGTAGATTTAGATTAGGTATTAGGAAAATATTTCTTACTGTGAGGGCAGAAAGGCACTGGAACAGGTTGCCTAGAGAAGCTGCTGATGCCCCATCCTTGGCAGTATCAAGGCCAGGCTGTGTGTGGCTTTGAGCAATGTGGTCTAGTGAAAAGTGTCCCTACCTGTGGCAGGACATTTGGGACTAGATGATCCTTAAGGTTCCCTCAAACTCAAACCATTCTATGATTCTATGATCAATAAAAGGCCTTTTTTTCAGCATCTAAGCCTTGTCAATTGTCACAAGTTGTTGATAAATTTTTAAAAAAATTTATATAAGCTAGATAGCGATTTTTATGGTTGATCGCCTATGGTAATTCTACTTCAGAAAATCTTTTCTCCAAAGTCATGTTTATTTAAACTGGGCTGAGATCAAAGCCTCTTTCTGTAGCTCACAGAACATTTCTTTTCTTTGTTGTTAAAGGAATAAGCCTATTTGAGTGAGATTTTTAAAAAGCTATTTTCCATTTTGTTTGATAGAGTACTCTGTGCCTCTAGAAATTCAGAAGAAAAATACCTTGTATAAAAGAGTTTTAATCTAGATTTTTTAAAAATTCTGATAATGACTTCATTGCCTTTTAAATTATTTTTCTTTTGTGCTTACAAAAATGACCAAAAACTTAGAAGGAAAACATATAATCTTTTAATCTGGAGACCAAGGCAGAGAGAAGGAAGAGAGACGGTATATCGACAGCAAAAGCTAGTGACTGAGTAGAGGTGAAATGAGTGTTGTATACAGGGCTACAACATGATAGAACCTCACTACATAAAGAAGAGTGGGGCAAGGGTTCTTTTTATTTTCCTATCTTTTTTCCATTACAGAGTGGAGAATGCGAGCAGTCACCTGTAAGCAATTTTTTTTAAGCACTCGTCCTTTTTTTCCCCTTTCAGAAATTTTTGCAGTCAAAGCAAAAGTAGTATGAGTCTAGCCACTGGAAGAACTGCAGTAAATTTCTGTTCTTTCATATTATCAAATGACAATATAGAGATATTATACATAACTGTTAGACTACAGGGTATGCAAAGGTTACCACTAATGGTAAAAGTTCTTGCTCCGTTGACTCTCATTGAAATGTTGGTATCAGGAGAGGAATGAGAGGAATCAGATGGGGTGCTGGTTCTAGAAGATGTAGATCTGCAGTAAGGAACAAGGCTACGGTTTCACAGCAGTTTGGGGAGTGCTAGGATTTCAATATTTGTGTGCACATTAACCTGTGTACTTCTGAGTGCCTGGCAGCCAGACAGGTCTGAAACAGACCGACAACATTGTCATTCCATTAGCAAGCATGGATAACACAGGCTGTGCTGTCTGTTTGCTCGCGTGGGAACAGGGACTGTACCTGACCTGTCAAAGTACCTGGGGGGAAAAGTTACCTCTCTAGATTCTTTGGAACAAGTTTGTATCAGCAAAAGTGAGTTTGCAGCAATTCAGCAGCTTTGACCATGCAGCTGTGGTTTGGTTTTGAGATGTGATTACAGATCATGGTCTATTTAGAGGCCAGAGATGCCAATATGGGGCTTCCATGTCTATGACTGTAGTAGGAGCTGTTGATATGGAAGTACTGAGCAGGATAAAAGGCCTCCTGTGAGGATACTGTGTCAGGGAGGCTCCTTAGATCCTGGTTGTGCTCTGGATGCCATGGGCTGTCGCCCTCTGTGCTGCTGGGGTTTCCTGGATGAAGAAAGGACTGCAGAAGAGTGTCTCCTGCACCAGCCCTTGTGTGGCTGAGAGCAGCTTGCAGAGACTGCATGCATCTTCCATGCAGGGAACCAGAGCGCGGAAGAACACAAACTGTTTTGTTGGGGATTGGCAGAGGAGTGGCCTTTATGAAGTTTGGTCCCCTGAGATAGTACAGGTAGAGTGAGTTTTAAAGAGAATCTGCTCTTGTCTCATGAAGTAATTGCATCTGTGAAGGTGTGTACAGATCCTTATCTGGCTTATTGGATCAACAAAAAAATTTTCTGGTGTTGTGCTTTGTACTAGATAGCTTTTTGCATATGAATTACATCTCACAGAAAAGCACTGGTACTAATTGCAGATTTTTCAGAAATAGTGCAAATGACTATGCCCTAAAAGTTAGTAAATCTTACTCCATACATGCAGTAAAAACTCAATATGGATTACTGGCCACTTCTATAATTCTTTCCAGTTTTTACCATGCAACACTTAAAACATTTTGTATGTAATAATTGTGTAATAAATGTGTAGTTCTAGTAGCAGGTGATGTACCTGGGTAGCTGTAGTGAAATCTTTGCTTAACGTGAACCACTGGACATGAACTTTCTTACAGTTTTACCTGCTTTTGTGGTTAGTAACACAATGAACAGACAATGGCTCTAAATATTACTCTCAAAGAGCCTCTCTTCTCCTGAAGTCACTTGGCTTGGGACAATGCTGATGCCAACCCCAAGTCCTAATTGCAGCCCAGCTTTGTAGCAGCTTTCAGTTTGTAGCCATAGTAAAGAAACTACTCCCAATTACCCTTGGAAAAGATATTTTTTCAATGGTATGTGCTAAGTCAAAAATTTGATTTCCACAAGTATTTATGCAAAAATAGTCCTTATATTCTTTCTTGGTTGGATGGATCTAAAAGCTTGCTCAGGAATGAAGTTTTCCACAATCAAATCAAGGAACGATTTTTTTTGTGTTTCTTTGGCTTTTGTACATTTGAATGAATGAAGGAAAATCTTTTCTGACAGACTTGTTGACTGTTTCAAGAACCAACTACCACTAGACTCACTACTTTGGGATTATAGTTCAGAAAGGAGATGGGTTGGCTTCACAGTACTTGCATCATGATTTTTTCATACTGCTACATTCAATTGCATAAACAGTTGTGGTCCATTAGCTAGGTGCACATCTCCTTGTGAGAACCATGGACATGCAAAGAGAGGGTAATAAAAGGAGTATGTATGGTAAATCCAGACTTGAGGCTGAATTTTTGAGAACTTGTTTGTATTAACTTTTAATTTTCCCAGCTCAATTAATCACAGTGGAGTCTGTGTTTCAATTAAAAGAGAATCATAATTTGTTGTCACAGTGGGGCCCCTTTATTAGATTGCTCAATTTACAAGGTGATGAAGAGTCAGAATCTGTGAAGAAAATATTATCATACATAATTTTTCCTTTTCTCTTGTGTCTTGTGGTTTTGGTGTTTTGTTCTGTTTGGAAAGAATCAGGATGAGGTATTCAGGTCATAAAGAGGTAGAAAACCGCCTTAAAATTTATTGGCATGAGGATATCTAAAGAAAATATGTTAGAAAATTATTCTTTTTTTTTTTTTTTTTTTTTTTTTTTTTTTTTTTAATAGGCTGCTCTGGACAAACTAGGACAAGAAAAATTGGCCTGGCTGGGCTTTGCTTTACTGGTGAAAAATACTCTTTATAATTATGAAGAAGTAATGCATCTCTGAGTAATGGTTGTGCAAGTATAAACTGGAAGTCTGAGGGAGGACTGAAGTTTGAAAAAGACAATTGTAATGTTCTGTGTAAATTATACTTTTCCTGTGTTAATTATTGTCTTATCATCCCTTGCAAGGAAAGAAAAGAGAAAATATGGGGATTCAGTGATAAAGAAATTACAGGATAGGAAATGTATTTAATGAAATTTTTAAAGCATAATTTTTGAAGAAAGAAATTATTCACCATTATTTGGTAGAAAGAAAACTTGATTTGACTATGTTTCCTTAAAAGGCATACAAATACAATGACAGTATTAGTGCTGCATAATATTCGAACTCAAAACTAACGCGGAATGGTATCAGTAGAACAAGTACTACATGAATTAAAAGTTGGCCCAAAAGGGAAACCTCACCAAATGCAATTTCTTCTAGCACGTTCCACATCCTAGATTATTGTGAAACCTTCAACTATCCTGTGTTTTCATCAATAATCTAGGTGCATATATTCTCATGTTGTACATAACTGATTTTATGTTGTGAGTCTGGCAGGGTTTTAATCATTGATGGGGAGATTAAAGCTGAAGGGAGGAGTCAGGATATCCCAGCAGAGCAGGCCTAAATGCAGACAGTTTGCCAGTAAAAACCAGGCAATGAAGGCTGCACCTTGAGTAAGAAGTCCAAAACATTAACTCTGTAAAGGTTGTAGGGGCCAATCTGTCCCTCTCCATTGCCCTGTCACCACAGTTCTAGGGTAAGAGAGACTGATGCTGTCATCAGGAATGCAGTAAAGACAAGGAGAGAATGCTTCAATACAGTATGCACCTCCAGAGTGCACCTAAAATGCAGAAGAAATTAGAAGACAATGATGACAATGGCTATGAAAGCCATTGGAGGGCTGAAAGGACAGTCTGTCAGTGACCAGCCTAAACCAAGTCAGCAAAAGAGGACTGAGTAGTAGTTTATATAAATTTTGTACATATCTTCAAGTAATTTTTATTTGCCTGCACATTGCATGTTTTTTTCTTGGAAAGTAAATGGAAATAGAGGAAATGAAGAAGAGGAGAAGGGACAGTTTAATTCCTTTAAAACAATACTGTTCATTTTCACAGGAGGTAAGCTTCATCTAGAAAAGTTATGCTTTAATCAGATGCGTGTTGTTGAGTTCAATGCAGGATAATTAAATTAAATTTTATGGTTAGTGTTTTATAATGAGCATTCTAGGTATTTGGGGGTGATTTATTAGTCTTCTGTTTTATAAATCTGGAAACTGGAAGGAAAACATGGATAGCACTACTGCATTCTAGCTTCTCCTTGAGCAAGGCTGAAATGTGCTGTTCACAGCAGGCTCTGAATATGTGTGCTGCCTTGGCTTTCTTTCAAATACTACAAATATTTGACTACATAAAATTCATGTAGGAACCAAACTGAATTTTCTATTCCTTCAAGCCATATAAAAAGTTAACCTCTGATGTATTGTTAACTAAATGGAAATGAAGGCAAGTAAAACTCATCCTGAAATGGAAAACACTTGAGCCTGTTGCTTGCTGCAATGTGTTGAAGACTAAGCAAAGATGCCTTGGGGAATTTCCCCTTGCTTTTTGCCAGTGGAAATCTTTTTCCTCACACATTTGTTGCTGCTGTGCCTCAGAGGTTGCCCTGCATGGTCACATGTCCTGGTTCCTCTCTCCACTGCGCCAGCTGCCTACAGAGAGGTCATGGGCCCCAGGGTGAGTGGGAAGCAAAGACGTCATCAGATGGCTCAGAGCTCATGGGAGGAAGGCGGTCACCAGCAGTGCTCTCCCCTCGCTGTGTGTCCACATTATCCTAGGAACTAGCTTCCCCAGATGCTTTGCCAGGTAGCCTGGTAATCTGCCTAGGAGAGCTGGAATGAATTGTGAAAAGGCCACAGGGCTTGTGGGGTGAATGCTAAGCTGGTGTTACCTGTCTGGTCAGGAGTTGCAGAGAGTGAGTGTGAAGTGAGGCCATAAGAGGACCAGCAGAAATGGAGTTTGGGGAGGGGTGGATGCTTGTATCTACTGGTTACTACAGGCACCCCACACAGATCACTTCAGTATGGTACTTGAGGCCAAGCTAATTAAGCCTGCTGACAGAGATGGAGTGCAATGACAGGATTTCTTTGTTACCTTCCTTTGTGTTACCTTGGGCTTGGTGTGATGATAGCACGGTGACACTACCCTTTACAGGCTGGGAGCATGGGCAGAGCTGGCCTGCATCTGCCAAGTTGCCATGTTGCAAACATCCCCAGTCCAAACCCAGGCGTAAGTGTGGGTGCTTGGCCATCTTCATGATGAGAAATCAGCAGCCAGGGGCACTGCTCAGATTGTATCACTTCCCATGTCCTGGGCCATAGTGTCCCGGGGAACATGATTTCAATACGCAGTCTATGGATCAACGGGTTTATGCCCAAATGACTGGGAGCTTTGAGCAACACAGAATGGCAAAATAATCTCTACCAAGTCTTCAAAGTATTCTGTAATCAAGGATTGCTCAAGATTATAGCCTAGCTGATGTGTTGCTCATCTCTCTGTTGCTCTACATGACCTGTATTCAGCAAGGATGGGCACCCTCATTAAAGGCTATCTTTCTGGGTGAAATCCGAAGCCCTAGCCTGCAGATACCTTGGTAAATGGATTCTTGCACACCCTCAGAAGGACAGTAAGATCTGCAGGCTTTTGGCAGAAGTTCCTAAAGAGAATGCAGAGATCACATTTTATGTCAAGATGGACAGTTAACATTGCTCAATAAAGCATGGTTTCTTTGTATTTTTCTCTTATTTCACAGACAGCAAATTTTGTGGTAGAAGGGTCTGGAATAACATACTGAAACCTGTTCTGCCTGTCAGCTGAGCTGCTCTGTTAGTCTCTGATTGCTATATATCAGAGTTTATAATAGCAGCCACTCCCACGTAAAATTGACTGTTTGTGTATTGCCTACCAGAAGGGTACAGTATTTAAACACAACAACATAATCTATTGTAAGGCACAAGGATTATTTTGCTCTGGTTCTGCATCTCCTCATTTGACATCTAATTTCATTGTAGTCATGCTGGTTCAAATAAGACCAGATCTTTTACACAGAAATATTTGAAATTATGCAGGTTTTTTTTATATTTTTACTTCTTGGTTGTGCTTTGCCTTTAGATGTGGGCTCTGTTGAAAATATAAGGCTGTGTCTGCACATACATTTTTATAACTAGGCTGTTTTTGTAATAATGGAAGTCTTAAAATAGCTGAGCAATATGATATCCCCACATATTCTTTTCTAAAGTTGATACGTTGGTGGTGAGATGGCACATTGCACGGATACAATTTGTTAGCAAAGCAGGGAAACTTTCTCTGGAAATAATCTCACCTCAGATATGCCCTGTCAGACCCCCCCAAAACACCCCAACCAAACAAAAACCCCAGGGTAATTCCACAGAAAATATTCAATTCTGACAAAAAGCCTCCAAAACCTCATCTCACCTGATTTTCTTTTCACACTGAAAACATTAAACCAGGAATTCCTAGCTCCACTTCTTCAGGGTAGAGGATGATGCAGGTACTCATCTCTCAGATCTGGGAAGGTCTCTGTAGCTGATACCTGATAACACACTCCTTGATCTGTCTTGCCAAGTAGTGCAAGCTGCCACCCTTCATTTCCATGCTAAGGCAACTTACACTGGTTTATGGCATGAAAATTTTCTTCATCAAATGTCTCAAGGAGAATGGATATTTTTTTCATAAATTTTGGGGAGAGAATGTTATTTTCCAGAGAGCTGACTGTAAGCTGGTCTATGAACTGGACAACTGTAACAGATGTATCCATTCTCCTAGACAGCTGTGATTCTTGCAACCACTGGTTTTGATCTTAACATGAAACCAGAAAATACTCTCCAATGTAGAGTTTTTGTGCTCTCATTCTAAAGCACTCTTTGTAAAACCTCAACTTGAACAATTATGTTTGGTCAAGGTAGACTGTGTTTAAAATTTTTGGATAAACAGAGATACTTTGCCATGCTATTCCTGCCGCCTGGGAAGCAGTTCATCCCCACATGTGGACAATTTCAGGCTATCAGGATATTTTAGTTATGCCATAAGAACATATTTGATGATTGATTCTTTCACATGCATTGAGAAACTGACTTAAAATTCAGTTACTTCTAGAAATGGGCAGTGGAAACAGAGGCAACAAATAAAAGAGGTATTTTGGTTACTAGTAGTAATCACTTTTGACTGAAGCTCTGAGTTTGCATATGGCAAAAAGAATTGTCTCTCATAATGTCACCTGGCAGAACCTCAGAACCTGCTGTGAATACGGTGCTCAGGTGTACTTGAAATTCGTGGTTTTTCAAACTTGTCAGAAAAAAAACCTGTTAGAATGATGTTTTGAAAAAGGGAGAGAAAGTCAACAGTTTGTTGGCTATATCTGTATATAACAGGGCCTTTATAAATACTGAATTGAAATTCCCCTTCTTTGCTTTTGTGTTAAGACATTGCAGTCAGCAGGAGGGGAAGAGCATTTGCCTTTGTCTTGGCATTTTGGAATAAACATTGGACTCATGAGCATAGGGCAGTATTGGAGCAATTGTACGTACACCAGAGACTACACTTTTTGCTATATACACATTATAATGTGTATATAGCAAAAAGGGTTTTACAGGCAGGAGACCATATGCTCCCTCATATTCCCTGTGAAGAATCAATTACACTGGGTTTATACCAAGGCTTTGTCATGCTTCAAAGTCAAAAGTTGCCAGGAGTCCATAAGATTAAACAAAATTTCAATGTCTTTCTTCCTTAATAGTTGCATAATGTTGGCATCACATATGAGGAATGAGATTTTCTTCCAGTTTACTATGGCCTTTGTTGGGAAAAGTTCTAAGTAGTTAAAAATCCTTCATGAAAAATCAATTTATCTGATAGCAAGTGTGTCATCATGAACTACTTGCTTGCATGCTACCTATCAAAGCAAAGACATATCTGAAAAGGAAATTTTATTCCTTCAGGGGATGAGGGGGTTAAAATCTAAAGAAAAATGTCTGGTGTAACATTGAAAGACACTTTATGGCTAAGAGTCAGTATAGATTTTGGCAAATCTTAGAGAAAACGTAGAAAGTGAAAAGAATTTTTTTTTAGCTGAGGGTCTGAAGGGTAGTTTCAAGGTATTTCAAGGTATTTCAGGGTATTTCAAGGGTAGTTTCAAGGTATTCAAAGGTATTTTTCTTTGGAGTTTTGTGGGACATTTAAAGAGTAATTGGAGACTGAGGTGCACAAATATTGCATCTGTTTGTGATCAAGGTATAGAGAGGTCAAAGGACTTTTTCTCAAAGCTCTTTCTAGAAGTCTGAAGGTCAGCAGAAAAGGCTTCTGAGAAGCCATTAGCATCCCAAGTACCACATGCATGGAGTGGACGATTGTGGCAGGATTTGTTTATCTTTGTTCAGGCAATGGAAACATGCCTCACAGACTATTTCTTAACACTTTGTACGTAAAACAAAACATGAACAGGAATATTAATAGGACTAGAACCTGGGTTATAGCATCTATTAATCCTTAAAATTTATGTTGTGCTCCACCAGAAGTAACATAGGAATAAAAATTCCTTTTGTGCTCTCCACTTGCTAAAATGCAGGAGCTTGCCAGGTTACTTTGCCTTTGTAGAAGAGCTGAAGGCATGATGTTGGCCTATGTCTTTTGTGTAACCCATTCTTCTCTGTTTCCCAAGAAATCGTATTTGCTGGCAGTATTTGCTGCAGAGTATTTGTAGGAAAATCATACCACACATATTTTTCAAAGGCCAAATGATTAGCATAAATATTATGAAAAAACACTATCACACTTTATGTAGTGATGTGAGACGGTGACATCACTATGATATGATATCAATATGGAATCAACTCTATGTTAATATCATACAAATATTATCCTAGTTCTTGTGTACTGCTGCCCTTAATCTAGATATGCTGCTTGGTCCTGTTTTGCTTTCATTGTCTACAGCATATATCTCTGTGAGTGACCTTTCCCAAAGGAGCGCACTGAATCTGTTTTCTCTCGTAAAGCTGGAGGCTGCCTACTTCCTCCTCTAGTTCTGACATTTCTCAGCATGTGGTAGCATCCCATGATCATGAAAGACAGTGACACAGCACACAGGGAGACTGCAAGCCCTGGAGGAGGCATGCAGAAATTACCTCCAGTTCCCCCTGGCTGTGGCTGGTTTAGGTGCAGGATTCAGCCATGGGCACAGATGCTCTCATGACCTCACACAGAGCACCAGTGTGCCCTTCCAGGGTGTCCCTCGGTGGCAGCACAGGTTCACATCCTGCACACACACAGCAGAACCGGCCCCTGCATTTTCATAGCAACACATGCTGGCCCCAGTGAGTTTTGAAAGCCTTTGCCAGCTGTTTAATGCAGATAGCTGAGCTGTTTTGGCAACCACTGGAGGTGGGGGGAACATGGCAGGGTGATTTCCAGGGCTTTCAAGCCTCCTGGCTCTGGGAAGGGTGTGAGCTCTGGCTGCTGCCTCCTCTATCACAGTGAGTTATTGCAAAGGTTTGAAATTGGTGTCATAACAAATGCTGAGGCTTGGGAAAAAGTTTTGAGGTCAGACCTGAAAGGAGGGATAATGCCCTTTTCCCAAGACTGTCTCTTTCCCACAGGTGCTTTTAGATAGCTATACGATGCTGAAACTGATAAGATAATTAAGGTGTTAAAGGCAGGCAGCATATGAGGATAAACCTGGCAGCTGCTCTCTGAAGTGGCTTTGGCTGAAAGCTGTGTCCTCTTGGGGTGAGCTGTACATGCCATGCTCCAGACCCACCTTTTTGGCACACAGAAGAGTGTCAGAATGATTCACTGGATCACAAGAAGGTTGTGGCCTGAGAATCACTCTATTAAGCAAAGCTGTCAAAGTGTGATCTTGTTTCTCAGGAAAATCAGTTTCCCAGATTGAGGGTGTATATTGCAGATGTATCAGTCCCAGAGGGCAGGTGTCTCAGCAGCCTCACAGGCAGGTATCTGGATGTCCAGTGACTTTGCTGGCAGCTGTTCCCTGAGTTTTCTTTGCAATCCCTATTCAAAACATATGGACATTCATAAATAGATATTTTCCACTGGAAAAAAATGTTCTCCCAGAAGTTCCAAGTTATTTATCCATTGTTTTTTAACTAAAATATTTGCTCCTAATAAGGGATACGCAAAACCCCACAGCTGAGTCAGCATTATTTCAGGAACAAGTAAATAACTCAGTATAAATTCTTTAAATGTTCTCCACTACAAATTGGTCTGCATGAGAAGAAAAAAAAAATTAATTTTCTGAGTAAACATTCACATAATCTAATAGAATAGAATAGTAACACTGAAGGGAGCTGCTATTTAAATTTCAACCCTATTGTAGAAGGACAGATCTCAAGCTGTTGTCTTTTATTTTTAAGATGCCCAACAGCCAACTGGAAGCTGAACTGGAAGATTACTGCCGTTAACCCGAAGTATAGCTCTGTCTCAAGCTTTGTTTAATGCTAGCTTATAAGAGTTTGTGGTTCAGCATATAAGCAGACTTAAATCTCAAGCAACTGATAAGTTCTTGAAACTGCGGGAGATTGCTCTAGTGTGTTGCCTTGCAACTGATTTTCTAGGAATCATTTTAGTTTGTGGATTAATTCTCATTTTCAATCTTGTCTGTGATTAAAATTAAACATTTATTCTTTTCTTGAACTGAAAAAGAGGAAATAATATTATTGCCCTAGGAGTTTTTTGTTTTAATTTTTTAAAAAATTCAGAGTTATATTCAGAAACATTTCTAATCAAAGTTATTTTTAAAATGAAAAATCAAAACATTTCTTGACATTTCCCCTCTCTAAAGGCTTTTTGGTTGAAGCTAATCAAATAATCATGCCCCTGTCTGCAAATAGTTATAGTTGTACCCAAATCTGCATTTTTGCCAAAAAGATTATTCAATTGAAAAATCTTATCCTCTGCTGCATGAGGTAATTCTGCTTTTTTAACTCTTTGAAAGAAAACAGCACACCAGTGTACATGCAAGACAGACTGTGAGATATTATTCTGTGTACTTCTGTAGAAGAAATTATGCCCCTGATAGTGAAAGATCATTTTTCAGAGCTGTAAGGGTCTGATAAAACCATAATTACATAGCCATGATCTTATTTGTTCAAAGTATAATTAATAGAAATGAGTGCATGTGTCAAGTGCATTGATGGAATTAAGATTTCCAGACAAGATTTGGAGAGCCCCCATCATTTCACCCATGTGATCTGTCAGGTGGCCTTATACATGTGAAGGGCAGGAATGGGCAGCTCAACAGGAACGTATGAACAAGGAGCTGGGTCTGCTGCTAATGTGAAAACACAGGAGGAGCACTGGTCTGGCATGCAGGAGGAGGGGAGAACCCGAGCCTCAGGAGAGGCCTTCTGGGGAACAAACTGCCAGGGGGGCACTGCGGAACATGGCAAGATTAGAGAAGTGGGTTTGTTGCCATTGGAAAACTTGAACTGTGATCCTTTTCTTCTTGTTTTCAGGCAGACCAGCTTACATTCACCCGTTGAACAAGTGAGAGAAATAGGAAGAAAAAGCTTCCTCAAGATAAGAGCAGGAGCCTATGCTGTATGTGCACCCACTGGATCAAAACATGAAGCTTTGCTGACAGCATTTCCTTCTCCATCCAAACGCTGCTATCCTCTGCCTGATATGTCCAAGGTGTGTTCTCACCTCTGACATTCAGGTTATCAAGAGGCTAACACTAGATCATTATTGTGTCATTTTTGTGGCTGCAAGGGGATTTACACACAGACTGAAGAACTGCAAAATAGATAGAGGTAAGGGAGTTACTGTAAAAAATAATCCAGCCTCATTTTTCCTCATTTGACTCCTCAGTCACTTTTTTTTTCTTGGTCAGTATCCAAACTTACTCTTGAGCTTGGTTTGACAACTCAGCTTGAACCCTCAGTATTTTACTTCAGAATTGTTCATGTTTTGATGAGCTCTATTAGTGCCTATGTGATTGCAGGAGGAACAGTACTCTGGTGGGAGCTTCAGGAGCACTGAGCAGGGGGATCACCCCTCCCCTCAGTTTGCCACTGCAGCCCAGCCAGCCTGCACATTGCAGGGCACTGCCCGTGCCCACTGCCACCCTCCCCAGACTTGCTGAGGAGGCACTGTGTCCCACTGCCCAGGTCATTGGGGAAGGTGCTTAGCTCCAGGAGCCTCCTCTGAGAAATGTCACATATGACTTGTTGCCACCGGTGGTTCACTCAGCCTGTCGACATTTTTTGTTTGTTTGCAAGAGTTCTGCATGTCAAAAGCCTTGAAAATTTCAGGGTATACTTTACTATTGCTAATCTTGACATCTGTTCTTTTAATTTTTTTTACTTTTAAAAACTCTTGAATACTTAAAAATGCAAACAAAGCTTATTTGGGAAAATAAAAAAAGAGAGTTCAAAATTAAAAGCTATATCAAACTTTGCTAGCTTTTCTTCAAGATATTGTTAAGTACTCATCTGTAATTCTCAAAGGCTTCCACTAAAGTTTGACGTAATAACACTTCTTCACGGTGGCTACTTTTGTATCTGTAGTACACAGTTTTATTAAATAAGAGTTAAAATTATTATTAACACTATTGGAGTACAACTTAAAGAAAACCAGGGGAGATGGGGCCCCAAAAGAAAATGCAGAATTACTGACACTTGTTGATTACTGCTGGTGAAGTTAAAATACAGAATGAAGGACAAAATGTGGAATGGTATTTTTGACAAAAAATAAAACAGGCTTAATAAAACCAAGACAAAACATGGAATATGTCACTATTGATTACAGAATGTTGTGGGTCACTTTTTGCTTAACAAAATACCAGTTGTTGTATAAATATTACATTCCTCTTCGGATAATCAGAAAGACAAATTTTTCAGGAGGTAGAAAGGTTTGAGGTAGAAAGCCTGGAGATGATGTCAAAAAGGATCCTTTGTACTTATGTTACGCCAGCTTTTTTTGGGGTAATTTCTAGCCATATCTAGAACCTTTGTATGTAAGAAATATTTCTTGTACCACCATTCTTGGGCCATCAGCTCAGGCTTCAGTTCAGCAAAGCACATGGCTGCCCTAGAGTCTGTGTTTCTGATCTGTGAGGCACACAAGCGATAGCTGGGAAGTGCCTCAGCCCTGGGCTTGCCTTAGTCCTGTAATCAGTACTGTGATTCTTGGCCACGCAGAGGGAAAATCCCGTGTGTCTGTTTGGAATGTGGTAAGAGGAAACTGTGAGCAAACGAAACCTTCCCGTCCACGGGGCACAAGGAGCCTTGGGGAGACCTCTCCTGCTCCTCACTGTGCTGGTGCAGCCAGACAGCCCAGAGCTTCAGGGTAACACTGCTGTGCTATCAAAACATGAACTTGTCGTTTATCTCACAGACATATTTTTAAGCTTCAGGCACAGTCAGCACTCCACACTGTCTGCCTGTTAATCTGCTTTCTTTGTGCTTTCACAGGCAGGTGACAGAGGCCCTCTGCAAGCAAAAAAGAATCACTGACTGCTTCAGTCTCTTCCACTGAACAGTCACCTTCTGGCTTTGATTCCTTTTCCTTCCTTAAGGCATGGTTGTTTTGGCAGTTTTTTTAGTTTGCATTGTATGTTGCTCAGTGTAAGTCTTCTCCATACATATCTTTCCATCCCCCTTTTTCTGTCTTCCACCTCTAGACTGCGCTGTCAATACAAAATAATATAAATTGACTTACTAGTCAAAATACGTGTTCTCAGCTTTTGGTGAAGCAGAGGATCATCCAGGTTTTTCCAAGCTTTATTATTATGACAAAGCTATTTTTCACAGTGTGTTCAGCATTTCCACAGGTAATTGCACCGATTTTCTGCTTTCTCATGCAACCAAAAAAAAAAAACCCACATTGTATGTATGTCAAAAACAGAGGACATTAATGGAAATTTGGAGTAGAATCATACCAACTCTAACAGGTCAGTGTTGGTTTGCCTGCAGAGGGAAATGTTTGAGCAGCGATTAGAGCTATTCTTAGTGCTAGGTCTTACTCAAGCTTGCAGTCAAGCAGGTAGAGCTGGATAACCACCAGGAACAAGTTCCAGCAGATAACACAGAAATCAGTGGCTATTCTCAGTGTTTCCAGTATCACTACTGTTTTCTTTACTTCATGGCAAAAGAAACAAGGCTGAGCAACAGCTTTCATTAAAATATTTCCTGACAGTGTGCAGGATAAATGTATTTGGAAACAAACATTTTTTAATCTCTGACTAAAAACATGACATCTAACCCTGAGCATGATATGATTTCTCTAGCAGGCTTTCCTACACGTGTTTCAGACAGACCTGTTACTGCACATATTGTTGTAAATAGATTCTGGTGCTCTGGATCTGCTTCTCTTTCCTTTTTATTTTTCCCTAGTTTGCTTGGGCCCTTCTCCCCTTCCCGGTCCACCCCTTGCCTGTAGAAAAGAATTGTCAACTTATGCATAGGGACAATAGTATCTATCTATCTATCTATCTATCTATCTATCTATCTATCTATCTATCTATCTTCCATTTTATTCTGGAACTTCTTTTCTGATGCCCAGTAAAAATCTCTGTGTGAAGAGAGGGTATACCTACCTTAACCTGAGACATGGTATATTTTTTGGCACTGAGCCAGAAGCACCAGGCAGCCTGAGAAAAAAAATTCCTCCTCACTGCCTTCAATGACTAAAACTTTCATTTTCACGTCATGACATCAGCACATGTTTTACTCACAGCTGTAAGATTTTACTTATGTGGATAAAATAATTCCATTTTTCTTCCCCTCTGGGAGCTGGGCTAAAACACCAAAACCAATAAACAGCTACTTGGAGAAAGTAGGGAAAATATTTCCCTTTGCAATTGCCTGTTCACACAGCATTGAACGCATAAACTTGTAACAGATAGGAGGTTTTTTTTCAGATACACATTATTGCATTATTGCATAATCGTTTCTTTTCTTTAAGTTTGTAGAGTCTTCTTCCTCTGTTAACATGTTCCTAATGGAGTTAACATGTTCCTAATGGACTATTTTATTAGCTGCTATTGTTTTTGCTTTGTGCTTGATTGCTTGATAAGAATTACATTTACTGTGTGACTAAATAAGAAATTAATTTTCTATTTTTAATTTTTTCTGATTTCTATTTTAATAGGTATTTTAGTATGAATCTTATTTTATATAAACATATTATATATTTTCATTATATAAATAATAGAAAATGTATAGTTATTATATTACTAATTTCTAAAAAATATGTTGGAGTGTTTTAGAGTTGCAAGGTGTAAGTAGAGATGATCATTCATGAGCAGCATGAGCAAAGGCAGTGTACAGAGAGCTTTTACCCACTAAGAGCCAGACAGCTGATAGACCATCACTTGGCACTTGCTTAACAGCATGTTTAGAAATAACCCATTGACTTCAGCCGCTGTTGTGTTGGTGCAGAATCGGTCAGACTGACTTTTTCCATCCTGACTAGGAGATACTTTTGCAAAAATATTCTGGAATTCCTCTCATCTGGTCTAGATTTGAGTGAAGGGTCGTTGAAAGGGATGGCCCAGCTACTGTCTGATGAGTGGGTTTGGGTGGGTCAGCAGTAAAGCACGGGACAGGATGTCAGAGGCAGGCCTGAAGGTGATTGTGTGTGTTTGCCTGCATGATGGAGCTGATGGGAGGCAGCACTGTCAGGTGCTGATGTGGCAGGATGGACAACAGCCCTGGGTGCTTGGGGTTAGGACAGCCAGCAGTGCTCAAATGCAGTTTTCTAACTGAAATATGTCCATAATGAGATGTACTTGTGAAGGAGTTAAAGCGCTATCTGCATTTTTGACTAGGTAGTGAAGCACTTTCCAATGCAACAAGGACAGTGGAATTTAAGAGCTTTTTTTATTGATGTACATGCAATATGTACTGGTAGCTGGGTGTTCATGTTTCAGCCAGGACACTCTAAGATGAGGGTTTGTGGAATGAATGTCTGTGTATGCAAATGCCCTTCTCTAATCCTAATCAACCCTTCCTTCTTCTCCACCCACCAGTGTCATATGGGACAGCTGTTACACAGAAAGGGAGCATATAATGAGGTATAAGGATGGTGTGTATACTCCATATATTTACTCAGACCTCTCTTCTGCATACTCAGGGTTTTGAGGGTCCTGTATTGCCAAGGCACTTTGGGGCTTTCTATAACGAGAAATGAACTTGTTTAAACTCAGGCTTATGTTGACTGTGATTGTGTTACACGGCCCAGTCACTGGTGCCACATTGTATGGGTCAGTTTGTCATGTCTGAATACGGGCTGCTTTGTGCCTGTTTTGTTCCCTCTGTGTGTGATGGTTATCCCACAGTGGTTATACCCAGAAATTAGCATCCCAAGATGCCATGTGTTCTGAAAACGCTTATGTTTCTACAAAAACATGGAGAAAGCTGAGTCCTTTCATGGAAAATGAAAAATTTAAACATAAGCTACAGGAACCCCTAGACTGGCAATTGCATCAGCAGCTGTTGACCCTTCCAAAGCAGAAGCCTGCAGATCAGAGACCCACTCTTTAAGACGTGGATATGCCTTACTTTGTGTCTATTTGTAGTATGGGGAATAGGAAGAAAACTGTGACAAGTGAACATATGATGTATGCAGGATTCCTTTGTTCTTGATTTTTTTTTCTGAAAAAATAAATATGCAGGGTGAGGATGTATGCACTTTCATTTTCGAAGAGAAGCACAAAGCTTGCTGGCCAGTGTGAGCATGTGTGAGAGAGGGAATCAGTACAATTTTTGCCTCCCTTGGTAGTGAGCTGTTCCATGAATTTTGACACAGGTTAGATGTACCTAGAGCCTTGGTTAAGATGTCTCTTCGAAGCTGTCTGTGGACTGTGGTGCTGTCAGACGCCCAGTGCCTTTGCCGCCTCCTTGCTTAACAGAGCACAAGCCCTTCCTCGGCTGCTGCCTGCAGGAGGTCGGCGCAGTTTCCCAGAGGCATCCGTCCATGCCGTTGTCCCGGCTGTGCGGGAGCACCACTGCAACTCCCCGCTGCAGGCAGCAGTGCCTCGGGCCGCGCTGCCTGCCCGGCTGCTGCCCCACACCGTCTGCCCGCCGCCTTCCCGCTCCCAAAGCGGGCCGCAGGGGTGATGTTCTGGGGTCCCGCATGTCCCGCAGCCAGGGTTGCCTCGGCACGAACAACCCTTTCCGCAGGAAGGGCGGGCAGGGCCTCACCGCAGCCTGTGCCCGAGCGGCCGGGCCGGGCCGAGCCACGGCTGTGCGCCAGCCCTGCCGAGGACGGGGGTGCTGTGGGAGGCTGCGGCTGCTCGGGGAGGTCTTGGGCCCCGCGGGGGCACCGCACGGCCCGCGGCTGGTGGCCCGGGCTGTAGGCAAGCCCAGTGCCGGGGGATGGAGGTTTACTGCAGAGCTGCCGCGGGAAGGGAGGGCTGGAGCCGCGGTGCCTGAGCGTGGGGCTGGCGTTCTGAGGGAAACCTGCTCGTGAGTGTGAGCCGCGGGTGCCATTGCAAATGCTGCCAGTGTGCCACACTGCCTTTTCCCCAGCCTCACCTGCCTGCTGCGTGGGGGCGCAGGGTGCAGTTGCTACACATAAGCAATGCTTGGATCCCCCAAACCGCAAGTGTGTCTGAGGCGTGCATGATTAATTACTTGGTACAACATCTTCTTGCACCGCTCTATAAGAAATGCTATCTGTTGATAAACCCAGTTTTGCACCCAGTTTTGTGTGTGAAACCCGTCCATAGGGGTGTTATCAGAGGAGGAGGGCAGTCAGGCAGAGAGCTCTGCCCGGGGGTGAGGAGAGAGCGGTGACAAAGGGGTGCTCGGCCTGGGTAGCACCTGGGGGTCCCCAGTGCCTCTGTGGGGAGACCACACGCCTAGCTTAGGCCCCTGGAACGGGCTGCAATAACTGCAGGTCTCCTTGGAAAAGAAAAGCTGTCGGGGTTACGTGGATGTCAGCCAAGGAATGCCTACAAGTAATGCATAAAAACTGTCCCCTTTGTACTTTATCACTGTAAGCAAATTTCATCTTCTAATGTGTTTCCCCTTGAAGTCACCAAGTCAGACAAGGAAATAAAGCTCCGCAGTTCACAACTGAGAACGTGTAGATGTTACTGCAAAGCCAGGACGAGGTGGGGGCTATCGCCGGTGGGGGTCTGTCCGTCTCCGCTGACCTGGGCGTAGCCGCCTGCCTTTCTCAGCATTGTTCCTCCTACACTTTGAGCTGGAGGGAGAGGAACTCTCACCCCGCAGCTCCCACTGCCCGCAGCCCCTTGCCCTCCCCTCCTTCCTCACCCTCTGCACGAGACTTGCTGCCTTCAGTCAGAAAATTTGCTGGGCTTGGCACAAACGCCTTCTAATGTAAATACCAGAGGACTACAGAAAGCCTTTCTGTTGGTGTCGGTTCTTCTGAGCCATGCTTTCAAAGTGCTGACTGTGTTGGTTCTTATCGTAAGTCAGTCTCAGCAATTAACTTTCTTTTGATCACTTAGGCGTGTGCTTTTTTTTTTTTTTAAGTGCACTTCTAATAGCTGATGAATGTAGTGACCAAATACACAATCACGAAATTTTTAGTTTAAAGGAAATGAACTTAAGCAGATGTTATCAAGCTTCTTCATAAAACAAAGAATTTTAAATTACAATTTTATAGATGAAAATAGTAATGAGGATTGTTACGTTAAAATAGGAAGTTTAGGTGTGTGTAAGATCATGAGAAAATGGCACGAAGATTTTGAATACAACGTGTTGAAGTCTGATGTAGTTTACTATGCTGTTTCACAAGAGAAGCTGTAAGAATGATTGATGAAGAATTTTTCCCCATACAGATATGGTAGCGGGGTGCTAACACCCCTGAAATATGTAGCTAATTAGGTGTGGGCTAGTACTGCACTTGGTTTCAAAGGTCTTGTATTCCTGGCAACGTCATGCAGCCATCAGTCTCTGCTATTGAGTTCCAATGAACACAGAAGTTTTTCTTACTTGTTAGGATACAGGTGTTCAGTGGAACTGCCTGAGATTTTCTGTCCTGGACTTTTCTTTGTCCCTCTGGGCAGCACTGCATGTCACGCAATGTTGCTGTACTACCCAGAAGCATTCCTGTCCCTGGATTATTAAATCCATCCTGAGTAAATATATGAGTGGATATATGAACAAAATTAGAGGTTTTCTTTTGGCATGAAATCTAGTTCTTGCTAGCAACAATTTGCGTTTACAATCTTTCAGCAGACTAGAACATGTCCCATTGCTCACAGTAGTCAGGAATGTCTGTGGTTTGTTTTGTTGAGCAACATGACATTTCTGGGGTTAGCCCTCCTGAGTCACAAGACATGTTGTCTTTTTGCTGCAGCCATGAATATGAACAACCCCCCCTCAACCCCTCTTCCCCTTTTTAGGGACTTATGCCCCAATCTTCTTGCAGGGTAAGATAGCATGTGGCAGAAATGTTGCTGTAAACTTTTTGATGAAGATGCTGCCAGCATGCTCAGCTTTTCATGCTGTTAGTGGCAGCACAAGGACAACATAGCATTTGCTGGTGCCTGCTCCACTTTGAATTCTTGGAAACATCTGCTTGGCAGTGTTTTTGGTATGTAGAATGGTATTTTTGTTATTTGATGAAGACTAGGCATAGTTCAGACTCATGGAATTAAAACTGGGGATTCTTTATAGATAGCGCTCCCAGTGCTCCTCCTTGGAGAGTTTTTGGGTAAACTTGGGAAAGTATGTTTCGTAATTGTTGAGGTTCAACCCAGACATAGGTCTCCATTTGGATGCTGCTCACTGCAAAAGGAGATTTCTTTCATGCAAAACTCAGGGCTTCCCTGATGTAGCGTCTCTCTCATAAGCATGTAATTTGTAGTTACTAAGAATTTTCTTATGCCATCCTGAGAAAATTGCATCTCTTGCTGTGGGTAACTATACAAAATTGCAGAATTTGATTTCATACATTACTTGGTAGTGGTTACTCACCATGTTTTCTGACACCGTGGTAAATGCTATTTGACTTAAGACCATTACAACTTCTATATGAATGAATTGAAGGTCTAGCCAATCCAGTGACCTATTGCCAGCAGTGGCCTCAAAAGGAGCTTAAAGAGAAGGATAAGAAACAGGGGATGTCGGAAACAATTATCCTCACCTCCAGTAACTGATGGTTTAAGAATTTCCTGTGCTAAAATTTGCATCCGGACCATTGTATCTAATAGCCACCAGTGGGTTTATCCTCCACAAATTCCCCCCCTTTTTTTTTTTTTCAATTCCTTTTATACTGTGGCCTCCACAACTTCCTGTGGTAATGAATTCCATGCTCCAATTAAGAAGCTATGTGGAAAATGCATTTCCTTTTGTTTAAACTGGATAATTTCTTTTCGTGCCTCTGTATTTTTGTATTGTGAGAAGTCACGAAGAATCCATCTCTACAAACTTTCTTTGTGGCATTTATAATTTTGTAGTCTTCTACCATATTTTGCTCTTCATATTTTGCTTTTGTTTGGTTTTTTATTTCTTTTTTTAATGGTATTTGATTTCATTTTCCTGTCTTCTTGAGTCCTCTTGCCAAGTAGTCCTCTTGAAGAAACTGAGACCAACTTGATTTAATCAGAATGACAAACTAGAAAGGTCAAATGAAAAAAAAAAAAAATTAGTCCCTCTGTTTAGAGAAAGTCTTCCAAAACCTGTCACCATCCTGGACTTCTCTGTCTGTAGCTTTTTCAGTACAGTGAGGTGGGTTGTATGAACGTTGAGCTCTGATGTTTTTTGTGTATCAGATTTCCTACATGGTCTCGGCTAGCCTAGTTTATAACTATGCATATCTATATAAGTTTATGTATTCACCCACATATAATATTTTGCATTCACTAGAATTTCATTCATTGCTTTCTTCAGGTCACCCTGCTGTTCTCTGATATTCTTCAGCAGATCTCCACAAGCAGTTTTAAGCTGGATGAGGCTATTTCAAATAAATTTGATTATATTGAGCAATTAAGTCACAAAGATTGTAAACTGGCCTCTTTGCTGGTCTGCTGAGAGCATCTGTGCAGTAGTAACAGGTATTATTTAAACATCACTTGTTACCTTTTTGGTACAGATCTTCAGATATGGATTCACATGAAGACTGTGAAGTCTGGGCTTGAACAGAGCAATCATCTACAGTTTACCTACATTCAGCCCAGCCTTAATACCAGCTACTTCTTGAGCAAGGCACAGAAGCCATATGAATGCAACTTTCCCTCTATCAGGCAATTAAAATGCAGACAGGGAAAGCATATGGTGTTTTAAAAAGGAAAATGTCTTATGATCTGTGTATTAGTTCACATAGCATAGAGGAGACACACTTATGCTGCTCCTAAAAGTGTTTTTGTAGTCATCCTGCATGTGAAAGATGTTGTTTTCCATAGCTGGGTTAGACTGCGTATCATTAGTGTTTGATGTATGCATAACTGGCCAGCCAAACAGGAGGAACTGCAATATAGCATGATGACTCTTGGCTTTTTCATTTGCTTGTTTACAGGTAATTTTTACAACTCTTCATTATCTTTGTGGTTGAATTTTGGCAATATGGGTTTTAATTTACTTATATTTATACCTGTGGATGTGGGTGCATGACAGACATGTCCTTTTCTGTAAAACCTTACCATGTCCTGGAATGGGGAAAATAAGTTCTGTCAATATTAATGCACTTATGTTTGTTCTCTGACTGCATGGTTAATACATTGTTAAATCCAGTGAGAGAGAAGTATTGGTTTCTCTCTTTTTAAGACCAGTACATAAGAGCACATCATGTGCTGATAGAAGTTACTATATTTCAGCAATAAAAGCAATATAGAAAATACAACCTCTTCTGACTGAAGAGGTATTTCAAGATGTTTTTCCTTCTAGTGGAAAATATTTACATCATTTTAGTTAAGCAGGTTTTTAGAAATTGTTGAATTTAATTACCAACATTTAACTCTTGTACTTACATTACATTCAGGTATAAAAAAAGGAAAATTGTATTTTTTACCATAACAGATGATAAATTAGTTCACTTATGCATAGAAGTGGAGAATCAAAATCCTTCAGACCATTTTTCTGTTCCCAAGCATATGTGAAATGCTGAGAATATAAAGGTCTAAAGAAAATAGCATCAAACACATGATACACTGAAAAATTCAGGGCACAGCTCTCTTTTTAAGGGAATTATTACAATTATTTACTAAGATCATGACAGCATCATTGTGACTTATGTGTGTAACAATATTGGTGGGCATCACTGAAAAAGGTATTTTTGCAGAAGAGATTTTAATGAAGACAGAGTGGTACAGATTGCATGACTTTCAGCTAGGCAGGTTTCCTAGCTGGCCTGTTCAGTATGTGCATAATTTGCTTCCAGTTTCTACCTGCTAGAGAAACCTGTTCACTCTTCCTATGATCCTAAATGTATCAGCACTCCTGGTAATACCAGTTGCTAAGAATAACAAGTGAAAATAGAGCCAAAGGGCTTAATGTGTTAATTGTTTGCAGAAGGTTCCCAGTGCCGGTTTCCTTACTTTCTCCATGAGCTGTGACTTTTTGTTAAATTCATGGAAATTATCCCTGCTGTTTCCATAAAATGTGGGTATTTTATCTGAACTGAAACTCCTCTGCAGTTGCATGTTGTGGGTGGCAGAATGCTGAAATCCCTTTTAACTAATCTCCCCAGAATCGTGTTTATGGGATAACGCAAATGCACAGTTTTGGAATTACACTTTCAGCACAGCTGTCATGTGGCAAATCTCTTGCCAGAACTGTATTTATGGGAATGGCATGGAAATAGCCCACCAGTGCTTCTCTTATCTGAGGTCTTTTTTCTGCTAGCTGTGAGTCTGCTTATGAAAAAGATGACATGTGAAGGAAGGAGATGTGGGAGCTAAAATCCTTTGTATCAATGGTAATAGGGAAGGGACTCTGCCAGCTCCAGAGGGAGAATTGCTTATTTTATGTCAGAAGAGACTGTAAAAAGATATTGGCAAATGAAAGGATGTTAATGGGGGAGAACACCAACAGTTTTTACCAACTGTACAGGTCAATTTACATGACACTGATGAGATGTCTGCTTTATAGCTTCTCTTAAACCTGAAATTTTCTGCCTTCTTTGTGCATGCTCCTTGGGGTTTGAAAACCTGACAATATATTAGTGTTTTCAGCAAGAATTCTGCAGAGTCCCAGTTGAAAGCAGTCAGTTTTGCTCAACACCCCCCCAGAAAGTGCTTCTTGGGCTTGCTACTTGGATTTCATTCAGTTCCAGTCCAGACTCAGTGGCAATGATTGGTGCCAGAGGCTCTGAAACAAACTGGCCTCATTGAATGATTTGAGTTAGCATGTCTTCCTTCTCCCAACAGTTAAATATGGAATCATAACATTTTATGTAAGCTGTAAAAATAAGTGCATTTTTAAAAACTGTGGGCTGAGGTTCTTAGTGCTTAAATTGCAAAAAAAGCCTAAAAATGTTAGAATATGGCAAGCAAGTGCTTGCCTGTGAAGTTGTACTTCCACCCCTCACTTTTCAGTACAGGACCTGTAACAGAGCAGCCATTGCAGTCACCCAGGTAATGTAAAACCAATTGCACAAGGAATTCAAACTTCAGCCCAAGACCATAACCTGTTGAGGATGAGCTTTGACAGTTGTCACATTTTAAGGCAATCTCATGTTATATACATGAGATAAATGAAGTGACTTTAGGCTCATGGAAGTCATAACCTCCACACCAGGTTGTTCAAGGTTTTGCTATTCTTACTGTGTCTTGTACAAGGTCTCACTTTCTGCTACTCTCTTTTAAAGCTTATAACTGAAAACAAACCTTTTAAACCATACT
>WBNO01000427.1:0-49862 GCA_013400575.1 Peucedramus taeniatus
CAGATTCCTTCAGTTTGGGAAAAAGAAAAGTATGGGAAAATACAAATGGGAGGGGTAATGAAACTAATGCTGACCTTTGTTCAAAGTTCCCAAGAGTAAATACAAAGCAAATCACAGCTTGCATTGTGGCAAACGTTTATGGTGCCCTACATTTGATTTGTGAACTCTGCTGTACTCAATAATAACAGCAGAAAAGAGTGAGGATATAATCCCTCTTCAATTCTTCAGTAATTCTAAGACAAAACCCACTTAAGTGAGAGCTATTTTATTTACCAGTGCAATGCCCAAGAGATTTTGTTATTCCTTTTTTTTCTCTAATTTTTTCCTTTATTCTTTTTTCCTCTCTATTTTTTTCCTTCTTTGGTTGCAATTCTCAACAGAATATCAAAATGAACTAAACAAAGTTGGAAAGGAAAAGTTGTGTTCTTTTTCAGGAACAAAAAATGTGCCTCCATTATGCTGTTCCTCACAAGAGATGCATACAGTCTCCTGCCTATATGCTTTCACTGTTAGTGTTTAAAAATTATTCTTCATCATTTTGCATTCATTAAAGTAGTGTTTCTCAAAATATATGTGCTGCTTGAAAACCATTTCCCTCCTAAAAATACTGCATTTTTCTTTTGTATTCTATTATTTTAGTTCTAAGAAAACTCACACAATAAATATTCTCAGACGCTGAAAACATTAAGGCATAAAATGCAAAAGCCACTGCCCTGCCCTGCAAAGCCACTCAGCTGTGTACAGAGATCTTCCAGGAGCATTGTTGGTGTTTTAAAACACTTGAATTGCTGCCAGATGTGCAAGATATGAAATCGGTTTATTGCTGCAGGGTGAGATTTTCTAGAGAAAGGTCCAAACCTCATGATGTTCACAGGCATTTAATACAACACAATAGAAACTCAGAATGTGGCTAATGTAGATATGAATGAGAAAAGTTTTCTAAGAATGAAGGCATATAAGCCAGTATTTCAAAGAGAAATTGCTAAGTTCTTCTCAGAACTGGAAAGAACAAGAAGGTTTAGATTTCCTCACAGACAGAAACAGGACTTCTACATTACCTTTTTTGCATCATAATAATTCACTACCAACCAAACAAAGACTTTGCAAACATTTACCATTTCAGACAAGTATTTTTCTCCTGTAAAGCTGGAGATCAGACCCTTCCAGACCTTTTATTCATTAGACATGAAAGACACTGCCTCCTCAGTCACATCATCCTTCTCCACCGAGAAAGGTGGAGCCATTCTCAGCCATTCTCCCAGCACTGTGTGCTATGAAATATCCTCTTCCTTCTGGGTCTGCATGCTAAAAGGTGAATGATTGAGGCAAGGATTTATAGAATCCTCCAAAGTGTCAGATCCTTCAGAGATTATCCACAAAATAAAATTGGATCTAGAGGTCTACAATTACTTTTTCCAAACCCCGCTCACAGTTAGCATTCCAAAATAGGGCAATGATTTTTGTCACTCCGTTACAAAGCAAGGACAGAGCCTTTGAATAGGATGCTGGCATGCTAAAAATACCAGTTAAAACAAGCATAGTGTCTCAAGTGGACAAAGCATCATTATTTCATTTAGTTTAGCTTGGACAGCTCATGGCTTGGGTTTACCTCATGATGGTTCCCTAAAGAAATACAGTTTTTCACAGAGGTTTTTTTCACAACTTCTATGAATTTCACTGACAGACAGTATGACTATGCCCAAGAATCCTTTTCACATCATTATTTTTTCAATTATGTATTTGGCATCAAGGTACAAAATAAAAATCAGAATAGAACAATTGGGTTTTTAGGAAGAGCCTTTTTTTCTTTAAGCTTTTCAATAACTTTTGAGTCTATTCTTGACAAACAGTACAATCCAACAAAAAATCCATATGAGAAGGACTTCCTTTATCCTCACAAAAAATAAGATCAACCAACCAGCTAGAAAACGCTGTTAAAACACATCAGCTTTTAGATATTGCAAAGAACTCCAGCCCCCTCTTGTGACAAATCATCAGAAGACAAGCACAATTTCATAGCGTGACACTGCACAGTTTGAAGCTGTTTCCATCCCAATAAAATTCCTTTCAAAAGATTGTGAGGCTGGAAGGAGATAACCTGGCTTCCTTTAGTCACAATCCTCTCTGTCTTAACTTAGGTAGAAAGGTAACATTCAGATAAAATTGTACCAAGTAAGAACAAGAAGTATTTTTTTTACCAACCAGCATGAATTCCTTACACCACACCTCTGTCACTTAAAGGCTGTTAAGCTTATTGGACATAAAAAGTAGGTTTGGTATAACATCTTGTTCAAGTGGTGCATAATGAATACAGCTTTCTGGACCACAACATTAGCAAATTCTCTTTAATCAGAGCACTTGTAGCATAAATTCTTCATTAACATGGCTGGCAAAAGGGCAAAGGACTAAGAAAAGAAGAGCACGTGGCAAAATGCCCATTAATTTTTGACCTGGTCCGAGTAGATATACATCTGTCTAGACATATATACATAAAACTACTCGTAGACTTTGTATCTCAGAAATTACAGTTCAGCAGTGAAGAGAATATCAGCCTGCATTACACTGAATGACTGACTCTACAAATGGAGCCATTGCATTTGGGGTATTGGGATCACTGCTGTAAAGGAAATTTGTCAGAGACTTATTTAGGGTATGAAAAAGCTAATAACTTTCAGGACACAGGCAGGATCCCAAACATAGGGTTAATTATCATGGTTCAAAAGGATTGGATTGACCCTTCCTGTATAATATAATTTCTAGTCCAGGATTTTACCCACAGGTCAGTAAAATACATTGCAGATGTCCTGCAGATGTAGAGAAGGGGTTTGTCTCTGCTATGCAGACATGAAAAAGCTTTTGGGGTCCTGAACATGACCAATGTTCAGAGCTGTCATGAGCTGACAACTCTGTTCAGACATACTGGTCCAAGCTAACAAACCTTCTACGGAGCCTAAGTGGGAAAGAGTCCATTGCATCCAAATGTACAGTAACGTTTAAAGTGCAAAACACTTTCTAAAAATTTTCCAAATACAAATGCTCTGAACCACCACCTCAAACACTGATAGTATTCCAAAGTTATCAATATAACTCTTCATAACAAAGACACATCCATAAAGAGAGAAAAGCCCTCTTAGTTATTTCCAAAATGTACAGTCAGGAAAGTGCAGACATCGGATGTGTTCAAAAACTTTTGTAGTTCAGAGCATCTCAGTTCAGAGCAGCTCCAGCTTGCATGCACATCAGTGCAGAGTTTCACTGGAGGCTACAGAGTATTAAGCTGCACAAAGATTTGAAGAGAATTGCTAAGAATAAGTCTTCTAAAATATCAGAACTGGAATTTTTAAAAGGCATTTCTGTGAACCGCAGATAGACAAAGATCAAAAGCTTCAGATTAATTAAGATGATCAGTTGTACATACAAACATTAGATTAAGATGATTTTAATTTAAGATTAAGATGATTTTAATTTAATTTAATTAAGATGATCAGTTGTACATACAAACAGGCACCTACTCACCTCAGACCATATCAAAACTAAAGTACCAGATCTCAGAAGTTCAACTCAAATTACTCCATTGACTGGCTTTGCTCAAAGACTGAGCACACAAAAAAATTCAAAGATGGCAGAAGAAAAATAATATCACTCATGTTTCTTGTAGAAGCACAAGCACAGTCCTCCAAGTACCTCTTCTCTGAGTGAGCCATCTGCTCTGAATATGCAGTTTAAATACCAATTCACTAAAATGTTTCCCTCAGCCTCATCTCTTGTTTCTCTAGTTTCACCATCTGTTTAATTCTGGTCATTTCCTCACTGACACCTTCTATCTTTTACTCTACCAGTGGGCACAGATTTTTCAGCACTTGGATTGCAGCTAACACAAAGGGATGCCAAGTATGACTTACGGATTGCTGAGCGATGGATAATTCACTTTGAAGTCATGGCAAAATGTATTGGTTTAAGTGAAGTTTAAAGCAGATGTGCAATGACATGGCAATAGGCTTGGCTAAAGCTGTAAGTGCCATCTAATTTTTCATTCAATACCCCATCTTTAGTTCTGCCCTTGCTTCAGTAGCCTGCCCTTGCTCCTACCTCTAGCCATGCTTGTCACTGGTACAGGTGCATATCTACTCATTATGTCTACACAACCTTGAGCTCTGTCATGTCATGTGGTCACACACCTCTTTTCCAGCTGGTAGAAAATATTTTATCTATTAACAATCCACTTCTTCTCCCACTTCTTTTCCCCCAGCAAAATCCTGACAAACCATTCTGATGTGATGTAAACCCAGACATTTACACACACAGAAAGTCTCCAGTATTGATACAGACCTCAATATTAAATAATGTGAAATCATTCAAGCACTTTCAAGTAAAACAGAAGAGACTGACAGGATTATAGCAGGATGTGACAATGACTAGTTTACATTCACAGCAGTAACTCTATAGTGAAACAGCAAGAGTTACTTGCCATAATGGTCTATTTCAGGATTGAAAGCTCAAGTATTATTGTTACCCTCATTCTCCACCTCAGAGCAGTGACCTAAAGTAGTGCTTAATGCCAGTGTTCTTTAGGCACAACCTCTGAGCCCAGCTGCTGCCATCCCTTGTGTGAGATGAAGAGCTTTACCAGCAGTGTCTCTGAGCTTCTGTTGCTGTGACTACACCATTTCTTGCTCTTGGTGCCCCCTGCCAGATATACAGGCAGCTTAGGAATGCAGAAGGTTGTGTTTGAGCCACAACATGATCCTATTAACTCATCTATCACACCTCTTCACCAGACTTTCACAGCTGCTTGCTATTTCCATCCACACAGCACTCCACAGTGGCAGGACAGGGGCACTGGAAGCAGGATCTATACTTCTGAATGGCAAAAGCTCAAGTGCTGGTTTCTCATTTAAAGTAATCTAGTGATCTCAATAGAGGAAGCAAACCATTTTAAGGCTCTTCTGAAAGTATATTAAGCTCTTGGCATAACCACTGATGGTGTGAAAACAGAGACACAACAAGTAGAGAGATAGGACAAATGGCAGTAAGGCATTCACTGGCACTGTCCTCAGACCAAAGACCCCATTCCTTACTCCCCTGAAGGCATGGACAAGCAGTCACAATAACTCTACTTCTTTATACATAACTCTACTCTATTCCCACAGATATCTGTGTATGTTATTATGGTGTGGCCTAGAAATTCCAGGTAGAGGCAGTACATCATAGCAGAGCTTGAAGTGGTCCTTCTTGGAAGAAGCTGGAACTCAGTGTGCTGACCTGATTTGTTCTGTGCTGAGCAAAAGCCAGAGGATAGGAACTAATATAATGTACTGGGAAGACTTTCCTGAAGCAGTAAACAATGTACTGGAAGCAGAAGAGAAGGTGCAAATAGACCCAAATTTAGCACTAATGACTGTGGTTCCAAAATACTGGATTATCAGTGCTGAAATATAAAGGTTCTTATGAGCCACCTTTCACATTTGAAAATTAGAGAAAGGTGGAAAATGCGCTTTTCCCAGAACTACGCTGTCTTGACTCACAACATTTCACTAGATGAGCTTGCTAATATATCGTACATCGTTTTAATCTTGATACACAACACACTGTATGTTAAAATGAGGAAATCCAGAACTAATGTAGGGCACCTTACATCCTGTTTGTTAACTGACAGAGTGAGATTGTGTCTGACCAGATGAACTCCATGTTCAATTCTTTACCACTCAATCCCACTGCAGCTTTGCTCTTTAATAACTAAGCAATTATTCTTCTAATGCAATGCAGCCCCACCACTGGAGATGGTCCCAGTGTAAAAGGTTTTAAATGGATACCTGCAGTTATGTTATAATAATATTAAACCAATCAGCAATAGCTAACCACCCTCCCTTGAACTGAAACACCCCCAGCATACAGCATGGGATTGCTGGGTTAAGGTACTACTAGCCCTATACTACCTTAGCACAGCTCCCTCAGCTTTTAACCAACCTGACGCTCTTCCTGCATTTGTACTTTGCTGGACACAAGCAGGCTCACAGCTTCCTGTGTGATGGTGATAACATATGTCTCACTTTGTTATTGTCAGCTGGAGTGAAGGGGAAGACAATGCCCTTTGAACTGTGAAAAGCAGCATAAAGCTTATCAGATCCTCTCCAGATATCACTGAAGGAAATGGGCTGGAAGAGTTGGCCCCACATAGGAAATATATATAAAAAACCTGTCAGTACTAATCTTTCTGAAATGTCATTAAAAACATACTTGTGCAAATCTGAGTCCCTGCTAGACAATGTCATTTGTACAAAGTGAACTGAAGTAAAAGTGGTGAGGAAGAACTGTATAGCACACATTAAACTTAAGTACATATTACTCAGTAGTCAGTAGTATCACGACCACTTCATTTTACAGTTCCAAAATAAACTGTTCTTAGTGATTATTTTTCTCTGGTCATTTTCTGAAGTCGAGCTTTAGAGGTCACGTACTGTATAAAACATTATACACAACTTTTTCCACAGAACAGTTTATTCGGGGGTTTTGTTATCTGCAAAGCCTTCCAGATGAACTGCAGCAAAGTAAGATCATGGAATGACCCCCACAGAAACCCCACAAGTAATAAAAAAATATATTTTCAGGCTATTTTTAGGGTATATGTCCTTACTGCCCTGCCAGATACTGTAGGTAGCATTAGTATATAAAACTTTAATATGAATCATTCCGTCTTATAATGATAAAACACCTATGTGATTTACCTTGTACTATATAGTCACAAAAACAGCTAAACAGCACAAACACAAACATTTTAGAAGGAAAAAGAAATCACCTTGACATTTTTATACTATATTTGAAAAAAAATCCAAACAAAATACTAATAACAAACACAAGGTTGAAAAGATTATGAGCAGAGATCCAGGAAACTCAACTCTTCCTTTTGATGTGCTCACTTTGTGGTTATGGCAACACCAGTTGAAAAGCAATTTTTCAGTATCTTCACTGACATAACTGGGGAACATTTCTAATTAATACAACTGGAGACAAATAAAAAGGGAAAAAAAAAGAAAAAAGTATAATTCCTACTGCTCAATTTAGGTAACTGAAAGAAAAAAAACAACCAAATCTGCAGATGTCAGGTGAGGCATCAGCAACAGAAGTGCTTCACAATCTCTTCATAGAAAAGATTTTCATATGCTGTGGGTTTTTGCTGCCCCTATAGCAGTATTAACACACGGTATATATGAAAACCTTGTGTTTCTCACTCAGGACACTTGTTCTCTTTAGCAATGATTAAATAATTTAGGAGTCATGAAATCCCACTGGAGATAATTCTGATGGTGTCTATATAAAAATGTAAGAGTGAATATTATTCTCCATATTATTTAAAAATCTATTTTAAAATAACATCTAGGCAATTTTATTGGCAGGACTGACCACACAAGGTTCCACTGCAGATCTGCCCCAATTTATCAATGCTGTACTCTGTTCCAGCTCTCTGTCACAATGTAAGCTTCATGTTTCCGCTAGAGAGGAAAGGGAGAAGTCAGTTTTTCTGATATGGGGTCTTTGTTGGTTTTTTTCCTTATATTTATAGCTCTTGAAATTATGTGGAAAGAATGCAGCTGGAGGATGTCAGCCAGAGACCTGTACCCATGTGTCTTTGCTCAGAAACCACTGCCCAGTTTCAGGAGCTCAGTGTTCTATTGGACAAATCCAAATGCCAAACTTAGGACCACTGCTTATTGATTGTTAGTAAAGCAGAAAGCAGCTGATCAGAACTCCACTGTGTCACTACCAATATACACTGAGAGCCCTGAAACTCCCCGCCCCTTGAAAGGGGGAATCAGTCTTTCAGACCAGGCAGGGAAAAGGAAAAAGGAAACACTCCTGGGATAAAACTGAGCCACTGAAATATTTTGCTCAAGGCCCCTTGGGAAGCCTATAAAAGAACCAGGATGAGTTTCTCCTTAGTTCTGGTTTACCAAAAGGTCATCTTACTTTTAAAGTCTCACAATACTTAGGTTTTTTCACCACTAAGTTACTATCTCTGACAGGAGTTCTATCTTCTGTTTTCACTATTTGCAGGAGATTTCAAAAATATTAGGATTACTTATCTGGTTTTTACTTGCTTATATTTTATTTTGTTTACCACCAAGACTTTCTCAAAAAAAGTCCAAGTGTCCACAGACCAATATATAAAGTAGTAAGGTAAAAAAGTCATCTTTCTGCTCTCTGACCCAATAAATCTTGAGAAGGTGACAAGAGAGGACCAAAGTTCCCTTTCCTGTATTATTTCACATAGCTTAAATTCTGGAAATCAGAGACTTTCCAAGTATACAGAAAATAGAGATTTGACCTTCCACAGAGGTGGGAACTCAATTTTTTTTTTCTTCTTTCTATTTCAAAATGAAATTCAGAACTGGGATCCCAGTATTGAAAACTACATCCCATGAGGGCAAAATAATCCACTGTTACCTGGACACTTCATGGTAACAATTTAGAGAGATGAACACAGACAGCTGATGTCACTCAGCAGTACCTTTTACACAGCCAACAAATCCTAGGGGTTCAGGAAGCTTTTGTGCAGTGACACTAGAGAAGCAGCTGTCATTGCCTTAAAATGCAATAAAACAAATTAAGAGGCACGTGCCGTCTCAAAAAACATTAGGACAAAATCTACAAGGGTTATTACTTTTACACACAGTTATTTCTAAAGATCATTAATGCAAGTGGATCCTGAGACAAAGCATGAGAGTGCCCATACTCAGAATATGCTATTCAAGCTCTGCTGGCAAAAATCAGTACAGGCTGATCTGTTCTAATGGGGAATAAACCAGAGTTATTTCAAATTCTGTAATGTTATAAGGGACTGAGGGTTAGGAACACTTGTTCTCGAGGCCAGTAAAGCCAGACAGAACAAAAAGTGAATAAATACCAGACCAGCTCAGAAACAGGAACAGTTCAAGATGCAAACAGTTTGCAAGAGCAAATTGATGCATCTTGTGTCATGTCATGTAATTTTGTAACTGCAAAAGGGAACTGTTTGTCATGTGTTATATATAATGAACAAACGGAACAACATTCCCTGGGTTCTCACTAAAAGGGCTCCCTATACAATGACCTGGGAAAAACATGTCCAAAATATGCTCAATGCAGCTGTTAATCTGTAAAATTACAGCTTCTTTTTGAAGCTCTTTCTGTGGAGAAGTTCAAAATAACCCATAACTTAATCCTTTAAATGTAATTTGTAATTGCATGCTTCAAAAGTTTTGCAAGATACCAGCACTGTTAGGTACCATTCTCCAACCTAGGATTAAGAATTGTATAAATCACAAGATCATGGATTGATCTTATCCACTCTTAGGATTCCTCTTCCTGCACAGCAGGTGCAAAACATTTCTGCATGGCTGTTAACTCTAACATCTCATGCCTAGAGGGGAAAAAAAAGTGAAAAATAACTTTTTATTTTATCAAAACATGATTCAGGAGAGATGGTGCTGTGGTGAAGACAAGGAAGAGAAAATGAACAAGCTGATCCAGGAGATTTTACAAGAAGTCTGTGATACCTAGCTAAAAATGGTATCTTGAGGACTTTGCTTAAGACCATTGCACCTAGGGATGTTGTCTACTGATCCTCTTCCTGCTCCCTTCCCTTTATCCTCATTCTGCTGGCAGGATTAGTTTAAAGATTATTTAAAATTAGATTAAAGAATTAACTCTGAGGACTATTCAATACACAACTTAGTTAGAAACAGCCACTTCAACAGTTCCAGTTTGATGTGCCACTTGAGCTGATCCAAGTCACAGCTGTGACCAGCTCACCTGAGTTATTCCCTGTTGTGGCTGTATCAAACCCCTGTGCAGAAAGTGCCTTTCACACGGCAGTTCCCTCTCACTCAGGGCCCTGTTTCTTTCATGATTCAAGAATTCAAAAACCTTTCTGTCTAACCTTGTTCTCAGTGATCTGGATTCTGCAGCTTGATCAGCTTTTCTTCATCAACACTTTTCCTTCACCATCTGGCACAGGGAGGCTTTGGCATGGCACAGTGACAGGTCCCAGAACCTCATGCCACCTCTTCTGGCATCCCCGAGCCCCTGTGCTGACCCTTCCTGCCTGTCTGGGAGCTCGGCTCCGTCTCTGTCACGTTGCAGCTGGCTCAACCACTCCTGAAACAAAAAGGCACGTCAGAGAAGCCGAGAACAGGGCAGGAAGAATTTCTTAGGCCTTAAAAAACATACATAGGACTGAAACCCCCATTACCACATTATCATAGAATGGTTTGGGTTGGAAGGGGCCTTAAAGGCCATGGGCAGGGACACCTTCCACTATCCCAGGTTGGTCCAAGTCTTGTCCAACGTGGCCTGGACACTTCCAGGGATGGGGCAGCCTCAGCTTCTCTGGGCAACCTGTGCCAGGGCCCCAGCACTCTCACAGGGAAGAACTTTTTCCTAATATAATACATACAATATATAATCTCCACAATATTATAGATATTATAGTATATGTTATAATACATACTATAATATATAATATATTCTGTAATACATTATAATATAGGTTATATGCGTGTATATACATGTATACGCATATATACATATATATATATATATATATATCCATATCACACATACCTACAGAGATATATTTTTATATATCAGCATACANAGGACGGAGGGCAGGACGGGGTGAGGCGGTGCCCCCTCAGTGGCCGGGCACAGCTGAGGCCCGGCCGCGCCATGGCGGCCGCCCCTGAGGGGCCGCGCGGGGCCCTCAGCGACGCGACCCCGCCTGTTCCCAGCGGGAACGGAGGCTCCGGGTGAGCGCCCGTCACTGAGCCGCGGCTTCCACCGCCTGCCAAACACCTCCGAGGCCAGCGAGTCCGGCCTGCTACCCGGCCCCAGCGCCCCGACACCAGCGCCACGTCCCGTCTTTCCTTCAGCACCTCTCAGGGCAGCCCGTTCCAATGTGTAACTCCCCTTTCTGTGAAGAAATTCTTCCTCGTGTCCAAGATAAACCTCCCCCAGTACAGCTTAAGGCGATGTCCTCTCGTCCTGTCACTTGTTACCTGGGAGAAGAGCCCGACGTCCATCCGCCGTCCTTTCAAGGAGCTGTAGGGATAAAATCGCTGGATAAAACCTCTGGATAAACAAGCCCAAGTCCCTCAGCTGCTCCTCATCACACTTGTGCTGCTGCCCCCGCACCATCTCTGTTAAAGCAATAAGGATGTATTACCTACCTCAAAATTCAGCAGGCTGAATTAAAACCCACCACATCAACAGAAAATTAGTGGGTTTGGCTAGGTTTGTTCTTTCGGCAGTCTGGAGAGCTGGATCAGGTCACTGGAGCAATCAGTGACAGGAATATAAGCTGGGAGGGAGACTAAGACCTTGATTTAAATTTAGGTTTAAAAACTGATTTAAATTTATTAAACTGAATTTGCTACGGTAAGATTACTCAGCTTCTCTCATGTAATCATACAATTAATACTTTCTCTGTAAAATAGTTTAAGACTCTTACAAGGCAGAGAATGAGAGATGCATTGATCAGGGAGAAATTGATGAAGAGGATGTTTGTCCCATATGTCAGGAGGTGTTATTAAGGAAAATGTTCCAGCTCCCTTAGTACAGGTTAGGCATAAAATTTGTTCTCTCACTTGCTACACTTCTAATGACAGAATAAATTCACAAGAAAAAATACCTGACAATTGTTACAGCCCTTTTGCAATCTGGGAAAATGAGGCAATCTTAGGAGCTAAAATGTGGGTGGAGAGGATGGAGGAAAAGAAAATGGAAGACTATTTAGTATTGCTATGTGATTTTTCTTATTTTTGGAGAGATAACAGAAATTGGAATTCATTTTGTGTAGATACATCTGTGGTAATGTTTCCATTAAATACATAAAACAGGGCAAACCACCAAGGTGAACTGGAGAATGACTCTGCAGTGAAGTGTCCACACAGAAAAACATGCACTTCTTATTCTAATAGAATTTAAAAACTAAACAACTTGTGAATGCAACAGGAAAAATAAGACTGAACAGCCACCTTGGAAACCTTTGTAATAACTGCAGAGTATTTCCAGCATAGGAAAGTGCTACAATAAATATTTTTAAACCAGTATTTTGACAGTCTTTGGGTATATCTTATAGCTTGTCACTTACATCTCTGCCTTATTGTAAGTAACTGACTTTGACACCTAAAATCACAAGCCAAGCACTATTAAATCACAAAAAGTGGTTTCCTTCAATGAAGGCCCTTCAGGTGCAAGTGTGGCAAAATGGACACGATACAGGACTCTGACAGTTTTAAAGGTGGAACAAATTAGCATACTTAACAGAAATCATCCAATTAGAGGAACAGTTAATTGAATAAGCCCCCTTTTGGTTCTGCTGCCCTCCCCCAGCTTCTAGCCCCACATTTATTATGTCTGCAATATCTAGAAAAAACCAAAATGTCCTTGGTTCACTCTAGAGGAAAGACTAAGATTCCAGAAAGGTTAGCTTGCTATTCTAAAATCTAAGAGAAGAGGTAGGAAAAGTACTTAAGTTAGTTAAGGAGCTATATAACTATATAATAGTAGTCAACAGAGCTACAAATTTATGAAAAAATATATAAAAACTAAAAATCTTCTTGACATCAGCTTCACCTAGAGAGTAGACAAGTTATGCTTCGTAAACAAACATCCATGGCAAACAAAGCAAATGTTTTTAAACTTACTTTTAGTAAGTTTAATCTCCAAATGATTCTCTAGTATGCATTTGGATTGTCCTTTTCCACATAAATAATTTAGCTATGACTTTATCATAAAAGGTTAAAAACTTTTTAACCTAGCTCCTTATTCTGCTGATGTGCTTTTGTTTGCAAGGAAATTGTCTCCAATGTCCAGCTGAAGAATACAAGAAGTTTTTCTTCACATGAAACAGAATACAGAATGTGACTCTGTTAGAATTGGTAACCTGAAGGAGGATGAAATTCTTTTGTCATGGGAATTATGGTGATGACAGAAATACATTTAATGATATTTGGAAAGAAAGTGTTGAGAGATGTCCCTAAACAACATATGGCTTCAAAGATAAACAAATAAAATTTCAGGCATTGATAA
This sequence comes from Peucedramus taeniatus, assembly GCA_013400575.1. Classification (NCBI taxonomy): domain Eukaryota; kingdom Metazoa; phylum Chordata; class Aves; order Passeriformes; family Fringillidae; genus Peucedramus; species Peucedramus taeniatus. The sequence goes on from WBNO01000427.1 coordinate 13,069, forward strand.
CTTTTTCAGATTTTTATTATATTGCATAAGCTGTAACATTTTACAAACCTTAGTTACATTTTCAGCAACAGATACACTGATACTGTAGTAAATACAGAGATGAAAAGACACCTCTGACAAAATATAAAAAGGTAGAAATACTTAAAACCAGGATGCTGAATATCAAGAATGTTTTACATAAACAATATCCATACTAGAGAGTTTTTGAAAATAATTGCTGAGGTCATGAAGCGTTTGTTGAATATAAGGCTCCAGAATTCAAGGTGCCATGAGTTCACCTGCCTTGCAACATCCAGAGCCAGGTTTTGTATGAGTGACATGCTCTAATGAGCACTAAAAACTGCTTTTCTACACAGTGACATGTAAAAATAGTACTGTTCTAACATGGACTTAAGTGCAACAAGTGCTTCAAAGGAACTAAATCAGTTACCTGGGGAATAAAGTACCAGGCTATTCTGGGGAGGGGGAATATAGGAATGTTCAGTAAGTCCTAAAACTGACTGAAAAAATTCATTTGGTAAAACAGTTTTCAGGCTGAGAGTGCTAGCATGACAAGAAATGACAGAGTTTTGCCCTGCCAGTCTTAAAAAAACCTGAAGCTTTTCATTTTTTCAGAACACAATGAATACTGCTTTTAAAAGCAAACAAAGCTCAGATTCAAGTCATTTAAACCACCTTTCATATAAATTCTTTAACACAAATGTAGCTGCCTACTGTTAGAAGTGTGGTACAAATTAGTACAAATTACTAGAAAAGAATGCTCATCTTTAGCTCCGTAGGCATAGTACTGTGTTTTCATAATACCACTGAATTTAAAAAAAAAAAATTAAAAAGCTATTAAAAAACAATGCAGGTTAGGCTCCAAATTGAGATAAAAATTGGTTCTAGAAAATAAGAATTATGTACCCATCTCCATACAATTTCTGCTGCTACTGACAAGAAAATTTAGCAGCTGAGGAAAGGACTTGTATCATTATAATAGTGTTTATATATAAACATACGTTAATTTCATTTTTGAGTTAATATCCCAGTCAGTTTCATATCTGTAAATCCAGTGACTTCAAGATGCTTGCACTTGACGCACAAAGTTGAATCAGATCCCATATGAGCATTTTTAAAAGACACTACTGTTCAGATTGCTAAAGGTATATTTTTTAAATTTCTTTTCAAACATAAAATACAAAAAACTAGGTTTTACAACAATTACCGTCATCATCAACATGCAGAAGTCAGTATTCCAACATAAAAAACACTAGATCTGCCTCTTAAAATATTATAAAAGCTATATAATTGTATGAATTCGGGGGGGTTTGGCTAACAGAAAAAAAAAGCCATAATGTGCTGTTCAGATAGTCAGGTGTCCCACTAATAAAATAAGTCTGATGAAAGAGAAAGGCACTTCAGCAGGCTAATTTGTCCCCAGGTTTTCCTAATGTAAAGCACTAGATAACAGATGTAGAGCACTGCCTTTTCATTTGCACAGTGTTTGAGCAGTAGTGTTGTGAAACTTTGTCACTTTTTAACTAACAAGAATTTCTACTGGTGCCCATTCATTTCATCCTCTTTGGTACAAATTACTGCATAAAAACAAAGGAGACAACTAAACATTACTACATTCTGGATTATTTTTAGTGCATCACATCTAGCTTTATAGGAGTAAATAATGTCCCTAATCAACACATAATTTTTACTTCCAGGTTTGTAATACCAGAGTTCTATTTTCTGACCACACTATAAAAACTTTTTTTCCTCTTAATCAAATGTGATTTTTAAGGGATCCCCCCACCTTTTTTTTTATCGATATCTAGCATTTGGTAACAATCTAAAAATTACTGTCCATGAACTTGCACTTAAAACTAAATGTACATAAATAAGGGCTTTTCTTGCAAAAGCTGACAGCTCAAGAAGTGCCTTGTGAAGAACTGAAACATAAGTGTTGCAAACATTTGTGTTCTTCAGAAAGAATTGATTCCATCAAAGCACAAACACATATCAGTTTGCAAGCTAGCATCAGAAAGCTGCATCCTTTCAATTTTCCCTACTCATTCAAGGGGCTTCACAGACTTTTCCCCCTTCTTATTCTCAAGGTAAGCAACCTCCATACTCAAAGAAGTGAAAACCTCTGAATGTTTCCCCAGCATTTCCAAGAGCTGTGTGCCATGAATCCTTGCTAATTTTTGTATAGGCTGAATTCTGGTATCAGCATTTTAACAGTCTCTTAATGCCACAAAGAGCCAAGAACAAAAAAATATTTAAAAATAAATTCAGTGATTCCTATAAGTTCATATGTTGAAATCATATAGAGAACTATAGAAAACCTTTAGCTTGTGACACTTCACTGTGACATTCTGTCTTCTCCACATGTTACACATCACATAAAATTTTTTGTGGAATTAACCTTTTTAGAGCTCAGCACAGTCAAACTCCTTCTTTAAGTGATCTGAAGCCAAAAAGAATTCTAATCTTTAGCAGGCAATACAGGTTTTTCCAGTGCATAAATTCCAACATACAGCTGGAATGTGAAGACGGAGATAATATATTCTGAAATATTCTGTATTAATATAAATCATAATAATTTTAGAGTTCAATTTCTGATCATTTTTCTTTAACAACCAGATACCTACTCTGTTAGAGAATGAGAACAACTGAGTGCCAGACTTGTTTCCTTTGAACTCAGGTAAATAAAGCCATTTATAGTAGTCTGTATTTTTTGATGATACAAGTAAGTTTGGGAAATTAGGTCTTTTTGGTATATAAAATGAAAAATGCATTTTAAAAATCGTAAATATTACTTAGGTGAACAAAATTTAAAGTAAAAACATGAACTTCATATGAATTCCTCAAAACCATTAGCTTGTCAGGGATTTTATATTATGTTCAACAGAATGCATAATAATCTCTTTTTGAAAAGGGAGCCATCAGAACAAATGCAACTGTGCAAACAGGGCAATACTGAACCTCAAGAGCAGCTTTCAGAAGAAATGTGCATCTATAAATTGTTTTCTACTAATGCATACAACAAAGGATTAAATGATCAATATCTGGGCCTAGAAAGTCATATAAAAAATCCAGTAGAACTGTACATTAAAAAAAAATTGTGAAAATGTATTTGGTATTGGATAACAAAGTTCCTGTTATCTAGAAAGAGAACCAAAGGTATGCTAGTATGACAAGCCATCTTCACATCTGAAATAGATGAATCATAATTAAACTTCTTTTAGGTTCTTGAGGCAAATTTATTTACAGACTTACTTGCACACTGTAGTAGTTTGGCCCTGGCTAGATGCCAGGCACCCACCAAAGCCACTCTTACCAACTCCTTGCACAAAGTGGACAGAGGAGAGAAAATCCAATGAAAGGTTCCTGAATTGAGATAGGGACTGGAAGAGATCACTCACTGAATAGTCACTGGCAGAATAGACTCACTCACCTTGGTAATATTAACTGAATTTATTACTGACAAAACCAGAGCAGGATAATGACAAGTGAAATAAATCTTAGAAACACCTTCCCCCCACGCCTCCCTCTTTCCCAGCTCTACTCCTCCCTGCACTGACACAGGGAGACAGGAATGGGTCAGTCCCACACATGTGGTTTGAGACAGGAATGGGTCAGTCCATCACATGTGGTCTGAGACAGGAATGGGTCAGTCCCTCACGTGTGGTTTGAGACAGGAATGGGTCAGTCCAACACGTGTGGTTTGAGACAGAAATGGGTCAGTCCAACACATGTGGTTTCTGAGATAGGAATGGGTCAGTTCACCACGTGTGGTTTGAGACAGGAATGGGTCAGTCCATCACATGTGGTCTGAGACAGGAATGGGTCAGTCCCTCACGTGTGGTTTGAGACAGGAATGGGTCAGTCCAACACGTGGTTTCTGCTGCTGCTCAAGGACAGAAGTCCTTCCCCTACTCCAGTGCAGGGTCCCTCCCACAGGAGGCTGCTCTCCATCAACTTCTCTAACTTGAGTCCTCCTCAGGGAAAACAGTTCTCCACAAACTGCTCCAACATGGCTCACTCTTCCACAGGGTGCAGTCCTTCAGGCACAGCCTGCCTCCAGTGTGAGAACCCAACAGGCACACCAGTACTACCCTGCTGCAGCAGGGGCTCTTCTCCCCACAGCTCCTGCCAGGAGCTGCTGCAGCACAGGTTGCCCATGGGTTCACAGCCTTTCAGGCATCCTCCCCAGGCTGCAGGTGGATATCAGCATTCCATGGGTTGCAGGGGGACAGTCGCTTCACCGTGTGTATTGGGTTTGAGTGGCCAGGCGGGGTTCTACAGGGGTGGCTTCTGAGAGAAGCTGGAGAAGCTTCCCCAATGTTCAGCAGAGCCAATGCCAGCAGCTCCAGGAACGGACCTGCTGCTGACCAAGACTGGGCCAGTCAAAAATGATGGTAGCACCTCTGTGATAACAGATTTGAGAAGGAAAAAAGTTACTGTGCAGTTATTGTATTATTGTGCGTAATTGTGGCCAGAGAAGAGCAGGGTGAGAACATGTGAGAGGAAGAACTCTGCAGACACAAAGGTCAGTGCTGAAGGAGGGGGAGGAGGTGCTCCAGGCACCAGAGCTGAGATTCCCACCAGTGATGGTGATCCCCATGGATACTGGGTGTGGCTGAGCTGGAGTTCATTCCCCATAGCAGCCTTCCCAGCATTGTGCTTTGCATTGGGAGCTGGAAAGGTGTTGATAACACACCAGTGTTTTGGCTACTGCTGGGCAGGGCTGGCACAGCATCAGTGCTGACTCTCAACATTCCCTGCCAACCAGCAGGCTGGGCGTGGGCAAGATCCTGGCAGGGGACACAACTAAGCCAGCTGACCCAAATTAACTAAAGAGATATTCCATACCATGTGACATCAGCTCAGATATAAAAGCTAAGAAAAGGAGGAGGAAGTGGGGGCATTTGTTATTTACAAGGTTTGCCTTCTGGAGCAACCACTACACATGTTGAATTCCTGCTTCCCAGCAAGCAGCCACACATTGCTTGCAGATGAGAAGTAGAGAACAAACCTATTTTTTTCCTCTTTGTGCACACACAAACTTTTGCTTTTGCCTTAGCAAACTGCTTTATCTCAATCCAGGAGTTGTTTTCCATCTTATTTTCTCTCCCCTGTCCATCTGGGAAAGGGGAGCAATAGAGCAGCTTGGTGGGCACCTGGCATCCAGCCAAGGTCAACCCACCACACACACCTATCTCAAACTTAATTTGCACTTTCATACTTGTGAATTCAATAGGAACATTTTGTTCATGAAGCAAATGCCCAATTTGGACTGATGCATTGCTGGTACCATCCTGGTTACCTTCCATATTCTTCTAGAAACAGCGCCAGACAACTGACAATCCCAACACAATAGACATATTTCACAGTAATATTTCCTGAGTAAATATTCCCAGAAGCCCAGCTGCATAGGATACTTCCCAACTCTTGAGTGTATTACAGGGCAGACAACCAAGCACCACTCACATCACAATTCAAATATAGGCATTGTATGTTTGGGTCTTGGTACAGACCCTTAACCAAGCTCTAAGGGAAATACTTATAAAGCCTTTTTAGGATGATTTATAATGAAACTGCCAAAGCCAAAATGCTGGAACTTATTTCACCAGGGAAACAGTGTCAAAGCCACAGAAGAACATTCTGTTTACTATGTGAAGCACATTAAGAGATACAACCATTTTTCTGTTAGCCAAAGTTGAAATGATCACTTTGACAAGATGAACATTAAAATTAAAGAATATTCTGATGGCCTTTCCTTCCTCTATACATATCTTAGTTACAATTCATGCATTCATGACTTTTGGTAAATTTAACTCTAAGATGAGTCATAAATAGTATTTATATTGCATTATATACCAAATTTTGCAATCTGCTGTCTCATGCTCATAACCCTCCCCCCCAACTTTTAAAGCCTGTTTAACTCCTCTGCAAACCTAGACAAAAGCAGCTCAGGCTGGCAAAATGTAGGCACATAAACCTCAAATTATCTCCCATTGTTTTAAACATAAAATAAAAAGCCAATGCCAAGGTTTCCTGCTCAAGAAACTCTTTCCAAGGCATAATTTGTCTAATCTTGCACACTTCTTCATCGTGGGCCAAACTCTCACTTATAAATAGGCAGAGATTCAAGGCTATATTCTGGAGCACAGCTGGCCCAACAGCATGCAGAAGAGAAGATATTCACTGACAAAGAAGCCAAAACAAGACACTGGGATCAGGAGTGGCTGCAGCTCCAAATGCCACCAGAACCAGTCCTTTTCTGCTGGACGTGGATCCTTCATAGCCCATGTCAGTCTTCAACATCCACGGGCCCTAACAAAGCAGATCTAATCAAAGGAGATGGGCAACACCTTAAGATAGTTAGGACCATGAACTGCAGTGGCCACACTTGAACACTTCTCCTTCCCCCAATGTTGTATGGAATTGCACATGGATGGGCACACAGGGAGAGCAGTAATGCTATAGAGCTCCACTGATAAATCCAGCAGAGCTCATCTGCTGGTGTCGTGGGACCAACGGATGAAACATTTCACATGATACAAAGAAGTAGTAACAGATAGCTAGAAAAGTTCACATATAAAATACTGTACAGATGGTCACATTGATTAGGAACAAGGCTGAGGAATGGCTTTAACTAGGCTACCATTGCATTAGCAACAAGTACAAAAAAATTAAATCATGTGCCTACATTTCTCACTGTGCATTCCCAAAGGTGTGTCCAAGAATGACAGGCTAAGTAAAATGTGGGCCTTCCTCATACTGCCAGGAAAATTAGGAACTGGAAAAGTTTAATAGTAGCATTTCCCTGTTTTCAATTTACATGGAATATCAATTGACCAGCTGAAGTTTGGTAACTCAATCTGTATGTTAAAAAATGAAACTTTTCTTGATACTAGAAAACAACATTTCCCTTGTAAACCCAACACTGCAGAATTACAGAAGCAGGCAAGAGATCAACAACCAGCAGGGAGAGCAACAGCACAAAGCACATTGTGTTTTAATTTATAGGAATAAGTGGCCTCTCCTCTCTTTTCTTCCAGATATTTGTTTTGCTATCTCTTTTCACGAGAGGTGGTCTATCCCTTTTTTTAGCAGAAGGGATACCAGATTCATGACTTCCTGGCAGAGATTTTTTCCTTAGACCTTCCTCATTATGTTGTTCTAGGACTGGCCCATTCCCTCCTTCCATAATGTGTCTCACAGCCTGATCCTCTGGAGTGCAAACAGTGGTCCCACTTTCACTGCTACTCAGATCCAGATCTTCCAAGTAAAGAATCTTAGAATGTGGCATACTTTTAATGAAAGTTTTCTCTCTCTCCAGTTTCCTGTTAGGATGATGCTCATTCATGTCCACACCAGAGTCCAGACTAGTATCATTACTCTCAGTTTTTTTGCCCTTTTTCAGATCTATGAAAGAATGCCTCACTTGAGCAATTGGCTTTCCATCCAAGGACACAAACCATGCTCGAGGATGTGGAGATGGTTTTCCTTTAGAGAGCTCCAGCAACGTTTGCTCTGAAATCCCTTGAAGTTCAGATGAAAATGGAGTCATTACAACTGCTTCATTCAGTGTCCCAGGAACAGAGACAGATTCCAGTAAGCTGTTGGTGTACCGGCCCCAGTTGGATGTTTGGGAAGGCAAGCCCTCTTCACCATCCAGGGCACTGCTCTCATCTCTGCAGGCAGAAGGCTGGGGATGAGAGTGCACTGGCATTTTGGGGAGTGTTTGCATGTAACTGTCCCGATTCATGGGTTCCATCATGGGGCCATACACCAGCTGACCTTTCCTTGGCAAAGTTGCTGATTTAGCAGGATGCAGTTGTTCTGGGGAGTGGAAAAGGTCTGAGGTTTGAAGAATAGCAATAGGCTGATTGTAAATATGCATTAGGTGTTCTGGGATATGGGAAAGCCCATACATCTCCTCTTTCAGTGAAAGGTACCTGTTTTGGTCTGGAATGTCCCTAGCAGCCTGGGAAATAGTACTGTTGCTGTGCTTTGGCTGCTGTAAAAGCCTCACTCCAGCACCAGGCTCCACTGAATGGGCTGAACTTCCTGCCTGACCAGTCTGACAGGATGACTGATAAGAAGCATCCTCTGAGTAGATTTTAAAATTGTCTTGCAATTTTCCATCTTCTGTGTCTATGGACAGCCTCCTTTGAGGGCTGTATGAAGAAATCTTCGGTGTATATAACTGTGACTTATCCTCCAGCTTTAAAGAACCTTTGACAGCACTGATGTGATTTATGTGAGTTGTTGACGTTGTCTGGTCTTTTTTTATGACCTCCAGCTTGGTTGAGTTCTTCTCCTTCTTCTGTGTCCGACGACATTTATCCCTATGCAAAAGAGAAGCAAGGTGACTGCAGAGCATATTAGGAAATACTGGACTGTCGACTACCAAAGCTGAAGGTTAGACTTTGGTGAAGTTGTAGTGTAATTTGGCATCACAAACTAAAAATGAAGTTCTGAAACAATTGTAATTTAAAAAAAAAATCAGGCTACACATTACAGTTTAGCTAAGAAATGAAGTCTTAACCTCAAAAGACTATTTTATCAACCTCAAATTCCACTCATAATGAGCTCACTGGAACTTCTTTTGCTTACCTGCAGTAACAAAGAAGAACAGCAAAAAATCCAATGATAATGACAACAGTTCCTCCCAGTATGGCCGTAAGGAACACGGTGTGATAGGCTGTTATGTCCTTGGAAACAGCACTAATAATGGATTCTAGATTATCAAACAAAACCAGATAAGCATTAGTTCTTAAAACCAAATGATTCCACTTGATGTGCAGAGCTAATAAACTGAACAGTACTTTTCCAGTGATTTTGTGTTCCAATGGCATTATGTTCATCCTTCCCTTTTCTCCTTGCTATTTCAGCAAACTAGAAAAATATACAAACAGGTTACAATATAATGACAGGTTCATCTCAAGTACTGAAGGCTTACCATGACATCTGCTTCATTCCAGACAAATTATATTTGTATTAATTGTCCAAACTAACTCAGAAAAGTGGTCTACATTTTCTACTTAACACTTTGTCAGAGAGTGCAATTAGCCACACTGTTTCTCTGAGAGATCCCTTCATATGAATTTACAATACATACAAGAAAATCCCTGTAAGGACTCAAACAAAAGTTATCCAAGTGGTGAAGTTGCATGTCAAGTCTCCCTTCCTGCTGTTAAATGAAGCAATCAAACTGACAGCTTCTGTGGGGCATTCAGCAATTGCTTGGCCAGTGGTTGCCATACCTCTTGTTCCAGGCAGTGGAGCTGCAATCCAGTAGCCCAAATGCTGAGCAGTGTATGTCCATACTAACTGGCCATCCACTTCCTTCACCATTCCTAGCCCACGGTTTACCCAAGCACCTGGAGGGGGCAAAAAAGGACAAAACATTGCACATGCCATGCAGGGATCTTCTATGCCTTAAACTGACAGCAATTAAGCCATTATCAAAAATATACAAGGTCACAGGAAAAACTGAAACTTCTGACCTAGCCACTGTTTATTACATAGTTTTAGCCAAACAGGCAAATTTCCTTTCCTGACAATTTCATTGCAAATATCCATCTGTAGCCATTTACTTTGAAACAAAGCATCAATATTACTCACCAGAAGTAATATGATTCATTCTCTGTTAATAGCTGTCTTTCACAGATATCCCATAAATAATTTGAAAAACCCTATTATATAACCTTTAGCATGCATGAAGGCCAAGACTAAAAAATGAGGGAGCAGGTAACTGATGCACATGAGCACAAGTTTAACATCAGCTAGCAGAACTTAGTGGAAAAACATTTTAATCTTATTACGCCACAATAGGATAAACAATGTTTGTCTTGAATGTTTCTCTCCTCCTCCCTGCCCCGAGGCTGTAACAATTCAGTTAGCCCAAGGAAGTGCTATTGTTAGGACACAGATTCCACACCATCTGTTTGGCAACAAAAAGGAAAGGTATTACGGTATGCCAGCTTCTACAATTAATAAAGCATCCATTAGGAGGGAGAGAATTAAACTTAAATCAATTAAACACATTTATAATGGGTCATTTTTGAAATTCTAAGGACAGAAAACATTCTCATGTAACCAACCTCACATATTCAACCTGCAAATACTGAGAGGTAGAGAGAACCACCAGCTTTTTTAAGACACCAATAATAAAGTATCAAAACAGTATAACTCATGTAAGCTGGAGCTTATATGAATTTCAATTTGGTTTTCTTCCAGGACCCTTCTTTCAGCAAAGGAAAAGTAGTATCTCCTAACCAGGAGGTAAAGATAAGGATGGACACCTGCCACAGATGCAGGCACACACAGAGAAAATAAAGCATTGGTCTTCTGGTGCTTGTGATGGCTGGCAGAGGGGAAAGGCAGCAGCAACCACCTAGAGCTCTGAAATTGCTTTCTCAGCCACCTGAGAAACCTTGTCCAGAGTCAGGATAATAATAATATTTTAAAAATTATAATAATATAGAAAAATAATTTCTAGGTCTCCAGAAGTTCTATCTTGATTGAACAAATCCATAAGAAGCTATACAATGTTTGCTGTCCTTTTCAGCAAATTACATCTTCCCCCAATATACTACATAAAAAATACTGGGTTTTAAGAAAAAATATTGAAATGTGATTCATGGGTAAGCCCATTTTCTCTATGGCTTACTGCCATTCAAGCAGAAGGATATAATTCTCAATTTAATGTTGAATGCAAGCTTTCTATTTTTTGTAATTCTTTTAAAATCCACAAAGTAGTTTTAGCACTAATGCAGCAAAATATTCTTTCTTCCTTCATAAGAAGGAAGCCACACTCAACACAGATGAACAAATTCTGCATTTACAGCAGCTGAGTACAATTACCAAAGCTCATTTTCCAGGAAGTCTCAGTACTGCTTCACTTGGAGTAAGCCCCAGGAGCACTGCTCAGGCAGACCTGTGAAAGCAGATTCTGTCCTTTTCCTGCTGCATATGGGTCAGCCCACACCACATCACACACAGACCTGCTCCCTTGCCACTGTCAGTGCTGACATGGGAGCTCTGATTACCATCATAACACATTCCCCAAGGACTTCAGAGTTAGAAATTGTGTCAGTGTCTTGCTGGGGACACCCTGCATGCAGCATCTTGGAGGCCAGAGCCTCATTACTGAGTGCAGCAGGAGCTCTGCATTCAGCTCAGATGGGACCTGCTGCTCTTTATGGATGGTCTGCAATGCCTGCTGCAGAGCTGAGGTGTTCAGCTGCCCTCAGTCTCCAGAACCTTGACTAAAACATGCCTTGCTGTTACTCAGTTACCTTGGGAAAAAGTCATTTTGCATGTGTCATATCAAAGGTAAAAAAATAAAAGGAACATACTTAAGAATAAACAGCCAGAAAGTGAAAATACAGTTGCAAATTTTTACTGTTAGAGAGGAAGAAATAGGAGAAAAAGTACAAGTTACGTTATGCCCCAAAAGTTGCTGTCCTTTTTCACCATCCTCCTTTCCCTCTCCTCAGCAAGCAGCAGTGAACAGTACACTTCAGAGAGCATCCATCACAAGCAGCTTGCCTTTATGGAATCTCTGTAAAGTACATCCCACTGGAGAGGAAAAAACAGCTGGTTTTTGGGGGGTTTGGATGCTCCTGGCTCCTGTTTTACTCCCAAGGCCAACATGCCTATGTAGGGATTCTGAGTAGGACCTTCAACACCCACATAAACACCTTACACTGGTTTGTATTCTAACCCCATCCTGTGCTGCTCCAGTTCTGTCAACTCCTTGTTTAACAACAGTGTTGATTTAGCTTTGTTTAGGGAGGTAAAAAAGCTCAGCACAGAATGAGCACAGGAGCTGGAAAAAGTGGCCGTGGCAGTAAGAAATTTAAGCCCTGGGTGATATTTTACCACCTCAGACTAAAACCATCTAAAATGCGATCTCTTTCCACCAGTTACCCCTCTAAAGTCTTCTAAGTGCATAGACAGACTTAATCTTCTGTGCCAAAACTTATCCTCTTTACTTCTTCCCCACAAGACAGCCTAGCCAAATTTTATTAGCACGTCCTTAATTCAAATCCATGTTCTTCAGGTTTTTTCATGAAGGTGATCAGTTTCTTTCTTGAACGTGCAAACAACACTTTGTTAGAGCTGGTGTCCCTCTCCTGTACTTCCAACTGCTGAACAAAAGCTTTTTGCCTTCATGAGGAGCAAGATGTGACCTCACCCACTCACATGTTTCAAGGCTATATATCCAATATATATTCTCATTTCAAGTGTGGTGGAGACTGTGAGGTGCAATGCAGGACAGTCAGGACACTAATGCACCCACACCTAATACAGGTCACCTAAATGGGTTACATAGACATAGCTCATTACTCACTCCTGACTAAAATTAGATGTGAAGGGATGACAAAAGGTTTAGAATGACTAATCCCCAGCCTTCTCTTTGCATACTGGAAGAACTATGTTGTTCCCTTGGATAACTTATTTCCCCTTCATTTCACTTTCTGAATTGTTTTTGTTAACTGAAGCAGCATCTATTCCAGTTCTAGCGTCACAGGATCTTTAGAGCTACACTCTAGGAAACAAAGCATCCAAACCTTCAATTCTGGTTTGCTTTCTTTTAAGAAGGAATTCACAAGATTACTAGGCTTGAAATTTAACATCACCTAAAATATATGTTCTGTGAACACTCAGCCTCCCATGAAAGTAAAAATCCAGTACACTAAATGCAGGCAAGAGGAATGCTAATGAATTTTACATAGCTTTTTGAACTAATGAAAGCAGGGAAATATCTGTGAACAATTCAAACTAGTCCATTAAAAAAAAAAAGACCATCTAGTGACCACCACCTCATAGAATAGTGCCATCACTGTTCCATGACCCACAGTGCCATGTGCCCAAACCTACAGGCATGTGCTAGAAGACAAAATAACAAATAACCCACTTACCAATTTTCATATCGAACGTCCAGGCAGGTACAGCATCTCCTGATTTTACAGTAGTTGTGGGAAGAGGAAGTGTAACCTGAATGGGACCCTTTACATTCAGTTCTTTCCCAAGCAAAAGAACATTTGCACATATGGCAGCAAGAGGAGTTAATTCCACACTTTTGAAACCTGAAGGCAAGAAACAGCTTGCAATTCTCCATTCACAGTTTATTTAAAAAAAATAAATTAAGAATTAAGCTACTAAATGCAAGTCCTCATCCACATCCAGCTACACAGTCAGCTGTTACAACTTGGTCAAATAAAAATCAACCTTACTTTTCTTCTGAACTTTGAACAATTTAAGATTAAAACAAAACAGAGTCATTTCAATACCATTGCTATAAGAAAAACACATTTGCAACATCTGGGTTCTAGAACTAACCATGAGGCAAAACTTGTTTTGGGGTGGGGAGGAAGAGTTTTTCCCCTCAGATAATCAGATTACAAAACACCTAACTGATGTGAAATAGAGATCATACAAGAATTTTGGTATAATCACAATGTACATAACGTTGAATGAAATTGAAAGCATATGGAACCTCTCCTGTAAGGATTAATTTCCTAATTTGGCAGCCAGAATTAAGTGAATAGTTAATTGTGAGGCTTGTCAAAGCACTCGGAGGAAATGTTGCATTTACAAAGGAGCCTGAAAGTTTCTTTCCTTTGTTTTCCTTTCACCAGTTTGCAAATGCTCCAGAATGCCCAGTATGACAGGATGGTGAGAGAAGCTGAAACAGAATTACTAAGTAGCAGAATAATGTCAAATCTATGCAGGCTGTTAGAAGCTGGTTGTGAGAGACCTCCTGGCACATCAGATATCAATTAGCTTCCACCTGCCCTAAAAGGAAGCCTATTCCTTTAGGGGTATATGAATAATTTAAAACACATGCCAGACAGATTGAAGGGAAAACTCAAAGAGGATAAACACTGCTTATTCTCCTATGCTTCTCTCCTTCTGCCTTCCATTTAAAGAGGTGAAATATAGATACAAAAGATTTTAAAATATCTATGTCAAAATATGAGTATATATTCTGCCTTTAATGGAATGAAAATTAAAGAATAGAGTATGATGAGTTTAAATAAGCCATGTGTTGCCCTCTTCCTGCACCAAGATGAATTTAAGAGCCTCACGGCTTCAGATCCACTGGGAATAGAAAGGAAAGAACAAAAGAAAGATGGAATTGCACACAGTACAACCTACCAAAGATTACTGTACTCATGCAGATTAAAAAACTATCTGATAGAATGACAAATACCAACAAAATCAAGTGGTATAAGAGCAGAGTTACAGCTCATGAAACCACTTAGTGCTTCTCCAGTGAAACAGATGCACAGAAAACATTATTACAGCTGTGCCCTGTACACACAGGGACCACTAGGTCCCAAACTTGCCCAGACTGACTGACTGTGAGCCAAGCAGGAGCTTCCATGCAATCTTTGTGCTGGGGGTAACACCCTAGAATCAATCACTCCAGTGAAAATGCAGGAACTCCACAGCTGAAGTTAATTTCTGCTGTTTCACTGATTTCTTTAGCTTCACCTACTGTAGAGTCTGGCTATAATTGCATTTTTAAAGTGTTTACTAAGCCAATTGCACAGTCTCATGAAATCCTGAGCATACATATATATACATACATAAATGTAAAAAGCAGACTCTGAAGTTGTATTTCAGTGCAGCAAGGTATGTTCTCAGGCTGCATGGACCAAAATAGAGTAACACTGATTACTCACCTAATGTGTTTATAGCTCAGTCCTGTGGAACAAAGCTTTCTGATCTAATACAATGGAAGCAGGTTCAAGCCCTCTTAAATTAAGCATATGTTTTTCTGAAACACTGGGCACTCATATGCATTATAATATTATAATCTTTCTTTATAAGACTTCCTAACCATCATATTCACATACCTGATTTATTCAGAATAATTCCTGTTGTATAGAGAAAGCTGTCCACTTTCAAAAATTGCTCTGGCACTGTCAGATAGGCTGTAACATTTGCAATATGATTTGTTGGAAGCTTCATTAAAGATTTTGGAAACTGAACACTCGGTTGAGATTTGGCATCTGTAAAAGAGTAATATTTTGTCTTAGCCACAGTAAAACAGACAAACAGTGTTTTATTACCCTTCAGAAATCCACTGTTTTCACCCATTTTCTCCATGATTTGTGTATTTCCACTCTAGCACTTGTCACAGCCCCTGGTACAGCTACATAATTAACAGAGAATCTGGCTTTAAGTAGATAGGTATTATATGAGAACAAGATGATGCTTAATTTTTTACCATGTGGTACAGATGGCTATCACAAAGTGTTTAGTTACAGTCTGCATGCCCAGAACTTACCAGACAGTTTTCCAGTAATTAAGACAGTATCTTCAAACAGCCATATATTAGCTTGGCTTTGTGGGAATAACGAGAGTGTCACGGATGAGTATACTGTGGAAAATGATATTATCTGTTATTAACTGTGCAACCAAAAAAAAAAAATCCTCCAAGGTCTCCAAATCTAAAGAACTATTGAACAGAGCAGTTAATAAACCAGAGAGCATATGAAGACTAAATAAATTATTCCTGTTATCCAGAGCAGATATTTTAGTGTTTAGGCAGAAAGACCTCTGTTCAATGTTTGCTACTGTTTTATACCTTCTATGGGCAAACAAGTGACTAGAGAGTCACTAGAAAAACAATTCCTAAGAATTCACTGTGTGTCACAACATAACCCACTTAGTTTTTAAAAGGGCTATTTTCTGCTTTAGAGTAATCAGAATTTTGACAAGTTTAACAGACCATTCACCCTTAGATCTGCATTGACAGGCACCATCTCCCTTGACTGACTTCACTGAGTTGTGCTCAGCTGACAGCAACCACCCAGACAGCTCAGGAGAGAAATTTAATTACTGCCAGAGAGAGTTTAATAATAGGACTGTAAGATGCTTACGTACTTGGCATCCTTGCAGTCTTCCAAGGCAAAGGTGTCAGCAGGTAGCCATCCTTGTATGAGACAATGGTTAAACTTAATCCTAATTTGTAGGGGACTTTTATCAACACTGCTCCATTGTTCCCAGTAAGAGTAGAATTTGTCAGGGTGTAGTTAACAAACACCTCCACCACCGCTTGTCTCAGGTACTGATGGCTGATGATGTCATTTACTTGAACTTTTAGGGTAAAAACAGATCCTATTGACAAAGAGAAAAATGGGAGGTCATGATGATACATCACAGCTAAGGACCATAGCTTTGTAAAGAAGTCCTGGAGCTCAGGTCTTTGCTATTTATCCACTGCACAGTGGATCCCTACCTCTGGCCAAAGGCAGGGGTAACCATGCAATTATATACCCCAGAGAAGGGGGAAACAAAAAACCTTAAAATGGGGCTCAAAGATGTCAAAAAGTGTTCATCAGACTCAGCAAATATAATAGCTAACCAGTTAAAACAAAAAAAAACAAAAAAAAAAATTAAAAAAAAAAGAAATTTGAAACCAAATTACAAAACAATCTTCCCCTTTTTCTTTAAGCTTGAAGAATGCATCTGTGACAATGTGAGATTTACTGTGCTCTGCAATATCCCACTGATAATACAGATGGTCTTGTTATCCAACCCTTGGCTTGGGACACACTTTTCAAGGTGCACCTTGAGTTTAGGCAGAGAACCTGATGTCTACAGACAGTGGGACATCACACTTATATTTACATGTATAACACCATTATAAATGCATCCAGACACTATTTTAAGCTACCATCTCCCACCAGACTTTTACTGGGCTACTTTTCACCTTCCTACATTGCAACTGCTAAACAGTATTTCTCTAATTAGAGGATCTGATAGTTGGTACCATACCAGTGTCTTGCACAGATCATAATTACAGTGACAAAAAAGTACATTGAAAATAATCAATTCACTTGAACAAAATCTCAAGGTGCTCTGAATCTCAATTTCTCCCTCACCCTGATGGCAAATAAACTATTAGAGAGCCTTTTCACAGTATGTGCAAAGGAACAGAATTCCACATTATTTCCAGAATAGAGTTAATTTGTTCTTAGAAATTAAAATATCTATGGATCACTTTTTAAAATATTTTAAATAACAAATTTTCCAGTATTTTGATTACAGATCTACTACTATTCAGTATCACAGCACTACTTTGTATCCTAACACTTTCAAATCCATTCATCATGAATATGTATTTCTATTTAGGTCAAATGTCAAGTTAAGTCATTTGAAATGTATCTACCTAAAATCATACTTCAATTTCACTATGTTATCCCCACTATAATTGAGATTGACATTGCACCAAGAGATTACTGCCACTGACCTTGATTTAAATGAATAGGTCTTGAGAAGCCGAGTGCAATCCATCAAAAAAACCCAGTATGTGGTGGAGATGCCCTCCAAGCTGGGCCTCTCTGAAATAAGTATTTATTTAGATCTATTGTATGCATGGAGCATATTGTATATTCATGCAAAAAATTACCTGCACATAACAAAAGCCACACTGGCCTCATTTATGTTTACCACATACACAGCAAAAACTTACCAGCTGTGCCAGATTGATTCTCTGCAATGTTATACAAAAATCTACACCTCCTTGAGCAAACTGATACATATTTTCAGAAAAATAAAAAAAGAAAACCCAGTGGCACTCAAATGTGTTTGACAGAATTAATCAAAAAATGCACAGTAATCTTGGAACAATGTAATCTGTTTTTTTCTTTTCCTTATGTAAGATTATTTCGAGAATAAAACTGCTTTAAATTGCTGTGCTAGAGGGGTTTTAAATCATGTGATAATGGGGAAAAAAATTATGTCATGTCAGCAAATTACAGGCTCCAAAGAGCTCCTCCAGGCATTGATCCAGTTACACAGATACCAGCATCATTCCAGTGGCTGCCAAAACTTGAAAAACAGGTCATTTGCCCCTGGCCAATGACTAGTTAAAAGGCTACAGAGGAGAGGAAACAGGCTGTGTATAATATTATTATCCAGTAATCATTTGGAAGTCAGGAGTCTATCATGAAATGGTATTTAAAAGTAAGAAATAGAGTGGTACAAAGGGCAAGCTCGTGCCAGTAAGAAGGAACACCAGAAATGCCTGTTATAAACTGGTATTTTAACAGCTGGAGTCAAGTTAGGAGAAAAAGAGCCTACTTTTAACAGCTGAAACCAGTCATAAAAAATTAAAACCTAAAATATAGTCAGAAAGACACATTCTTTCAATCATTTCATACTTTTAATGAGCATTTTCCATTTCCTGTTGACAAAAAGCCTAACAAGAAAACACAGGAGGGCAGAGGGCAGATGCCACAGCCCTCGGACAGCTGTTGGTAAATTCAGAGGTTGTTCTGTGCAAAACTATTTCTTCCTGTCATCTCCTTCAGTTACAGTTACAGATTAAACCCCAATTTCTTAGAACCTTTGGGTTCCAAAAAAAAAAAAAAAAAGGAAAAAAATACTGTAAAACTGCAGAAAGCTGTGTAATTTTCTCTCTCTCATGAACTAAGCAATATCACTAGCTTTTTTTAGCCATGCTGAACTTTGATTACTTCTTTCTCGTGTGGGTAGAGAAATTGCCACAGCATTTCCCCAAAGTGATGCTCTGCCTAGAGGGGCATTGGGGAGATGCAGACTGGAACCAGGCTGGAAATGCAGATTGAAATCCCAGGGGTTGAAATCCTGGGGGTTGCTGAGACAAAGCTCTCCAGTGGCAGCTCTGAAGAGTCCCCAGCTATGTGACTGTCACACACAGGAGTGCTCACTTCATGCCCCTGAACATCCAGACACAGATTAAAGGTGACTCAACCCATTGCTCTCCGTGCCTTTGGCCTTATCTTTTGTGCTAACACAAGAGCCTCCCTGACAAGAGGGAGTTGAGTCCTGCCTGCACTTGGATTTGCTAAAATCAGCTAGAACATACTCTGCCAACAAGTCACTTTAAACTCCCACACAGTGGTTTTGGAGAGACTTTTTAAAATAATTATTCTTTGTGCTCCTCAAGAGTAACGGCACAGGACACACGAGGACACATCATTATGCCTCTACCCAAATGCTTGTGAAATGGTAACATGTTAAAAATCCACGTGAAAAAAAGCCAGAAT
This sequence comes from Peucedramus taeniatus, assembly GCA_013400575.1. Lineage (NCBI taxonomy): Eukaryota > Metazoa > Chordata > Aves > Passeriformes > Fringillidae > Peucedramus > Peucedramus taeniatus. The sequence continues at coordinate 32,112 of WBNO01000427.1, forward strand.
CCAACAGTAACAATTTTCCACTCACACAGCCACATTCACCATAATTCTGCAGGCCAGTTGCTGCAGCCCAGTTAAAAGCAGGACATTGCCAGGCCCCAGAGCTCAGACTTTGTATGCAGTTCTGGTCCTACAGCACTGATCATTTCTGTCCAACCTTGGCATCCCCTGACCAGCTCCCTCCTGACATCCATTTAATGTACAAATTTATCACAAATTTAATGGCACTCAGTTATTAACAATGTCACAGTAACATCCAAGACACCTAATTTTCAAAGAAAATACTGCCTTTCTTTTTCTTTTAATAAATACCTTAATTTACAAGCCTTTAAGGACAATTTTAAATCTCAGCTATGATGGAAACTGCAGTAGGATATTTTAAGCACAATAAAATATACTGAAAAAAACCAATTCAGATAAAAATAATGGACAGTTGGTTAGGTTTTTAACAAAACCAAAGCTGAAAACTTAAACAATGGATGAACCTTGTGCTTTTTTTCTGGTCACTGACACGTGCCAAACACAAGTGGGTCAGCTGTATCTCAGCATTAAACAGATTTGACAGAACTCCTACAATTAGAAGAAAGAACTCAGTCCTCGCTAATTTGATTTGTGCTGCCTCAGAGTAAGGGATTCCTCTCTTGGCAGGTCCACTGGAAATGCCAGCTCCTACAGCATTAAAATGTTTCTGATAAACCTTCATACAAATGCAGCAGTTTTTCAGACAAAGGGAAACAAGGCCTTTTACTGCTTTTAGCTACTTCAGTGAAGGACTAGAAATGTCCTAGTCAGTAAAATTGATTTTAATGAATTTATACCTCATTTCTTTGAGAAGAAATATCTAATGCCTGGAATTTGGCTTCACATCACTGTCCTAACTCAGAAATCCTATCACAGAATTAAACTAACAAACTGCTTGGAATTGCAAGCTGGGTACAAATGTAACAATGAAAAAAAAAATCAATTATGGTCCATGTAATTTGTTCTTAATTCTGCAGACAAGCATGTCAGCTGGTTACCATTTATGTGAGATTTAATTAACATGGTCAAGGCCAGAGCCCTCACAGGCACCAATATGTTCCAAACTACACATATTAACTGAGATATGATGGTGAAAACACACGGGGCACTGCCCAGGAGGGATTCCTACACATTCTGCCAGCCCTAAACCCTTTTCCCTATTAATCACCAAGTTCCTACAGCCAAAGAGGTTCTGCACCTGGAAGGAGGCAGTTACTCTTCTCAAACCCACAGACAGCTACCCAGTTAAGCAATTATCTTTTGGGATGAACAGTAACTACATTCAAACTATTCCTTAGTTCCTTCCTTCTGAGGAGGCTCCTCTCACCCTTGCCCAGAGGTGTTTAAACCCAAGGCAGAAAAGGCACACACTGATATGAGATCTGTGGCTCCCTCCTAACCAGGCAGAGAAAACCCAGGCTGGGCCATTTCCTTGGTCCTAGCTCACTGAACAACCCTTTTTTCATCTTTTACACTCACAGAACACCATATTTTTTGGCTTAGCACAATTAGGGGTATGAAAGGTGCACTGATCTGTAAAGGAAAAAATGTGTAATATGAATAAGGGGTTTTACTACAGATGCAGTATTTCAATGGGTATTGCCATGGGGGTGGAAATCAATGAACACATAACCTAGATAACCAACATACATCTGGCTTCAGTAAAAAAAGGTCACACCAGGGCCATCCTCCTGCCCACAAAACACCAATCACTACTTCTTAAAATGTCCTTAAAACTACAGCAATAGCAGTGACAAACTACAAAAGTATAGATTGAAAGTAGAATCCACCTTCAGTTCATTAAAATTCCACCTACACAAGGGGGAGTTGTGGCAGCACCTGAGGGCTGGGGGTGATTTAGTGCAGGGCCAAGCCCCCCTCCCAACAAGCACCATCCATCTGTGGGTACCTTTGTTCTAGAGTCAGGCACAAAGCACTGACACAGGGCTGAGCTTGCTGCCTTGCACAGTGCATTAAAATGACAAACTAGGTGACCCCTAAACTCCCAGAACTGTTTTATGGGTGTTTTGTGAGAGTGATTGTCAGGCACTGGGGTGAGCTCTCTGGCTGGTTTTCAATTATGCTTCTCTTAGCTATCAAATAACCTGCAAATCTAATTAATAACCACTACAGGCAAATGTAGGCTTCATTTGTTAGCTATCAGTGTTCTTTTATCCTGTCATACTCCACACAGTAATTTATAGACCCTAGTACAAATGGGCATGTACATGTATAAAGATCTTTCTAACTCTACACAAATCACTCTATCTATTCCAAATTGGTTTCAGAATATCTCATTTAGAAACTAATTACATGATTCTTTATAAGGATGTTTTATATGCTACTCTTTTGATTTAAAACAGAAGCAGAAAATAAATAGCAGAACATTATTTTTCCTCCCTAAAGTGGAACAGGAGCGCTGCTAAAATAAAAAATACACCACAAGTGTTTTGGCCTGTGCAATTTTCACTCTGTCTTTATTAATTAGTTGTAAGTACAATCTGCATATTTCATTTTCAACAACTTATGACTGAACTGAGAAGCAAAGAAGCTCACACTGCTCACAAAAGGTCTGAGAAAATTCAGCAAATACCTAACCAGCTGTAAAAATCAATTCCTCAGGAAAAGAGGACCTTAGATTTAGATAAGAACATGTGCTTAGGACAACAAATACAATCATTCCACCTGGCTGCAAAAAGAAAATACTTGGAAGTTGACAGCTACTGACAGTCTCAATCTTGCACTTAGCTGGAGGTTGAGTTTGCACCACCCCTCTCCAGAATCACTCTGGGAGTTAAAACTTTCCAGCCAGGGACTCAACCCTAACCCCAAAGTGATGGGTGAAGAACAGGAGCACATAAGGACAGACAAAGACTGCAGCAATTGCTAAATATTGCCTTCCTTAGGCTGATCTTTAGGCACAGTGGCAGCATTATGGCTCTAATTTTAAAGCAAGTAGAGGCTGCTCCTTGAAATGCCCTTTGGAGAAAAGATAGTGATGCCTTACTGCTTTTAGACAACACAGATGCCATAAAAGATACTGTAAAACAAATTATTTTAAACAAACTGAAGCACAGAGCTGATCAGCATTTGTATAGGAACAGCCAATCCACATTATCTATACAGCACAGTTCTGTAGCTCTGCACTCCCTTAAAATATTTCAATGCAAAATCAAAGTTTAGGATGTGTATTTAAGAGAAGCTTTAGCAAACATCTTTGCAGTGACACACAACACATTACCAATTTCCAAGGACAAAGCAGCAAAACGGGGTCTGGGAAAGTAGGACACCACAGTATTCCCACTGCCCCATTTCTGGTCAGCCAATTTCCACAGAAGGCATCTACAAAATATCAATTACAAGGGAGCAAAAGGTAGATCCTGGGGGGAACAGGCAGTCCCTTTTACACAGAGAAAGGCTGTTAGTCATTTCTGCTGTAGTTTAACCCAATCTGGTCAAATCTTGGTGCTTCCACCAAACTCATGCTTCACAGTCAAGAAAAAGTGTAACAGATTAGAAATAAAAAATTTAGCACACTGTTGCCTAAGCTTTGTCACACATCAGGCCACTCAAGTGAGCTTTTGCTGGGAAAAAAAAAAACCATTATATTCTAACTCTGTGAGTTTTTCAAACAAATTCTTTTATATTTGCTTCAAATAATGCTTTATTTCAGATACAGAGGAACACTTCCTTATTTCACTTTATTTCTCTGATGAGAATATCACAGCATAGCTGTGACAGGCACATGCAGACCACAGTGCCAGAACTGTTTGGCAACTGGACCTGGATTAGGAGGAAATGGAAATTATTTCCTAGAAGCTCATTCATGTCAATATATGCATCATTTCAGCACACACTGCAGTATTCAGGTGGCACTTCCTCCCACCTTATTGGGAAAATTAAAAGTAGAGCATAAGAACACCTTTCAGCCACTATTCTGACTCCTCAGTGCCACACCAAGGAGGGGATGCATCTCTTGAAACAACTGCATGCTTTTGCTCTTAAGAGCTAAACAAAACAATGCAGGAAGAGATGTCTGCTGTCATCTCAAACAAAAATAAATCTGCTTTCTGCTCATTCACTGTGCTCTGAAAACTCCCTTTCCCACTTCCTATTTCCCCCTGCCTTTCACAGTGTCCTCTTTCCCCTGCAGAGCTCTGCTCAGTCTCCTTCCTCCACAATTCAATCCATCCTGGAGTCATCTCTGTGATGAGCAGTCCCTGTAATATTTTAGCCAGTGAGATCACTGATTGCAAAAAAAGACTTTTCTAAAGATGAGGTTTTCTGCAAGCCTCACACTAAAAAGTGAATTTATTACATGAAATTAAATGCATTGAATCAAACCCGTCCGGGCGAGCACTTTAAAGGGACACTTCTAATCTAGACTGAAAAACTGCCAGGGGTTTGCCTCTGGGAAATTAGCATGATCCAGAGAAAACTTCAAGGTTCTGAGTAAATGAGCAGGCCAAAGACTAGTTATTTATTTAGTTCAAAACAGACACCAAATGTAGTTTCATATTATAATAAAATTGTATCAGACAGTATGAAGGAGCTGACTGCCTACTAACAAACTGCAGCAAGTGTTATATATCTTACAGAAAAGAACAAAGCCTCTTTCCCTTCTTAAAGGGATTTTGGAAGGCAACAAAAGTAAATAAAGAAAGAAAAAACCCCAACACACCAGAGAAATAGAATGTTTATCTGAGTCATACCTTGTCCATTTTTCCCCAGCAAAAGTATTCATAGACTTGACACCACTTTTTACAGAGAATTAACACTGCATTTTACTGATGCTTTCACAAAAAAGCTGTTAGTTTCATCTATTTACTGACAACAATTTTGTTTCACTTCAGCAGAATAATTTTTTTCACTTTAACAGAAATATTTTTCTTTTATATTCAGGGGTTTATATTTTGTATGGAGCTGTGTGCATACGTAAATACAAATCTTAAGCAAACAACAAGAGGAAAAGGAGATATGTTTTTTGAAGAGAGAGGTAAAGAAAACTGCAAAACATTCTTACTAGAAATTGTGTCCTTGAATACTTGTTGAAAAATATTAATTTATGCCTCATTAGTACTTAGGCACTGAAAGAATTTCCAAAGTAGTCAATAGGCATGAGGTCAGTCTAAATCAATAAACTGATCTCCCTACAACTTTTGCTATCAGTTCCTCCAAATTCAGAAGCAACTTAAAGGCAAGATGAAATTTAATCAGGACTAAATATGCTAAATATTCAACACTGGCAAACTTGAGCTGCCACATTTTGGTGTTCTATTTGCCCAGTATAATGATACAGGTACTGATTGCAGCACTACTTTGAGTTCACATTAAAAAAAAAAAGACCAAAAAAAAAGACAAAAAACATTTTAAAAATGCAAACTTTTAATGCTTGCAATTATTTTAATGGATTTGGATTACTTTATAATCTGGATGGCCACAGTATTTAAAATCTCTATGATTGCATAGGCATATATAGCTTTTTCAATTTGAAGATCTGCTGCATGTATGAGAGGACTGATCTGATGACTTATTTGAATAAATAAACAAAAATAACCATTTTCTACAACCAGATGTCTTTTGCCATTAGAAGTGGTTACACTTCCATCCAAGGCCTCAGACCAGATGCATAAACAAACTGCATAAGCACAATAAACATTCCACAAATCTTGACAGGAACCAAATATTGATGAAATTAAGGTCCTGCAAAATCAATAAAATAAACCAGATGATCATAGGCAGTATCCCTGATGATTACTGCTGCATAATCAATGAACACCTTCCTGGAATGATCCTGCTTGTAAGAAGTGCAGCAGCATTCCATCAGGCTAATCCATAAAGCTGCTAACCACTCACTCTCCTATCCAGTGGGAACACACCCCCAGGCCCTTTGAAGTGCTCCTGGTAAGAAATAGAAAATAGAAGGAAAATTCCCCTTGATATATTTTTATGGGCTACCTAAGTGAAAGCCATGAAATTCAGACAGGAAAGCAGCCATGAAGGTTAGATGGGATTCTTTTCCCCCTGTATTCCTTTCACACTGCATGGCATTTATGTCATTTAAAAAATTCACTGGAATAATTTAAGTGCACAGCATGTACTGCTGCAAGGTACTCATTTGGTAAGGAGTTGCAAGATGTTTTTTCACCATTTGGGCCTTCTTCACAAATTAAAATCAGGCTGTGTCATCACCCGAGACAGAACATGAAAATCCACAGGACACAATAAACCTATGAGAATTTAAATTACCATAGCAACTTTGCATTTTGATTTGCTGCTATTTTGTTGAATCAGCCAGCCTGGCTCCCAGAGCTGTGGTTACTATGGAAGACTGAAGCAGAAATTCACCTTCCTGGGGCAAAGGAGACAGACAGCAGACAAGATGAAATGCTGCAGTCTGCAGAGCTTCATTTATTTAGGAGTCATTTATTTTAAGTATCATCCTCTGTAATTTGATATAAGTGAGATAAATTATTAATATTACAAGAAGAAAATCTTAAATAAGATTTACCTTTCAAATTAAGATAAATTTGCAAGTGAAAGAGATTAAAATGAGCAAGTAAATACTGGAAAGAGATCCCAAAACACACAAAAAAAAGCAGTTTTGCCCAGGCATTTCAGAGGCCATCGTAAGGTTATTTTTTTTTCATTTCATTTTACTCACTGGCTAATACTACTCCTGTAATGCTGCTCTTTCATTTTTTTTTTAATCTTAAATCACTGCCAGTATCATTTTACCTTTTATCAGAGTTGAGGGAATAAAAATAATAAAAATTCACAGTTTGTTACAGAATATTGGGGGGAAAAGTACAAAGGGGAATACTATAAAATCTTCATAATACTCTATTTTAAATATGGGACTTTTTTATAAACCCCAAAATACATTATACACCTTCAAGAAAAATGGGCAAGTGCCTATTAGAGGGTAAGCCAACAGCATGGATTTCCCACTCATGAACTTTACAATTAAAGCTTATACAACATTTATACAGCAAAAATAAATCAGTCAACAGCAGCATCTTGACAAAATGTGACCATTTCCCGTAGAGAATTTCAAATTATTTGCCAAACCTACCCTCTAACAGTCAATTTACTTGGGCAGAAAGAATATTCCAGTATCCTTGCAACATGAATCATCTTTTTATATTTTTTTTAATCCTAATGGGTCAGGTACAGCATTTGTCTTGTGGAATTCCTACTGGTGGCTTGTGAGTGGAATTAGCTGAAAAAACCCTGTCCAATTTTAAACATACCCTCAATTTGACAGAAGGAGGGGAAAAAATCACAGGAAAACAAAGCAGCACCTGTTCAAACATGACATTTAATGCTGTGAAACCCTAAGACAGACATGCATCCACAGACTCTGTGGCATAACACAGCCCACAAACCAGAAATTCAAACATCAGTGCATGTTACTCACTAATTGCAAATGACAACTACTGCTGCATTCAGAGATATTTTTCAATAACAACCTAGTCACTACCCTTGTCTGAGAATACTTCTCTTCCCCTAAAGCTGTAAAATCTCATACTACTCCTTCAAGAAAGATATTTGTAATGCAACTGCAATGTCTGTCTTTCACCTGCAGGAAAAGATCCTATAATCCCTTGGAAGAAGGCCAATGTATAAAGGCATATATGGAGAAAACAGAATTTAAAGTTTGCAGGAAAACATTCCCTAAGGGTAGCTCTGTACATGTGGAATGGGAATTTTTTATTGCAAGAGTTAGGAAACCCATATTGCAGCAACAAAGCAAGAGCAAGCTACAGTCTCTCACATATAGAAATTTTCATTAAAGTTGAGTTTCATGAAGTGAATGATCAAAAATCACTAAACATCAAAGAACACAACATCGGGTATTAGAAAAATGCTTGCAGATTCCTATTCATTTCAAATAAGTATTAATCCTCAGAGTTTAAAAAGGTTTTCAAAAAGAGAAAGTTCTGACAAATCAGAGCACAGGCTAAAGCAAAACAAAGGCATCAGGGCTGCAGCACAAGAACTCAACAGCTCTGGGCCAAGGATGCCACGCAAGGAGGTGTCAGAGCTGGATGCACTAATGACCCAGCCCCTCCTACAGCTCATCACCAGATCAAGTGCTCTAGGAGCCAGCTGAAAGCCCCAGCTGTGCTGTCTCCAGCACAAACACAAGTTCTCCCTCCCCAGCAGGTGCCCCAAGTCCTGTAGGGAGTAATGGGAAAACGACTTAGCACCATGGAAACCTTTCTAGGAGGATGGAAATGGTTTTGTTGACACCAAAGCTAATAATGGGGCAGTAAACAATTTATTCTCCCCTTCAAATACTCAAAATTCATTCAGCACCTCTGAGATTGGGCCAGCTGGACTGGGGGGAAACAAATCCACTAAAGTATTTCTGGGACAATCTGTCCCATGGAACACTGAAGAATCCAGCAGACAGACTTGTGGAGGGACAGGTTTTCTCTACTGTACTTAAGGAAAAACACCCAACAAAAACACAAGAGGGGGAGAAGGAAGCTGACAACTAATTAAGAGGCAAACAGCCATGACAGATTCTTTTGCCCAACACTGCACTCAAACTATGCAGGGTCTCACAAATGTTTTGCTGGGTCTCGCTTCCACTGAATTTAATTAGAGGATTTTCTCAACATCAGTGGTCTGTAAGCCAAAGAAACTCTCTACTGCAGCCCAGTGAGAGTAAGTTTTCTCATTTGCTCCCAGAAACAACGGAATAAGTTGCTGTGATATTTATCACAAGCCATAATTCATGTTATTAACAGTTTTTGTTGTTCTAAACACACAAGCTACCAAAATCCTGCATTTACCCAGCACAAAACTACTCATTTCTCCTGTTCAGTCACTTAATGAAATGCTTCAGAAGAGAGGAAAAATATTTTCCACAATTACATGAAAAAACTTTTTAAAATTTCTTTAGAGTCTGTAATAGGTGGAGAGGGCAATCTACATCCTTCCTCATCCCAGCAAAAGGAACAATATTTTCACACATCTTGACATCATTGACCTTCTCTCCAGTATAGATCAGATTAGCACATAGAAATTATCAACCAGATTTGCTACCCCACAGAAAGTAACTTCCATGAGGATGTTCCAATTAGTCTCATTTGGGAGCCTTGCTCATGCAGAGTCATTAATAATAAATAGATTTGGTGTTTTGCCAGGTTTCATAACCATGCTACACACCAGTATCTATTTCAGCAGACTGAGCCAACTGCATGCATCATATTTATGAAACAGCCCCAAATCTGCAGCAGGGGATGTAACCCCCCCTTCATCCCAGTTTGCATGCATTAGGGGAAGGCACATGAAGGACATGAGCCTTGTTTAACCTTGCACAGGAAAGGTTTTGGGGGCCCTGAACAATAGCCTTATCTCACCCAGGGATAAAGGGATAAAGGGCCAAGAGCTCTGTTGAGATGCATGGCAGAGCAACAGTCCCCAGCTGCAGGCAAGGATCTCACTGGACATGAGGGATTTGCTTTTCTCTCTAAGGATAAACAACCATGGGAAAGGTTGTCCAGAGAGGTTCCCCAATCCTGAAGCCTTCCATGGCCTGACAGGAAAGAGCTCCCAGTGTGAGCTCAGTGCCAATCCTGCTTTAAGAATGTCCCTGATGGCTCCTCCAGCCTAAACACCCATCCAGCTCCAGATCCTCAGTTACTCTCAAATCACAGACAATAAAACCAACAAGTATCATCTTCACTTATTTCAGCTGCTAATTTGAATGCATTTAGCAAATCTGTCTGAAAGTTCTACCTGGAGTACACCATCCTGTGACAGTCTGGGGCTCACAATCTGATGCAAATTCCATGCTTCATTATGGAAATAGGAATGAAAAGATATACTTTATCTCACATGGCCTTACTCCATAACTCTTGCAGTAAGTGAAAACAGTAATACCAATGATTTTGAAAGTAAAATCAGTTTGGATAATGAAAGACTTGCTCAGACCTGAAACTAAAATAACCTACAACACAAACCCTGAAAGCTACATGCACACTCCAGTGGGGAAATTCAAGCACTAAATACAGGTAAAAGACTAATGGGAAATAAAGAAAATAAAAGTATGTGAAATACAAGAAAAAAATTCAGAAGAGGCAGATGAACTATTAAGGACCACACTGAAACAAACAAAAACACCCCAAAAAAACCCAGACCAAACCAAACCACTAAATTCAGCTCTTTCCCCCACAATAAGTGGTATCATAATGAGTCAGTGCTCCAATGATCTGCTTACAGCCACACTGTGTTTAGTAAAAGCACCCAAGGCAACACTCAGAGGCACAGGCTGGAGCCCTCATCAATCCAATGACACTCCACAGACCTGAGAGCACTTTAGGGGTGCAGTGGTCACATCAATAATGGTTTTCAACCATTTTGACAAATTTTTCCAACCCTGAGTTCCCTATCACAGCTTCTCCCAGCAAACACACTTCCCTACTGCTGGTTGTCAGGCTGTGCACACTCACATCCTCCCCTCAAACGTGTGCTAGCAGGAAAAGTGTTCTCAAACCTCACGTTTTCTGCTACCACCAGTGCCAAAGAAGCAAGGCAGGAAATGCAACAGCTGCTTTGCAGCCTGCTGAATACAACTTCTGGCATTCCTGTGTGGAAGGTGACAGCTCAGGAGCATGCAGGAGCTGGCAAGCCTGGATTAGGCAGGAGGAACTAGACCTGGTGGTTTCAACTTGCTGAACAAATAAGAGTTATTTGAGACTAAACTCTGATGGTTCAAGGGAAATGGCTGATCACAGAACCTGGGTGCTCCTACAGCACCCTGGATGCAAAAACTATGAATTAGGAATGAAACACGGTGTCAGGAGTAATAAAGAGGACACATTTGCTCTGTCACATTGTGTCTCAAGTCCCCATTCCTTACAGAAGGATACAGTGATGTAAAAGTATGCAACTTTCAAGACAACAAAGTAACCTGTGCTGTTTTGCTAAGTTTGACGCACCAAGAATTGAGTTTATTTTGAATAAACTTTCCTCTCAGATTGAGAGGATAAACTATCCTCTCAAATCTCAGATTTGCCTGTGTCTTCAAAGACTTCATCTACTGAGCCAGTTCACAGAGAAAGCTTGCTACAGATCCCCAGTGACCCAGATAGCAGCTGCATTCCAAATTCTCAACCTGCCTTTTTCCCAGCCTGACAGTAATTCCGTGAATGTTTTTACATACCAATCTGCCTTTGATGGTGCACTTTCTGCCAGCAGACTGACAAGAAGCAAACTTTAGCAAAAACAAATAAGAACTGCAAGAACCACCACCTTGCAATAGGTAGCTTCCTGCCCTCATTAATCCCTTGTTTCCTGCCACTTCTGACCATGTATCCACTGAGGAATGCTAAAAGACACTGTCTCTCTCAGATCTTTACAATGAACAAGGCAAGTTTCTCAAAATCAAGCTTCCTGAAGTATAGAGCACGATGCTGTATAATGTATTAGAGGCTTCAGTGAAAGCAGGCTTTCAGCTCAGGAGAGATGCCTCACTCTTCAGAGCTCCTCAGTACCCCTGTGTTTATGCAGATTCTCTTCCTGAAAAAAAAAACCAAAAAATGTAGTACATATTTTTTTCATGTATGCTTTACCATGAAAAATCCCAAATTCCTCTTTTTCCTGTACTAGCAACTGAGTGACCTAAATCCTGGAGCACGTGCATCTATGAATATTTCTTTCTCCTCATTCATTCCCATTTCAAACTGCAGATGCTTTTTCCCCTCTCAGTGTCCTAATGCCCTCACTGATATTTTTCTGTATTGCCAAGTCTTAGAACAGCACAGAAAGCTCAGACACTTAAGAACATCATCTCCAACAAATCAGGACCTGTCTAAATCTTGCATTCTTCCTCACCTAGCTGAGAAGCCACCATTGTAAATACCAGAGGCTGGGAATCCTGAGAAAAATGAACAGCTCATTTTCTGAGCTGATTTCTATACGTGGAGTCAGCTTGCTTGCACTAAACCATTTGGCTGGGGTGTGCATGTAACACTTCCAACTTGAAAATAAACCTTTTCCCTGACACCAGCTATATTCCAATATCTACAGGACAAGAGGGTTGTGCTGCTGCTCATACAAAACAAATAATGCCAGTTCTGATCAGAAGCCTCTACTCAGACAGCCCTGGCTTCTTGAGTAGGAACTGTATCCTACATAATTGCTGAGCCATGAAAACGACTGAATTTCCTTCCTTGCTGGAATGCTAAAGAATCTCCCACACAGCTTTTAATTCCTCACTCATTTTGTTGTGGTATCTGACTGCAACAAAAGCTCTAAAACAAAACTGGATTTACTGCTGCCCTACTAATCCCCAATCCAGTGACTTTGGGGACAGCAAACCACAAAGATTGTTCCACCAAGTGACAAAGAAGACAGTCACACTACACCATGGGGTTAAGTGCATTATTATGTATTATTGCTCAAATTCAAACCCAGACAAACGTAACAAGATATCAGAACCAAATGCTCCTCTAAATCCTTAAGTATTAGTATTAGCTACACATCAATAGACAAGTCATTAGGAACAATATTCTACAGCAGGAAACATGGAACACCATGATCTAAAAAGCAGTAAGTTGTACATGATGTTGTTTTGGAGAAATATTTCTCTTTTGGTATCTCAAATAAAAAGGAAGTTTCCTCCTACTGGAATGGTCAGGAAGAATAAGACAACATACAAAAGTGTTTAGAGAACTCTTAGAAATGACTTGTCTACAGCACAGCCTCACATTAGGCAGCCACTCATCATCACATGCAGGCAGACAGTGCTGAGATATGGGCTCAGAATCAAATTCCACAGGCAGCATCCAGGCAGTGAATTTGTCTCCAGCAGGTAAAAAAGTAATCTCTGATTTTCTTCTGGGTCTGTCAACAATCCCATATTTATCTCATCTGTCTCAACAAACAGGGGTTTGTGTATTAACAAATAAATACACGTAGCAATTCCAAATCCCCCCTCTCCTTTGTTCTGCACCACTGTTAGCTGCTACAGCTTTTGAATTTCACCCTACAGAACCAAGCTAATCTCCCCATTGCATGCAAAGCCATCTGCTTTAAAAAAAAAAAATAAACTCCTTTTCCCCTGAATTCTGGAATGAGAGGCAGATTGGGCATGGTCTATAACAAATAACAGGGCAAGGTTTTTCTTGTTCATGCTGGGATTACAGGGGCTACACACACTTGAAAAAAAAAAAAACTATTTTAAAACATTATTCAAGTCTAATTTAATGTCTCAACGTGGTAAAAAAATGGCACCATGAAGATGCTGTATGTCACCCTGTGTAAAGTGACAGTTTCCACTGCCACAGCTGCTTTTCCTGCAGGAGCATGTTGTTCATTCAGTACATGTCAGACCTGCCACAGAGCTGATACAGATAACTATCCCTTATTCAATTAGTGGTCTCTGCTCTATTTATAGAGCAATATCTGCATTAGAAAGAGAGTAATGATGCCCCACATCAGGACAGCCCAAGTCTCCTGAACATTAAAGAATGTAACTCTCAGCTCCTGTAAAGAATGCACCTCAATAAAGATAAAGAAAAGGGAACATGCAAAACAAAACCAGATTGGCCTGGATCAGAGCCAGGACTATCATTCACTGAATTCTGTGCTCAAGCCTGCTGACCTCAATGATGAATATCTGAAGCTCCCAGCGCTTCTCTTCAATTGCTCCTGCACACCAGAGCCCAAATTTCCAAACTGCCACAAGGAAAATGCAAAAAATCACTCTGAATAAGGAAGAACCAAGGCAAGTTCTCCACTCCAGCAGTCACCACCCCAACCAGAGAGGCCTGTCTCTCTCGCTCCCCCGTTGTTTTATTCTCTTCTTTAATTTGGAAGAATGCCTGTATCTGTGAGAGGAGTCAGAATAATTCCATGGGCTGGGACTCTCTTGTATGTGTTCTCTGCCTTGTTATAGAGTTTACTTATTTCTCTTGGCACTGGCAAGTTTGCTGTTGTTTTTAGGGGGAAAGAAAGAGATGAACAAAAATGGTTCCTCTTACATTTCCATTTTTAGCACTAAGCTTGAAATGATCCTGAATTTCCCATGTTATAATCAGACATAAATAAGCACATTTATTGATGAGATCTTACTTATTATTGGGGTGGACAACTCATGTACCTTTGTAGTCTGATTTTACTCTTATTGTTTTCTAGATGCTTTATTTTTTTTAAAATACTCAAAACTGATGTATTCCACACATAGAAATACCCCACATTTAGGAGTACTCTCTCTGAACTGAATATGTATATATTTAGTTCCCTCTATGTATATATTCAGCCTGTGTTATACCTAGAATATTAAGGCTAATTTCTCTTTTAAAAATGCATTCTAGATGAAGTATTAACCTAAAGAAGACCCATGACATGACACTGCTCTAGGTGGATTGACTCTCACACTGACAGAAATATTTCAGAGCATATGCAACCTCTGATTTTATTTTTTCCTTTGGTAAATGTCAGGCAGAAAATGAAGCAAGCATTCTTCTCAATAGTGAAGTTTTCCCATGCTGAAGGAGCAAGCATAATTATGGCTTAAGAATATTTATTATTCAAGAAAATTAAAACAAGAGAAACATTTCCATATGATACTGGCAAAATGTGATGTGATGCAGAGCAAAATAAGTTGTCTGCAGATACTGGTAAAATTCTGGTGGTGTTTAAAGAATATTTTTAATTTCACCACAGATTGATAGCTGAGCTGAAGAATAAGACATAAGTTCCTTATTGTTCAGTTCAGCTGTAGGAGTTTCTTAGCTTTTCATGTAAATAACCAGTACAAGGTAAGGACTTAACAAAATGTAAAGAACTCCCCTGATGCTCCTCCATTTGAATATCACTTAGTCAAAATGTTCTTTAGAAGTCCACGAAAAGGTGGACCCTACTCAGTCCTGATGTGCCACTACTGTTCCCTGCTCCCCTCCCATGCCAGCACAGTGTGCCCCAGACACAGCTCTGCTGACTTCAGCACCGCTCCTCACACAGCACAATCCCAGTGGCAGGAGCCAGCTAATCCGGGGGGAATTGATCTGCAAAACGCTGTAATGAGCTTCGACAGAACAGGGCCATCGAGAGGGGAAGCAGCGTCAAATGGCAGCAGGCTGTGAGCTCCAGCCCCGCTCTGTGCCCTCCCAGCCCGGCAGGATGAGCTCCAGCCCCGCTCTGTGCCCTCCCAGCCCGGCAGGATGAGCCTCCTCATGCTGCTGTGGCAGCCCTGGGGTCACCATCACCCTGCACACACCCAAATTCTGCCAGGTTCCTCCTCGCTGGCACAAGGCAGAGCCCAGAGCCCGCCTGGCAGCCCCGGTGCAGGAGCTGAGCTGCAGGTGTGGCTCCTGCCCTGGGCTCTGCTCTGCTGCCAGTCTTCTGCTGGAAAGGCAGCAGCATTTATCCTGCCTACCTGGCAGCTGGGAACCATCCCATCATAATTTAACACAAAAAGGCATTAGTATCCATTATATATACGTGTGGAGTGCCCTTCTCCTTCTAAAACATGTCAATAAAGCAAAAATCTCTTACATGCTTTGATGAAGTGCCACACAAAAAAAACAAAGGTGCTTAGTAGCTTCTTCAGAATAATTAAAGTTTCAGAGCAGTAATTAGCTTATCTTCTTCAAAGTCTACCATTGGCTTTTTCCAGTTTTTATAGAAGAAAAAATTAATCAAGTTCATTTAGAAATCCAGCCAACAAGTGAAATAAACCTTTAACTATACTTAAGCTTAACATAAACAAATACTGACAACTCAAATGGTAACTTTTAGCATTCATAAACTGAGAGTGAACATGAAAGCTGTGGACCAGAAGACACTTTCTGGACTCTCATACCTCAGAACCTACAATGCCAAATAAGCAAATAAAAGAAAGCAGCAAGAACTGGGCCTGCAATAACAACAGCAAACCAACAGAACAGACATCAAAATGTTAGATATCAACAAAGACCTTGGCCACGGCTGAAGGAGATAAATTAACAGAGCTTCTTGAAAAGAAATCAATTCCTGAAACCAAAGAGGATCATTGAATTAGAAAAACTGTCCTTTTTTTTTTTTTTTGCCACTCAATTTTTAATGAGTAAAATGTTCACTGCCCGAGTCAGAAATGCTGCCAATGCCTTTAAAGTGGTGTTTGCTGGTGATTAATGGTATATTCTACTAAAAGTATGATAAGAAGCAAACTAATGAAAAATCATCAGTGAAAATGAAAAAAAAAAAAGGACCAAGATGCTCATCAAATGCCCTTCTTCCAAATGCTACAGTCTTAATGTTTGGAAAATGATAAAAAACACAAACCCAAACCCACACAAAAAAGACCTGAAGAGCAAATCAAGGTATTTTAAGAGTGTATAGAGAAAAATTTAAGACTGTTCATTTTCTATCAAATCTAGTTACTTGTCCTACATCTTAAAGAAGTTGTAAGCAAATACTGCAATTTAATATCTTTGCTTATATTTCCTAATTAACAAAAATACTTTGGCAGCTTTGCAAATTGGCTTCAATTCAGGAAAATATTAACCATCTGCCTAAAACTAAGCACATTTTCTACCTTCCTGAAGTCAACTGGAAACAGAAGCACGCCTATATGCTAAAAATGAAACATATGCTCCAGTGATATGCTGAAATGGAGCCTTGGTGTTAAAAGGTCTTAATTCATGTTTGAAACCATCTTGAAATTCTTTGGTGAAAGGCAGTATGGCAAGAAAAATCCTGGGTAAATCCTCATCTGAGCCATTAAATTTCAGACTATACACATATTTTTTAAAAGCAGATGACAGTACAGACACCCCATCATTCGCTCTGGTTCTGCAAAGGGGTACCCCCAAATGTTTGATTACAAAACTAAGGCCTGAAGCTGAAACATGCACGTTATTTTCGTGGTCTTGGATAAGCATCTGCAGAGGGGCTGCAAAAACTAACGAGCTCAGCAGCCCCATCACTCATTTGACAGGCTCAAGATGCTCGCACACGTATCAGCTGGTTTATTTTTAAAGCGACACAGAAATATACACGGAAATAAACACCCGTCTATGATACATAGATATAGATTTCTATTCCACGGAAGGCTCGGCTATCTCCCTGTGGCGACTCCTGCCAGCCAACAGGAATCCCTGGAGCCCCACAAGCCAAGGCCAGGCTTCGGTGGCCCGAGGTGCGGGTCAATGCTCGTTCCCCGGGGCTCTCCCGGCGCGGCTGCACTCGCACCCGCGGGCTCCAAACACGGATCTCGCTCCAGCCAAACCGCAGCCGCTCATTTTGGGGCCCGGCACAAACGCCGGGGTTCCCCGGGAGAGCGGAGCCCTGGCGGGGAGAGCAGCTATCCCGCAGGGAAGGAAGGAGGATGCCGGGGAGGGCTCGGTACAGGATGCAGGGATGGAGTCGGTACCGGATGCAAGGAAGGAAGGTGGATGCAGGGATGAGGTCGGTTCCTGATGCAGGGACGGGGTCGGTCCCTGATGCAGGGACGGGGTCGGTCCCCGATGCAGGGGAGGGTTCGGTACCTGATGCAGGGACGGGGTCGGTACCAGATGCAGGGACGGGGTCGGTCCCTGATGCAGGGGAGGGTTCGGTACCTGATGCAGGGACGGGGTCGGTCCCTGATGCAGGGATGGGGTCGGTCCCTGATGCAGGGACCTGATGCAGGGATGGGGTCGGTACCTGATGCAGGGGAGGGTTCGGTACCTGATGCCGCGGCGGGGGCGCCCCCGGGCAGCGCCGCTCGCTGCTGCTGCGGGCGGGTGGCGG
>WBNO01000427.1:50005-91253 GCA_013400575.1 Peucedramus taeniatus
TGTCGCCGCTCCGGGCCGGCCGCGCTCGCTCGCCCCCCGCACTTGTTGCCGGCGGCGCCGGAGCGCCACGGGCAGCCGCAGCATCGCCCGCGGGATCGGTGAACCACGCAGAACCGCAGAATCCACTGGGCTGGGAAACACCTTCGAGGTCGCCGAGTCCAGCTTGTGAGCCAGCAGCACCGTGTCGAGCAGGCCATGTCGCTGAGTGCCACCTGCGGGCTTTCCTTAAACACCCGCAGGGATGGTGACTCCACCGACTCTCCGGGCAGCCCGTTCCGATGTCTGATCACCCTTTCTGCGAAGAAACTCTGCCTGATATCCAGCCTAAACCTCCCCTGGCGCAGCTTAAGACTGCGTCCTCCCGTCCTGTCACTGATTGCTTGGAAGCAGAGCCCATCTGGCTGCTCCTTCCTTTCAGGGAGCTGTGCAGAGCGGCGAGGTCTCCCCAGGGCCGCCTTTCTCCAGAATAAACACCCTCAGCCGCTCCGCATCTCACTTGTGCTCCAGATCCTTCCCCCAGCTCTGCTGCCCTTCTCTGGCCTCACAAACACGTGGACACACATTCCAATTTTACTGATGTGCATCCTTAATTCTAAAAAATACCTTCAGGAGAGCTAAAAAATGCTTGTTCTCTATATTGCTTGTAATATATACTATGGAATAATTCGTGCTTATGCGAAATATAAATGTAATTAGTTGTGTCTGTATGAAAAATCTTTAAAAGTCTTAACCCAGAAGCAGCCACTGGGGAAAGATTGCTTCACAGAATGACAAAACCACAGATGGCAGCGGAGAGAAAAACTAATTAGTTTGCTTTTTAGCAAACTAAAAGATGTAGCTCCAGTGGAGATGGGCCCTTTCCTGGGACAGGTCTGGGAACGCCCTGGCGAGGATTACTCCATAAGTATCTACAATCCAGGTAAGCAGAGTCGTTAGACACAGCATCCCAATGCCCGGTTCCAGGAACTCGACAGCAGCATTCATCACTCCCAGAAACGGCTTTGCCCAGCACAGAGAACAGGAGACTACATGAATTTGTGAAGTGGCGAGTAGAACAGGAGAACCTCTGCCCCAGGTGAAAAAACTGTATAAAACCAACCCGATGGAGGCAGCATTTGTGAGCAGAGGGGATCCCATGCGGTCGAGGTTGGATCAGAGCTCACCCAGCGCCGACCCCGGGCTCGGCGCCGCCCCTTTGATTGAGGCTGTCAGAGACCGTATCTCGGTCACCAAATAAAAAACTATTTCTGATTATTAATTCAGCTTTATCATTTATTACCTATAACATTGCTGATCAGTGCAATGCTGGATGTCAGGAACTGCTAATAGGAGTACACATGCACATAAGGCAGAGAGATGGCTGTGTGTAGGATCAAGGCTTTGGGAAATTTAATGTCATTTTAAAGGCTGTCACAGTGACTGGAGCACACGGCTGCTGAGGAGGGGCTGAGGGAGCTGGCTGTATCCACACAGGGTAATGGAAAAACCACTGCGGTTGTTCACGGCAGATAAGGCTGGAAAAAAAACCCAAAACCCGAGGAAAGGCAGCACATCCAGACAAACCAAACTGCCCCAGAGCAGGCATGCCTGGGGGCTGAGCACACACTGGGGTCACCCCACAGGGATCTCACACTGTGGGGCTGAGCGTGCCCATGCCATGATTTCAGGGAGGCCAACATCCCATTCTCTGTAAGCACTTACAGAGCGAGCTAAACCTAAATTTTCAGTGTATGTTGAAATAGTGAATAGAAACTTCTTTGGAAAGTATAAAATTATTTGAACTGCCTTTTAACAAACAAAGATCAATCAAATAAAAGGCTTGTTTTAGACATTATAACATACTAGGCCAAATCCTGTAGTTTTCAGACCGCAGAAAATTTCTTCATTGAAAGAGAAACAGAGGAATAGAGTCACAAACTATAGCATGGTATAAATTTTCCCATACTGAAAGGAAGAACTGACAGGTTACTGTGCATATCTTCAACATATATCTTATAAAATCTGAAGAAAAAATATTTTTCCTCACTCCTTCACGCCATTCTATACAGTACAATGCAATTATTTCACTGCCATTACCAATGACTTGAAATAGATTTGAGATTGACATAGAAAACACAATTTGCTTTTATTGCAGTTGCTGATAATTCCTTGGCACCATTTTGGAACAGTCACTGCTCACAGGGTAATGCTGCAGTGGGAAATGTGTCACCCTGGGGAGACACAAGAAGGACACGGAGCAGCTCTGGTCAAAGCAAACTAAAAAACTCTTTATTAAAACATCTGACTCCATATATATATATCTTTCTGAAATGCCAGTGTCATTGGAGGGTTACAGTGCCACCTCCTCAATGTCACTGGGCAACCCAACTGTCTGTCAGGTTGCTCGTCCTCCATAAAGGAATGAAAAACAATAAGTTATTTACATAAAGTGTGTGAGAAGGTTTGTACAAAGAATGCAAATATCAGAAGGCTTAGTAAAACTTGAGAAAATCAGGGTGACAGGAAATGCACATCCTCCTCAGCAGGTACTTCTCAATCCTATTCTCTATTGTCAATCTCTTCTTTCTTCATCAGTACCAATAAAAACCCCTTTGCCATGAAAACCTGATTTCATTTGACAGGACCTTTCTTGAAAGAAAACAAAGGACCACAAAAACCAGACCAATAAAACAATCATTTATTTGATGTGAAACTCCTCCAGGAGCTGATAAAGAAGAAAAAAAAAATTCTCTTTTTAGTTTAGCAGACATGCTCAGTGCCTATTTGCTTAATTAACATTCTCTCACCCAGCTTCCTATTTCAACCTTTTATGTGGGCACTGTGAAGGAAAAGTGGCTGTTCCTGCACAGCCACTCCTAGAGCTGAGTTAATTTTGGATTCCCTGCAACCATGTGTGGCCCCAGGTGGAAGAAAGGGGACTACAGAAAACTTGCTGCTGCCATGAGCTTCCATTGTTCAGGAATTTGTCTGGTGACTGAGGGTGTGCCAGATCACAAATTCATTTCCAAATATTTGCAGACGTGAGCTTTCAACAAGATATAAATTATTTGGAGAGGAATAGTTGAATCAACTTGGCAGCTGGAACATTTTAAATTAATGTTATTGATATGAATGTGAACAATTATTCATTTACAAAGTTCTGGGGGAAAAATTCTGTTAAATATGTGATGAAAGCTCTCTTGAAAATGGCTCCAAATTGGGTATAACATGTGGAAATTAATTGTCTGCACTACATTTAGAGAAATTACTAAGAAAATTTAGGATACACAATAACATTAACTTCAGCAAAAATATAATCATTATCAGGATGTTCTTCTTAAACAAATTTTCTTTGAAGAAATGAAGGTTTGTAGTAATTTATTTCAACTTCCAGAGTATTTTCTTGAGGAATTTTGTCCAGCAGTAACTCCTGCAGTCTTTAAATGTTGCAACACACTCTTCAAACTGTAAAAAAATTGCAACCATTGTCATCAACCACCGAACTTGGCATCTGCTGGCAGGCCAGGGCTGAAAATGTGTGCACAAATGACACAGAAATGTCAACCTGTATGGACTCTGCAAAACTCCCTAAAGCAGTACCACACAGGCCTGGCCTGCATGTGAAATTACAAACACTCCAAATGGGATCTTTTACTCTCAAAATTCTTCTGCTCCTCACATTTGCAAGATCTGTGTTGTGCTTTTATGTCCTGTGGACTTAGTCTTAGCATGTCCTGTGTGTTTGTCAAGAGGGGTAATAATTCAGCAGCAGACTTTCAGGAGGTTGATCAGGAAGATGCAGTAGAACAGATTGATTGTGAAATACCTTGTGAGAAGATGGACAGCTGACAGCACTAACTCAAATTCTTTATGCATATCAGACAATCTATTGATGAGAAGTTCCTATAAGTATTTTTTCAAGACATTTCCAATTGTTCACAGTGTTCTTTAGAATGCCTGAACTAGCGATTTAAAATATTAATGTACTGATATCCAGTAAAGTATTAATGTATTAGCAATTCATTTACAAACTAATGATCAAAGCACACAATGAAGTATCTTGAGGTGTGCAAAGATTCAAAGTACAGCAGCATAGCTCTAGTGGAGTGGTGTAAATGCAAATTACCTTGAGACATTGGCCACCTTTTTACCTGAGGTGGCTACACCATAAGATGGGAATTTGAAAGACCACTCTGTTGCCTTGTTCCTGTAAAGAGACAGCTGTTGTCACTAATTTTTCAATAATAATATATTAATTTGGAACTGCTAGGCAGATGCAGTGATCCCTGTGCTGCTATCCAACTGCAGGTATCTTATTTAACAGGAACTAGGTCTGTGTTGGCTACAGGGAGTATTGAACAAATGTTAAAAGCCATGTTTGGACTTCTGCTGTTGTGTTTCTTACATCAGGTGCAGCTACTGTGACATCAGTGGAAGTTGTTAATTAAACCACAAATATCAGATCTTCATCTTTTCTGTCTCCTTTATTATTATTCTCTTTAGGTTAAAAAATTCTCTACTAGGAAGCCAGGGAACTCAGTAGTTTGGAGTTTTTCTGAAGTGTTCCCAAGCACTAACATTTATTTCTCACTGTTTTATCAATAAAACACACTCATGTATGCCTTTATTGTGACACAGTTACTGGCACCCCACTCACACAGGTGACTATGACTGGTAATCAGAAAAAATGTAACACTGAGATAAAATTAGACTAGCAACACAACAAGAAAAGAAACTCCAGCTCTCTGAGAATTTTCCTAATGTGAGGAGAAGATGTCACCATTTTCTACAGCAATGTGGCACCTATAAAAGTCTAAAATATTTATTTCTGGTATGTAGAAATTTCTGCTGGAAATCAGTTTTCTGGTGATAGAATAGGGTCTGTGACTAGATAATTCTTCTTGCTTGTGATTACAAGATTTTTTGACTGAAGGTGCCACTTGAGATGTGAATGTAAACGTGTAAATGTAAGCTTTTTGAATTTAGCACATAATTGTGGAGTACAAACATACACTATGAAATATTTTCTGGTGAATTAAATGCATTTAAAAAATACACCTAAGGGAAAAAAAGAGAAAAACAAAAAAAACAAAAACAAGCCTACAGCAGAATTTCTGTTGATTAAGAGGTATTTTATTCCAAAATTCTAAATATCAGAATCAAATCAATAATTACATTTTTCGGTTTACCCAATCATAGTATTTTGAAATTGTATATATACATAGAAAAATACAACCTAATAAAAACACTCAAATTTGCATTAGGATGAAAAGAATGAGTTAAAAAGCAAACCATAGCTTTAATAGCTATATATTTCATATCAGTACAAAATTACTGTGCCACAATACCCACTTATTTGCACAATTTATAATTTAATACAAAATAAGGTGACTTCAAATGTATATTGCTCTCCTTAAATGTACCAAAGACCTTTGAAACAAGTTCATAGTAACTGAAAATATTCCCATTTATGCTGCAAGTATTTACTGCATGACAAAGAAACATAAAACGCAGCACTCTCATTAGTATGTTAATTTTCTGCTTGTGCAAATAATGCTCTACTGATTTAATGCACAAGCAAACACAGAAAAAAGACCAAAAAAAATCCATTACAAAGAAATAAAATGTTACATTTTCAGCATATTTGTATCATAGCAAATACAGGTTTCCTTCATGGAGTGGAAAAGCAAAACCTGTACAAGTTTTTTGAAGATGTAAATGCTACATGAAATCTTCCATTACTTTGCAAAAGCCAAGGGTCAAGTTATTCACCTTTAATGCAGCATATTTGGAGAAAGTCATTGCATGAAAGGTTAGATTTCCTGTGTTGTGTTAAAATTCTACACATTGGGAAAGAAAAACAGACCTAAATACCACAATCCCATGAAACAACAGTAGTACTACAGACTCAACCCCATCACTGAACAGTCTCTAGTCAAATTTTCCACAATGGGCTTAAAGAAGGTGGTACCAGTTCTGAAGAACTCAGGAGTTAGTAGTGGACACATTTTAGAATATACATCAAGCTTCACCCAATGTGGGTGATCAAAGACTTCCAATAGCATTAATTCATCACCTCCAGTGAGCACGCTGGCTCTGAAACCTCCTCACAAAAAAAGAAACACCACAGCCCTTCTTAGGCCAGCAAAACTGGGCAGAGGACTTGGCAGTGAACCAGGTCAGACCATGTCATATTGCACGTGGGGGTTTGAGGCTAAAGATTCAGTACCAAGGAGTTCAGATCCCACAGGAGTTAGCAGAGCTCAGCAATAACCACGATCCCAGCTGGCTGTGACAGAGGCCACTGCCAACAGAGCAATAACAGCTCTGCATGCCTCAGAAACAAACCAAAATCATCTCATCTGGGCCCTGCCATTGCCTTTTTTTGTTTTTTGGATTCCTGTTTCTCTTTAATAAAATACTGTTTTTTCCCAAGTCATTAACAGCCAACAGCATTGGACACAAAGAGTCACCTTCAAAGGGTCACATCAGTCTGGACCAAGGACAAAAACTGGTTTTTCACCAGTGTAATGCTGCTCTGAGACTGTTTGGGAGGGTGTAGGAAAAAATACTGCAGGGCTCTGTAAGGGTAACCAACAACAAACACAAATGCTGCAAATAATCTAAGTGCAGCATGATTCCTTCAAATCACCAAGAGCATGCTGATTATAGCTGAAGTATTTTCAAAATAGCCTTTAAAATTATTTAAGCATGGACTCAAGTTTAGAAACAACTAAATATTTAATACCTTTGCTTGGAATAAATGTTTTATAAACAAAAAGCACATGTAGTGAACTTTAGAAAGTTTCCACAAGCTTTATGTGAATTGGAGATCAATGTGTAAATCAAGATTTAAAACAGAATAAACCCTGATAACTTGGCAAACAATGCTGGCAAACTTACCTAAAGATTTCAAATTACAATGATAAATATAGCCCATATTTGACTTTACAGTCATGTTTAAACAAAAGCTATTTCCACAATTTCATAATTTCTTGAAAGAAATGTAAACCTATAAATTAGGTTCCTTGCTTTACATTTTCTAAATATTGTCAAATATAGTAATAGATAATATGCATTCTGTAATATAAGTCACTTTTCAATGTTGATCATGAGATGCTGCATTAATTGCAAACTGGAGTACTTATATAATTTCATATTTCATTATAAAAGATATAGCTTTTTAAAAATGTTTTTATTGTTTAAATAATTACATAGCTGTTGATTTTATATTCATTAAAAATCTGCTCCTGAAACATAGCCCTCAAAAGAAGGCTAATTCTCTGTTACTGTACTTGTATTTTTTGAATGCTTCCAGTATGCACCTTATGCATATCAATCTTGACTCAAAGGCATTAATTTCCTTCTAAAATACCTTTTCTTTAAAAGCTTTAACATCCTTCTACAGTACTTGTTGTAAGAATACATCAATGCCTGTAAATCAGTATGAAATATATATTGACACAAGTACATACATAATCTGGAATCTTATTGCTGAATCTAGAACACACTATCAAAAGTTTCCTGCACCCCCATTCAGGAAAATGTCCAGTTTGGAATCTCCCTGAAACACAAATGCTACTTTAAATTGAATTTGAGGTGTTACATCTATGCTCACTAAGTAACCTGTATACTCCATTTACATATGCTACTGTGGTCTTTTTAACCTAACTGGAAATTATTGGACATGGAAGAAGCAAGTATTTGTTTTCATTCTCCAGCAGAAGGCAAGAAATAAAAATCACTTAAATAAGCCTTACTTTATGTAACTTCAAAAATGGAAGATACTTTCTATGGCTACTGTAGTTTTACCAATAAAATGTACCTTCTTATCCTGAAAATCAGCAAAATGAGAGTTTCCAGTAAAATTAGGAAGCAGTTAGCACTGGCATTAGCAAGGCTATGGTATCCCATCCATGTGAGCAGGAGGGATCTTGACCATGCTTTTTTTTAAATATTCTTTTTCATCTCCTAATAGAGCCTACACATGCAAGTAGTCTAATAAATTTCAAGTCACCATGGAGTGTACATGTAATGAAAGCACACATGTAGGAATTAGAGCTATAATCTGTCTGGCTGTCTCTTAAACCTCTTACCCTACTAAGATTAAGACTGAGTAAAACCAATCTCCTTGCACACAGATAATCAGCTGGCAAAGCGTGAGAACCACAAGCCCATGTGAGTAACTGAAAATGCTGTTCTACCAAAGTCACATTTTGAGGCCAGGATCAAAGCCTGGCTCCTGATTCTCTACTACATTACTAGTAACAATTCTAAAAATAAAGACAAAAATAAAACATTGGCCACAATGAAGACCTTGAAAGTTCAGTGAAAGCGGAATCATGCCCTATACCCTTTCATGTAAACTAATTTTACCTAAACAAACTGTCTAAACCCAACCCATGTAAATGGATAAATATGCAAGCCTATATCTGGTGAACATACTGGCCCCCCCAGACTCAGTGCTCTCTCCCTTAAGGACTCAGATGCCATCAGGGATCAGCAACTAAGAATGGACTTAACAACAAAAGCCATTGGTGGATTCTAAATCTTTGAAAGGATGCAGAAATAAGAGCTGAAACAAACTGCTCATTTCAGAAAATTCTGGGTTTAGTGGGCACTGCTGTATTTATGGGGGAGATGCAGCTATGAACAAAAACCTCAAGGTACAAAACCAAGCCAGAATTTTTGCCCTTTTAAGAGCCTGTCTACATAGAAATCTCACTGGTGTAAGGACAGTAGAAGTCTTCCTTTGTGTACCTGGCTGCATACAGGGAGTTTATAGTGTAATTTATTCCCTCTTTGGAAAAGAGAATAAACACATCTCATAGAAGGCACCTTAGTAATGGTTTAAGTATGTCCACTGTAGGATCTGTGCAACCTGTGGTTGCAAGCTGAACAGCCTCCTGCTCTGCAGTTCCTTGTCTACTGAAATGCATAGACAATGCTCTTGTGTCAATCAGTGTAAGAAGCTTCCTTTCACTACACCAATGGTGAGGGAAATAAGCTGAGAGTGATGTAAACCCATGGCTTTAAACCACTGACCTTTTGGTATGTTCAAAAAACAGCAATGAATCAAAACACTTAGTGTCTTTTCTGGTAAGGAAATGCATTGAACATAATGAAATGTTTTGTGCAATGAAATGTCTTGTGCAATGAAACATGCAGGGACTGAAACAATGAATGAAGCAAATGAAACAAGCCAATGAAACAATGAGTGAGTGAAGCCACACTCAAAAAAGCCAAATCAACCTATACTTCTCAAACCCTTGGGCACTGCCAGCTCTTCCCTGCTTCACTTGACTCATTGCTCTCTGAGGGCAGGAGGTGAGGGAGGTGGGAGTGTGGCTAAAGTGCAGGTGTAATCCAGATCCATGGATGTGGCTGGCAGAGAGCCTGGTCTAAACAGCCCCTGTGTCACTCCATCCTGCACCTGGGCACAGTCAAGCAGGGAAAGTGAGGATTAACAGCTTCCCTAGAGTGCACCAGGTAACCTGTGTCACACAGTGTCTCTCCAGTGTTCTGCTAGAAACCAAAACACAATCCAAGTAATTTACAGCCTTCCCCTCAAACCCTGCACAGGTTTGACTTGTGGACATCAAGGGTTTTCTCAGACACGTCTGTTGGCAGCCACAGCCCAGCACCTTGTCCCTGGCAGTGCAAGAATGCATCCATGAACTCTGTGGAACACCTGGATCCTGCAGTGTGGAAATACACAGCAGAGTCTTGGGATCTTGCCCTGAATCTTTTCCCCAAGTCCCACAGAAAGTACATCAGCCCCAGATTTCTATCACTCACTTGGTGCTTGTAGGCTCAATCCCTACAGTAAGAGACCCAGGACCTGGAGAACAGTATTTGTAAGGTCTAGAGGGAAACCACAAGACAGATGACTGAGTAGGCAGGGGAACAGGTGTGCAGAACAGGTATCAGCTGTGAATGATTCCACTGAATATTTCCTATTTCTTGAGCAGGGGAAAAGAAAATCATCATCAGAGCTAAGAGGTAAAGAACATTCCTCAGTACTGTAAAACAAGCTACATTATTTTTTTTTCTTTTGTGCAACTGACTTTCAAGAGCTAGGCAATGAAATGTAGTGTACTCCAGCAGAAACCAACCAAAACCAAACACGGAATGCAGCAAGCACCTCTGGAGGCTGCTGGCTCCAAGGGCAAATGCAGAATCTGCGTAGCAATTCATGGAGAGTCAGTACATGAACCAGAAAAGATGATGTGTCCTGTATCCCAGCAAGCAGATTCCCACACTACTCTCACTGGAGTTTGTCCCACAGGGTCAGTGCAGATGTGTTAGTGGCAGGCAGGAACGGAGTTAATGCAGGAGGCAGGATTGAAGTGTTTTGCCCTTGTTCTGCACGTGCTGATGCCTTCTGAGACCAGCAGCTCAGCAGTGGTGAGTGTTTGCTCATGAAGGGGGAAGCCAATATTTGTAGCCAAGATGTAGGCAAGTGTACATGTCAGAATGTCTTACAGATAAAACTCTGCTTAAGCTTCTGATGTTCCCTCCCCATTCTCATGTGGCTGCAGTTGCTCTCTTTCTTGTTCTTCCTGAGGTGGCCTCACACGTTTGAAAAAGCCCATCTGTGATTCAGAGAACAATTAAAAAATTGCATTGTGGCTTACAAAACATACACACATCCTTTCTCTTTCCTTCATGATCAGATCTTAAATGATTAAGCTGTCTTTGCACTCCTACTCTTCCCTCATTTTTGACCTCCAAAGACAATAAATATCAGTTGAAAAATTAAACTCAGGTCAGCACTATCACAGACATGCTCTTTTATTCAGCTTCTTCCTGACAAAGCTGAAAAGCTTTCACAGTTATTCCAAAAACTTAACAGATTCAGATGATTAGGGGAGCAAGGCATTTCTGCAAAGTGCTATTACTATATGAAATAATACATCACTAGTAGGGAAAAGCAAACAATGCAAAAACGCCCAGACACGGTACTTACCCTGTACATGACAAACACTAGAACAGCCAGGAGCAGTAACCCTGCTAGGACAGCCAAAATTATAACCCACACTGGCACAGGCATGGGCTGGGGTTGAATGCCCCATGTAATATTTGTAGCAACCTGATAGAAAAACACAATAAATCACACTTTGCACCACAGTGACATGCTGAGTTAATCCATGCAGTTTAAATCTTGTATACCTTTATCCTATCATGATTATAATCTTAATCCAGTATAAATTAGTTTTTCTCTCCAGAATGAATCAAAAAAACATAGATTCTTGGTGACATAAAGACTTCACTGACCCAAATTTAATAGGATTTTAAAGTTAAATTATAGTAGGGGGTTGGGGATTGTTTTGCCTGGGTTTGCTTTTTTGCAATCAGTGATAACAGGGCAAAATGTCTTCTGTAATTCTTGATGATTTTCAGTAAATCTGTAGGAAATATTTTGGAATTATAGAAAAATAATTAAGGGCTTTTCCTTTTTTTTGTTTTTTTTTTTTTTTTTTTCTTAAATAGCAGTACTATTTGAAACAAAAAAAATCAAGTCCACAAGGCTTGGGAGAGAAAAAAAGCCCAGCTAATAACATGCATTAGAAACCATATTCAAAAATAATTTAATCATAATCATTTTCTACCTTTTCCTTAAGTTCTCTTAATCCTATAATGCTTACCAAAATCTTTCAATTTGCCAGCCCAAACAAGCAGCCTGTGTCTTCCTTTCTGTTTGCACCCTGTCTCCTTTCCCTTTGAAACCCCCTGAGGCACAGAAGGTCTTTTTGTTCCACCCTCACGTATAAAGTTCATATCTAGAGCTTCATGTAATATAATGAAAGTTCATTATTCAAGCTGTAAGTCCTACTACAGTTGAAAACAAATTTCAAGTAAAATATTTCTCTAAGAACAATGGCATTAACAGGAGCATGACTGTTCACCATCATTTTTTTCATTTTCAATCAAGTCTTTCAAGCCATAAACATTGTCAACTCCAGTCTGTTTTACCCTCAGCTGTATGTGCACAACTGAAATAAATACACAAAGCAAATAGCTGATAAAATTAAAGTTCTACCAAGCCATAACAATGTTACTCAGCAATAACTGTCTTTGCACTAATTTTGAAGTGATTGTATATGGTAACTCAAGCTGGATGCAAATGACTTACAACTGTAGAATTGTGAATATCTTCAAAGGAAAGGTTCTTATAAGGGAACTCTATAACACTGAAAGAGGCAGATGATTTGAGAGAGTAGGAATGATTCTGATTTTCTTTCTGTGTAAGAAAAACAAAATTAGTATTGCATGTGGATAGAAAAATCACTTTTAATGTTTCAGAAACAGTGACAGAATATTCACAGCCACTCACATTCATAAAAGTTTGGGTCCAAAGGCGTGATTTTAAATACAATATTGCACTCTTTCCCCTCTCCAGGTGTCCAACTTGACAGACAATCTTTAAACAGTCAGCAGTTCCACAGCCCTGGAGGAAGGATATTCAAATATTTTCAATATGAAAATATTTAAAAAATCCTTAATGGACTTTACCCATATACACTGGCAAAGCACCATAAACTACTAAAATATATTAAACAACCTCCAGGATTGGATAATTGCTTACAGTTTGCAGTTACAAAGACAGTGCTATAGTAATATCTTTATTTCCTATTCGAGATTTTTTCCAATCATGTTTAGAAAGGAAAAAAAAGCTTCCTTACATTTGTTTTTAAGGACTCATAGCAGCACAATAGGTGCTGTAGGTGTGTTGTCAGCACCTCAGTGCTGAGAGCTCACCAGAGTGTGCACATCCCCCTCCACAGCAGCCAAATCCCTCCGGCTGATCCGGTGGTCACGGTGGTCCTCCCTGCCAAGTGTCTCATTCCTGTCATCATCCTTGGAAGCAGAAATCTAGGATACACCAAGGGAACACAAACAATGACTTCAAATTTAAGGCCAAGAAAATACCTAACTGCAAGTTTTTCTCTTTCTAGCCTATTTTTCACACCCTGGCTGAAAATAAATCACTGCAAATCATAGAGCAGAAGCACAGGAACTCTGTATTTATACTTTCACTGAAGTTGCTTTTTGGTTGTCAAAGATACACAAGTATTCTTTGTTCTTCTATACATTGAATATCTTCCCTCAGTCCTTTTTTTGCTCTTGAACTAACACACTGACAGT
The DNA here is from genome assembly GCA_013400575.1 of Peucedramus taeniatus. Classification (NCBI taxonomy): domain Eukaryota; kingdom Metazoa; phylum Chordata; class Aves; order Passeriformes; family Fringillidae; genus Peucedramus; species Peucedramus taeniatus. The sequence goes on from WBNO01000427.1 coordinate 63,134, forward strand.
TTCTTGAACTAACGTACTGACTTCTTCTTGAACTGACTTTTATTGCTTGTTCTAAACTATCCTAGAAATCAACTCTCTACACTCAGTTAAACTTGCTGGGTTTTATCTGGTGTTTCTTTGCCTAGTCTAGCCCAGGAAAAAGGAGTTTCTTCTGTTCTGTAAATCCCATGTTTTGCTGGCAGTGATAGCTAACCCCTGTTGTCCTTTGTGATCTTTGGATGAACAGGTAAATTCATCCAAATTGGATTAATTTATCCAACTGGATAAATAGGTAAATGTAATATAAAAAATAATGCCATTTTCTTCCAAGAAACAAAACCCAGAAAATTTACATAAACAGTCCAGAAGCATCTGGCTTGTTTTAGGTTTTAGTTCATGATCCCATTCATTATAATTCTATTGCTTTGGACTTAGAACTCATATAAAACAGACTTGAAGTTAAAAAAAAAAAAAGCAAGAAAATCCCACAATAAAAAGAAAGAAGACAAATTGATCTTTGAGTTGATAATTTTCAGCTGCTGTCTACCTTTTATTTTACCTGCTATATACATTGACAAGTACTGTGGGAAAGTGTAGGCTTATTCATCAGCTGCAGATAAAAAAAATCTCAGTTTGTCATGTGTTAGGGATTTGGCTATTTTGAGTACTTACAAAACAACCAAACCTACTTCATTCCACTGGCTTTCAAAGGGAGTGTCCTGCTTACCTTAATTTTCAGTGGGTTGATTTCCATGTCAGAAGTGCAGTTCATGGGACCATCAATTTCATACTGCACAATGTACAAGAGAGTGTTGTTTTTGTATTTGTAGGGCCACTGCAGAGTCATCATCACCTTGCTGAATGCACTCGGACCATTGTTTCTCAGCTGATAATGAAAATACAATTTACAGATGGAAAAAAATAATGCTACTTTCTCTGTTAATGTGCTTATAGTTGTTTCTTCATATTTGAGCTACAAATGTGATACTGCCACTAACCCCACCCCCAACCACGTATGGCAACAGCATCAAAACTTTACCTAAAAGTGGTAAAGCTTCTTAAACTACTATTATTCATACAGCTTTCTCTGTAAGTTTTGCTTAATTAAACAATCTAGATTAAATCTGTGATAATTCTTTAAAGGAAATTTTAAATACTTTTTTTATCACAGCAAAAAACTTCAGAGCAGTGATTCAGAACAGATAGAGTACAATAATTCACAGCCATGAGCCATTTCCTGAGCTCACATTCCTTCAAATGTTTTATCTAGATTTCAAAAGGCAATAAATAAAATATGTGTAGTTATGTAGGTAATCAACCCCTGTTACACTAATTGCAGGCATTCCAACCCTTCTTGGATATACCAGTTATTGGCCCAGCATTAAAAAAATAAAATCTCTCTTTACATGCAAGACAAAAGAACAATAAATCATAATTTACTCCAGAGAATAGCTACACCAAAAGATTTATTTTCATTTATCACAGAACCATGTGACTGAAATCAGCAGTAATTCCACACCTCATAGATGTGCTGAACTAGAGGCCCAATATCATCTTCTGTTTCAGGATTCTCCTTTGGCTGCCAGTTTGCAATAGGAAGGAATATGTGATCAGGGGACGACACACTAAACAGCAGAGCAAAGGAGTTGTTATTAACAAGCATGAAAAAATAAATGTGATTCTCTAGAAGATCTAAAGAAAAAAATCAACACGCCTAAAATACAATCTCCACTTCTTCATCCTCTATGTAAAACCTGAAAGAACAGATGTGGTTTGAATATTAAATGTTCAGTTCTGTTCTCTAAGTTAAAAAAAATATACACATGTCATCCAAACAAAACCAGTGTGAAATATTGTGATAATGAGAAGTATTGGTGATGTAGAGCTTTAGCAGTACAGTCCTAAGAGTAATTCAGCCCTGAAAACAGTGAAGATACCGACCATGCTGCTCCACTGTGCCATCCCCACCTCTCAGACAGTGAACAAATCCATCCCAATAATGAATTGTCGCCCTGATTTTCTCAAGTTTTACTGAGCCTTTTGATGTTTGCATTCTTTGTACAAACTTTCTCATGCACTTTAAGTAAATAACTTATTGTTCTTCATTCCTTTATGGAGGACAAGCAACCTGACAGACAGTTAGGTTGCCCAGTGACATTGAGGAGGTGGCACTGTAACCCTCCAATGACACTGGGATTTTAAAAAGATATATATATGGAGTCAGATGTTTTAATAAAAAGTTTTTTCAGTTTGCTACCACCAGAGCTGCTCTGTGTCCTTCTTGTGTCACCTCCCGGGACAGGGGTGACAATGAATGTGGTGGAAAATTTAAAAAACAATGACTCAGGAATCCAATTCACTGGTTAAGCAATAGGACTTTCAGGTGGGAAGTAGAGGTGATGGAGTAACCAAGTCATTATAATATTAATACTATGCTTAAGACTGAAGGAGGTGAGGACATTACAGACTTAAATTTCATAGAATCTTCAACTTTGGTTTCAGGGGTTTTCAGATGAAAGCCCAGTCAGTTTGTGGAGGAGAAAAATTACCTGCAGAAATGTAAAACTACAAACAAGAGGGGGGATTTTTTCTTCTTCTAAAAATATCTCTAGTAATGGAGAAACAATACTCTTTTTTGGAATAAATTTTGTAATTATTTAGAATTATTTAAGATCCAAAGGTCCAAAGGCTGGCTAGAGAAAACCATATTGTCTTTATGATTAAAAATTCCCTAAACCCTCCTGAAAACTTATGCAGACCTGAAAGGAAGTTCAGTAAATATAAAGAAGCAAATGTGCAAAGCTCCTTAAAAGTGTTTATTAAAATAGTATTGCTTACCCTCTAATTTCAACAGCTGCTGAAATAGCAAGGTCAGCCTGATAATATGCTACTGGGCTCAGGTTGTCATACAGGTTGGAACTGCAGGGAAAGTAAAAGGCAAATTCTTAAATGAAATAAGCAAAGTATTTCATTAAAAAACCCTCCACACTTCAAAGTAATTGTATGTAACATCATATTAGGAAACTGTAGGAAAGCAAATTGCTAAAAACTAAGGACCAGATTCCTGCAAGTTCTCACCTAAATGCATGGAAGCCCCCCCTTTGCAGAGTTTGGGGGAGCCCCAGCAGGGAGAGGTTGCTAAAGGACACAGAGTTAATGCTGACTCTGTTGTACAGCTGCCATGTAAGAAAATACAGGGACACTCCCCCCTCAAAGTGGTGCTGGGAGCAGAAACTTGATCTCCTTCAGCACATCTGATTATTCTGTCTCCCTAACCAAACATTTTCCTTCACAAAGAATCTTGAATCTTCTAATTATTCTTCACTGCTGCTGTAATCAGCAAACACATGCAGCAGTGCTTTCCCCCTGACCTGTAAATACCTCACTCCTTTAGAGACTAGACCTGCCCTGCTAGGAGCTGAGCCAGCATTGGAGATCTAGCTTGGTGAGTTTAAGACAAGATCCTTAAAACCTATCCCAGATAATCACCTGGTAATGTGTGTCACTGTGAACTGTGATTACTCTGTCCCATGGCACCACTGCTCACCCTTCTTGCACCCATAAGTCACAGAAGGAATTTTCTTCCATAAAAGGCCTAAAAGACTACAGGAACTCCCCTTCTTCCTCATCAGGAGACAAGCATGACTTGAGCAACCCCCCTGACTGTTTCTGACCCAGTGACAGCAGCATGTGACTGCTGTTAGCCTAAGGAAGGTGACAGACACCCCAGAGTGGATAACTTCCTGCAAAGAACAGTCACATGCCACTGGCACACCTTTAATATTTCCTAACTCCCATAGATGACAAATGCATACGTGGATGAGATTCATTTATTCACTACATGAAAAAAAATATAAAGCCCTTAAATGGAAAAAAAAGTGCTTTTGGTCCACCACAGGGAAAAAAACAAAACAGCTGTATTTGTACTGTCCATTAAAAGCAACATAAAACTGCACTGGGTAAAGATACTCCTAATGATCACATCTCCAACCTTAAATATCATCTCCAGAAGTTACAAATTCAGATTTATATATAAGATTTATATGACAGGGCTGTGTTCATCTGATAACTAACAGGAACACTGTTGTTTTGTTCCATTTAATTTTCAGGCTCTTTCAGGCTGGCTGCTGTGGTGGCTCACATCATGTTGCTTCTGCTCAGACTACCCCACACATTGCCTGCCCTGAAAGACTCTCCTCCTCTAAAGACATAAAACTCTGGTTTTACATCAGAAGGAATTCAGAGTTCAAGCACCAGTTTTAAAGAGGGTTATAAACCCAAAGTCATTCTGTGGCACCACAGGTGTCAGCAGAGCACAATGATACATATGTACAAATATTCTTAGTTTTTCCTGTATTTTAGGAAACCCAACTCCGTGTGGTTATTTTTCAAGCCATTACGAGGCAAAGACAAGAGAATTAGGCCAGAGTGATACTGTGTGGTTTGCAGTCTATTTACTGTGTGTGCCTTCTCCCAGGTGAGGTACATCCTCAGAGATTTCCATACCTCCGGATCTGCAGGTCAAACTTGACAGAGGTGTCCATCTCAGACTGCTGGTGCACGCTGAAACGCAGGCCAGCTAAGAGCTGGGGGAAAAAAACACTGTGGTTCACTTGGAAGCACAATAAAACACACAATAAAAGCTTCTCAATGCTGTCAGACTGCAGTGAAATTGCTTGAGACTCCTGGTGATGGGAGAACACACAGAACTGGCAAATTTAAGTTGTCCAGTTCATCCAGGCTGGAAATGTACTGTCCTCTCTTTAGATTACATCACTGACATAAAATACTAAATAAGAATTGCATCTTGCTACCCACCCTTACTTCAGCCATTTCTGCACATAACTGAGCTTCCCCAGGTGCTGCAAGAAGTATTGTAATACTTCTTAAGTATTACTTCCTGCTTCTTAAAGAGCAGGAAACACATTAATGACTCAAAGTTAATTCCCAAGGTTTGGTCTAGGTCAATTCATTATTTGCGTTAACATCCGTGCAGTTCAGCTTGATACACTTCAAAAGACTTTGGAAATAGCATTTATTCATCTACACATGATGGCTCTTGGAAGAAAAGCATCATGAAATTGTTATAATTGTGACTGCTTTTCACTTCATTTCCTCAGAAAATAAGACTTACTATGTCATATCATCTTAAAATTTGCCAGGTCTCACTAATAATTTTTTTAATTCTTCTCATTTCAGCTACGTTTGGTGGAACTGTAGAGGTTTCGACTAGACAAAACTCTGTCCTTCCTCATGAAAGTAGGCAGAAAAGAGATGAGCTAAGAGAAAGAAGTGTTGTTAGCTAGCTCTTGATTATATCCTAAAAAGTACATATCAGATAAATATAAAAAATTCATGAGGGACCAAAGTCCATTAATTAGAAATAAATCTACCATCTAATGAATGACTCATTTTGAGTTGCATCACAAAACTCATGAACACTCCTTCCAGCCTTTAATTTAGCTGAAAAGTTAAAACCAACTACTGCTGTACTAACCAAAGGTGGGCAGCCAAATGTCAGGTGTAATCTTAAACACTTGTGAGAAAACTTCCTGCCCAAACACTACTGTGATTAAGGAAAATGCCTGCCCCTGGGTGAGCTACCAGACACCTGTTGGACCAAACCTTACCTTAGTTCCAGCTTTCATGGGATTGCCCAGGTCACAAACCACCATGCGAGTCTGATTCTCTGTTTTAAAAGCACATGACAGTCTGGCCAAAGCCTGCAATAAACCAGAAAGAAGCACTGAGGAATGTCATTCTTTACATCTCAGCACCTGGATGAAAGTCTGGAGAGAAGTCCTAGATATGCTGTATTAATTTTAATATCATTTCTCAGCCAAGTAATAAAATGAAATAAAATCTGAGTATGGAAGTCTCCAAGGAGACAAATGTTTTTGATACATGACAGACCTGTTCTCAAGGTTATAAAAGAGAGGGGCTTTGAAAAAACTGATCACTTTTTCAGTGCTTTGTTCTATGACTGAAATAATAGAAACCACTAGAGACTTCCACAGCAGCAGCTGAAATACAACTCCTCAGGAGCAGCTGGAATTTTACCTCGTTGTTGCGAACAACTCCGATGAAATCTGCTTGGGGTGGAACGACCACGAAGAGTTCTGCTTCATAGGCTCCCTCCCCCTGGTTCTGAGCACTCACAAGCAGGGTCAGGGGATTGTCATCACCAATATAGATCTGCTTCTGATCACTGCAAGAAAACAGTTGAAAATGAGTTCTGCATTCATCTTTTAAATTGAGTTGAAGTGGCTGAGCTTAGAGAAACAGGAGACATTCTGGAATTTCAGGAAGACATTGGAGAAATCTGGAGGCAGTGCCTTTGCTTCAGGAGTGTCAGGAGAGCTCTAAGGTATTTTTAAAAGGCCCTGTTTCTTTAATCACAAGTGGAGAAAGTATTACATGTTCTTTTGTAAGATTCTCTCCTGTAGAATGTACCACAAAACAATAAAACACCTTTTTCTCACAAGGAACAAACAATTAGGGGCAGCTAAATCCCTGTGTGCATTTTGAATTACAGGCCCACTTTGCAGAAGTACAAGCACATTATTTATAACAAAACTCAAGGGAAGGCTCAACTACACAGAATAGAGCCAAGACCTCTGCAATACCTTTGGTTCCAGACACAAATAGACTATCTTAGCAAACTATGTATTTTAATTTCACCAACTACAAGCATACATCAAGGTATCTGCAATGATGAAAATGTTACTGAAGTGTTTGTATGAATTAGTGCTTGTGAAGTGTCCTATCTACAACGTGCATCTGCTATAATATATTAAAAAAATTATGAGATAATATAGTAAGAGAGGTTTTAGGCCACACAAAGTACAAAAAGCTCAGATTCATAAAAATGAAAAATTGAAAAATTGTTTCTTTTTTCCAGGTTTGATAAAAGATACTGCCAATACCAACAATTTTTTTTAATACATATGACAAGAGAGCCCCACTCCTCTCCTTGCTGCATAAAATCACATCTTCATGTGTCTATCTAATATTAAACAGCAGAACAGAGATACAATGGCAGCTAGCAGTGGTTTATTCTCACTATACACATCCAGCTTAGAAAATAAATAAATAAATATGGCCTACTTATAGTGGAGGCTGGGGTGGGAGTGGGAGTGGTGCATTATATGCTAAAAACATTAGGTTACAAGGCAGAAAATAGGTTTTCTTTAAAGCATATAAGCCTGACTTTAGATTGCATACAATGAGGAGTCCTGCTTATTTCAACACATCTCTTAAACAAAAGTATTACCAGCTACTGAGGTTTAGACTTCAGGTAGGGAAATTGCTTTTCCTTGTATTTTTGTCATATATTTACCTTTCTACTGACACCTCCAGCTTTGGTTTGCAGATATTATCATCCCCACAATCCAGCAGGATATGGGCCTATGCAAAAATCAAACACACACTGTTGTAATAATTCTTTCATCTGTTCTAACATACATTTTCAATAATACTGTTTCACCAGCACATTAAAAAAAATTCTACATTTCTGGTGATAAAATGTTTTCAGGCCATTAGTCTCAGAAGAGAACAAATGAGTTTTTATATGTGGGGGACACAGTGCCTCATCCTGCCCTATTGCAGTTAACCTTAACCATCTTTCCATACTTTGAATAATTCCTTCATATTAAGGAATTAATGCTCTTTACAAACAAGTGTAAAAATTTGTAAAAAAGGCAGAAATAGAAAACTATTTATATTACCTTAATAGAACTGTAGGGGAAAACATAATGTACATAGAGCAGCATAGTATGAGAATGGATGAAAGTCTGGAGAAAGCCTCCAATTTTAACAGTTCCAGTACTACTCTAACTGATTTTCTTCCTAAGATGAACCAAAGTGTGTTCTGAGTTCTCTCATCCCAGGCTGGGTAAGCAGTGTACCTGTCTGCTCATGTTAGCAGGAGTGAACTGGTTGAGGATAGGGTGCAATCCTGTTGCATCTGCAGCCATTCTGTAATCCAGACGATATTCCATAAAAATGGTAATGGGAGTCAGCTTGTCTCTGAACTCAGATTCATCCTGAGGAAACCAAACATTTCAATCACAATCAAAATGTAGTAGGAATGGAGAGGCCAAAACATTAAAAATTCTGAGCTCTTTTCAAAGCAGAGAATCTCTTGTCAGAAATCCTGCAGAATTTTAGCAAACATGCCTGTTTGACAAATGGAAAACTGGAGCAGACAGAAATATTAAGTCATGGAAATCCAGTAACAAGGAGCCTAAGGGCTGCACAACTCTGCTCTTTCCTGTCAGACCAACCTCAGTCTGCTTCTAAGATCTCTCAGAGATACTCATCTTTGGATTTACAATTTTTCCTTCCTAAAATTATTACTTGGCACTTGGGAGTTGCTGACTTTCATGTTGTTCATTTGAAATCAACCTGCTTATGAAATGTTGATCCTGCTTTCAGAGAACTTACAAACCATCTCTTAGCTTTACATTAGGCACAGATTTGCTCAGTGTAAACTCTGCTTCATTTCTGAAAGTAATGAAAACTACTGACTCTAGCACAGCTCACTTCAGGATCTTATTTCAGAACAAGTCTTCTATGGGCAGAAGCTTATTCATTACCTATAGTTTTAAACTGGTTTTGCACTCCATTTATGATCATTTCATATAGGTCAGGTGTCATTACTTTCTTTATGAAAATGTTAGGTGGAAATGTGCTAAATCTTTACTAACCCTGAGATCTAAGATGTCTAATTCTGTATACAAGCCACTCACAAAAGTCAGGTCAAAGGAAGTATTACCTGCCCTCTGTGAATCTCTAATGATTGTTAGCATTTTTTTAAGTGGGAAGCAAGTATTGTTTATGTTTGATTTATAAGTGCTCAGAGATAAATCTGAGCTGCACAGAACATACACAGCTACACACAGTGTTTCTTCTACTGATTAAAACTTTTTAATTGTGTTGGCATCTGTTCACATTTGTGGGGATGAAAACAGAAAGACTGAGAAAAAGTGAACTTAGAATTTCAACTTTCTCCATCTCCTCTGCTTTTTGCTTATTTTGGCCTGTCAGTTGCAGGTCGATATTTTTCTTCAATTTTTAACCTCCAAAGTCAAGGGTACAACCTCTGCTTATTGACTTTCATGTTCCTTGGAAATTATAACTAATTTGGTGCCTGGATGACTGTCCAAGAAGTCCAAAACAAAGTTCTGAATTGAATTTCCAGTGCATTTAGGAACCAGGACCTTAGCCACAAGAAGAGTCATCATTCATGCTGTGACAGCAGCAGTAATTCAGGACAAATGTATGGTTTTAGTAATTTCAGGTCCAACCACTGACAACAAAGTTTCTCTAGCATTTTTTTCTTGCCTTTTTGTTTTTTTTAACCTAACACAATGAAATTATAATAGACAAAGCACTAAAAATTATTTGCCTAAACATGAATGGTTACTTACCCTCAAGAAGGCGTCGAGTTCCTCGCAGTTCATTTTGCCCCCCTTTGTAATTGTCATGTTCTTGGAGTGGCTGGGCTGTTTGCTGTGCAGAAACACAGCTCTCCTGATAGCTCCCTTCTGCTTCAGTTTGTCCAACAGCAGCTCCACCTGGAAATCTGGCCAAGCCAAAGGGTTTGGGTAAGGGATGTTTCATTCCATTAAACACAGCGCAGAATTCCCTCAGAAATTGAGCTGAACTGATTTCAACTACAACTCAAACCCAGTGCTTGCCCCTCTTAAAAATTCCAGTTCTTTCCATGTAAAATCTGTCACTACATTAGTTCTCAAGCACTGCTGCTGTCCTAAATGGGATTCTGCTTTATCCTTAAACACTGGAAATATGTAAGAACAGATACATTTATCATTTGTAATTGCTGTAAAATGGCAAGAACTAAAGTTGGAATTTTTTTCCACTAGAAAATTTAAAGCAATGTTGCACATAACATTTTTATTTTTAAATTTGCTAATAAAATTTTTTAAATATTGCAAATCTAATTACTTGAAATATTTTCTATAGATAATAACAGGTATTCATACAGGTACATATTCATACATAACAGGTATTCATATGAGCCTTCCAAGATCACACCACCTCTTTACGTGCCACAGAAAATAAGAAAAAGATTTTGCAATGAGTAGACAAAACCTGATTGCAGCAGGCTGCTTGCCACACTAAAAGATCTGTTGGAGACAACTTAAACACCTGTTTGAAATTATCTTTTCCTGATTCTGATCTGAGAATCTGATGAAAAAAGTCAGTGATATCAATCAGAAAGTCATGATCTCAACAGGATGTGACAAGTTCCCTGTGGCTTGTCTGTATCTCTCAGGCCTAACAATGCACACACTTGAATATTCTTGTCTGAAACTCCCTCAATGAGAGTTATTGTAAATTCTGTAAAATTAGGGCTTTCCAAGGCTAGATAACCTCATAGTTTAACATATGTTTAATGTCTGAGGTATGGGCAAATGACTTCTACACCACTACAGCCAAAAAAGCCTGCTGAAGAGTCCCATAGATGTACATGCCACCCAAGTGGCAGCAGTGGCTGCAAAGGGCACCCAGCTGTTTGTCATGAAAATAACAATGACTAGTGCTCATGTCTGCAAACAATACAACAAGACTTCTAATTTTTAAATGAGCAGAACTTACTGAGTGAGTTTGGAAGCTTTCCTTTGCCATCCGCCTTTAAGCAGAACTTTACTTTGAAGCTGTTTGGGAGGAAAAAAATTTAATTTTGCACACTTTTTCTCTCATTTTCTTCTAAAATTCTTCACTATTTATTTCTGTTCAGATGTATCCTCTTTTTGAGACTCTAGCTCATTCTCAAAAGCTATTTTCTACTGATGGAAGAGAAACTATAATCTATTAATAAGTAGACAGAATTGCAGGCACTGCAAACCTTTGAAGTCTTGACTCATCTAGGGACAATCACCTGTGGAGTGGAATGTTTATTTCTGTAATCAAATGGGTCTGATTTTTAAAGCTATCATACTGACCCTGAAAAGAAAGTTAGCAGTAGGAAGGGAAAGTGGGTTGGGATAACAGCCTGGGAAGCAAAATCAGTTTACAGAGCAGATCATTGCCCCAATGTGCATGTTAGTGGATAAAAACACTGCAAATACCGTGTGATGTACTGACATCTTGGGAAGACCTTACTCTGCTCAACAGGGACACCTGGCAATCTCTGCTGGTTTTGGGACTCACTCTGCCATCTAAAGGCAGTGCTGGTCCTCAACTGCTATCAGAGAGTTCTCATTTTGTATTTTCTGCTCTTTCAGAAAAATCTGTGTTTGTCTTTTTTTTTTTAATTAGCTGACTAGACTTCCTGAGACCTTTCAAAATTGGAAGCTTACAAAATTAAAACCCAAGAAGTCCCTCCCCTCAAAGGAGAACATAGATACTCTGCTTACCAAGAAACTTGTACATCTCCCAGTGAACAGGCTTTGTTTTCAGGGTTTAGAATGGTTGGATTGACTTCCAGGGCAGCATTTACTCTAATAACTGGTCTTGCCCTGCAAAGAAAACATCCTCTTGAAGAGAACTCAACACCATGTTTGACAATGCCCCCCACTGAATTGTGCAATATACACAAACACACAGTGTTCAGTGAAACCACGAGAAAAACAAATGACTAGATGAAGCTTTTCTGTGCCCTTTCATTTCCATCAGCCACAACATGGACAACTGTGTAAAGAGGAAGTCCTATCTTCTTATAGCACAGACCAATATGTTCTCCCAAAATGAGCAAGCTGGGATGAGAATATCAGCATTTCACTGCAATAGCTGGCAGCTGTTGTGTCAGAATCTAGAAAACTGACACTCAGAAAGCCTTGAAGACAGCTTATTGATATTTTCTCCTGATTACATATTATTGAGAAAGATGAATTTTAGACAGCAGATAAGTTTATTCATTAATAAAAGCAGTATAGAGTTTTTTTCACCTCCAGAGGTTTGGACAGTGGAGTGCCAGATTTTCAGACTTCCCTGATCCTGCTTCCTTTTGTAGCTCCAGAACTGCACTGAGCTTTCACTCAGGTACAAGCACAGAGGGACCCTTACCTGTACAGAACAGCTGTGTCAACACCAAAGGCTCCAACAATCAAGTCTAGAGAGAGAGGAGACACATTATACATTACAACTTGCTTTGTGAAATCTGCTGTTTCTCAAGGGTGGGGCTGCTGTGGAGTTACTGCAAAATGCCATTTGGAGCAGAGGACCTGGATATCCATTTTTGTCCACATCTGTGGCTCCCTTCAGCGAGTACCCAAAGCTGGGGGGCATTGTGCGAGCGGCCCACTGCCCTTCCAGGATCTGGGATGGGATGGCATTCAGACCACTTGCTCTTCCATTGTAGATATACACAAGCCCTCTCCTGTCCTCTCCACCATATGGTGCAGCAACTGCAATATCTGAAAACCAAAAGAAGAATCATCAACGTCTCCAGACACAAATTAGAACAGTTTTGTGCTTACATCAATCAATAATTTCTGATATTACAGTTTCAATATGTGTCAGTAGGGAGGAAGTGCACCCAGCCTTTAAAATGCTTATCAATATGTTTGTTTATTACTCCTTTTATTTGTTCTGTTTTTTCTTTTATTATTGGGTGCTGTTTTTCCTAGAAAGTATGAATGTTTAACAAGAATATGTCACAGCCTTTTATGGGGAGAGGAAGGAGAGAAATAGTTCTACAAAAACCTCTCCACTTCATTGACCAAATTGCTTTAAAATCATATGGATTAAGGATGCTTTTTAGATTATTAAAACAAGCAGAGTTAGTCACTGTGGGTGCCAAACCACAAAACTAAGTGTCACTCTCTTCCCATTTCCTTTACATGCTCATGTTCCTCCCAAGAGTGGGACATGTTAATAATTCTGGAAAATTTAAATCTTCCGAAAGCAATGGTAAATATTAAAATCCAGTCTATCCCAGTCATAGCTTGGCAGCATGCTTTATGGAGAACTTCCAGTTAGTGCAGTTATTCTATCTCTTAAATTTTAAAGTACTCACTGTTAATGATTAATAAACGGTAGGAAACAAAATGCTAACTAGACTATCTGTGAGGACAGCTTTAAAAGTATACATATGATCTAATTTCAACATTTCCACAGACAGTTCAAGGACCAAACATGAAATACTACTTGGAATCATTATGTTTCTCCTTCCTCTTTTCTGAAATTTGGGAAAGTTTGATGAAAAGAATAAGGACTTTAAAGTCTACAGTTTTGTATTTTTGACACCTATTTACAAACTTCATGAAGACAGTAAAAATTCCTATTTTGCACCATACTGTGATGGAAGGCATTTTAATTAATACACCTAAAATGAGGCAGAGCAATAAATATCCAAAACAAACAGACTAAATAAGAGCAAAGCAATTTGAAATAGGCAGTTTTTGCTATGATTCTCTTTCCTACAGTGTATTTCAAATGTAAGTATGGTGGAATCAAAAAATGTTTGGGATAATCTCATCAAGTGACTGGAATTTTGGCTATCAGCTGTCCAATGTCTTCTGTAAATAGTTGCAGTGATATTGCATCTTCACACTGATCCTACATCCAGTTAGCAACTAAAAAGGTCCCTTCTAATTTCAACTACACAACACATTTATGACTTCATCAAAAATAAATTAGAGCTACCTGGGAATTTGAAGTAATCATCTATTGTAATTTTTGATCTTACAGAAAATACTTAGCTTGCAAGCAGAATGGAATAAATGAAGATATTTGGTGGAACTCAAATTCCCACTACTCTTTAGGCAACACTGGAGTATAATGGGCATTAAAAAGTGTTCTTCCTAGGATTCCTAGTTCCTAGGATCTCCATCCCAACACTCCGTGATTCTTGTCTGCTTCATTGTTTTTCATTCCTATCAGAAAGTAACAAGAAGTTTGGGTTTGAGAGTTCTCAGCTCCAGTTGTGTCAGACTCAAACTTCTCTTCCAATTACTCACTCAGGACACTCAGCTCTTGGTACAGCTGGCTGTAGCTGCTATGCAGTATTTCCACAAAACTCTTCCATTTTGAATAATAAAGAAAAAAACAAACCCTACACTTTTCTCAGAAAAATCTTTTGATATTAATATTTTTAACCAGCATTCCGAAATAAAACCTTCTTTGCTGTCATCGTGTTTCTAGAGAGGACAATGGTCTTTAAACAACAGAAAGAGGAAAATTATACTGAAGCTGTCCTAACAGGTCCCAGTGGAGAGTCAGGCATTTTATTGATGTTTCTATTGAGGTCATGGCTTAGAAAGCAATCAAGTGGTCAGTGTAAGAGCAGTCCATGCTGTCGTGTCAGTGGTATAGTCTCTGCTCGATGCATCCATGGAACTCCTGTTAGCATTCCTGGGAGTAGCATACAAGCATCGAAAGGAGTCTAGACCTCAGCATCCCACACTCAGTCACGGCTACAGCGCCCAGTGTTTGTGTGCAGAATCCACATTCTCAGTGCTGGCTGGGCTCCCTTGATGCCCTGTGAAGGCTGACCTAGAACAGAGACTAGACTGAGCTAAAGAATAAAGTAGGGATTTATTAGAAGGCCTCAATGGATCCACCTTGGGCAGCACAAGAGCCCAGCCAGGGCTACACCCCAGGTGAACCCAAAATGGTCACAAAATGGATAACCGGTCATGGGGTCTCTCACTTTTATAAGTTTTGGTTTATTAGCATATTGGAACTAATTGTCCAATTACAGTTTTAGCTCATGAAGTCCCATCCTTCTTGTTTTTCTCTCTTCAGTCCACATTGTTTATGCTCTTGGGCCTGAGATTTGGATCATTTGTCCTTGGTTCCCCACTTAGAGAAGGAATTGTTTTCTCTCCCTACTCTGTGAAGAGAGCTGACCACCTCCTAATATGAAGCTCAGACCCACACACTAAAGCAGCACAGAATCTGAAAAATATAAAAGCTAAAACCTGAGGCATCACCCTCCACAACCAGGAGATCCTGACCAAGAATCCATATCCTACCATTGAAGCCATCCTGATCCAGGTCCCCCAGGGGTGCGATGGAGCTGCTGAACCGTGCAAAGATCTCAAAACCGTTCAGCTTTGATGTCTGAAACCCTCCCGAGGCTCGCTGCAGGCAGATGGTTACTTGGCCAACCTCCTGAAGCTTCCCATCTGAACTTCGGTCCATAAAAAGAGGGGCTCCAATAAACAGATCTGTGTAACTGCACCAAAAAAGGACAGAGCTCTTCAGCAGCATCATGAAAATTCATTCTCTTCAGCACCTGATAGCTCAGCACTGAAGTCAACATTCAGATGAAAGTTCACTGTCTTTAAATTCAACTGAAGGCAAATATTTATTGACCAAGTAAGCACAAATATATGAAAATTTAATTAAGCATGTGACTATACACATGTATTTATGCAGATAAATGCAAAAGCAAACATACAAATGTTAAAACAAATGTGGAGTGTTAGCAAAAGAGTTGTGCAGACGTGTTTAACCAGAAATGAAGACAGAAATCTGGATTGTGGGAAAGACCTTTTAATAAAAGGTTTTTTTTTTCTTTCCAGAAACAAGTTGGATGGCTTTGGTGAGAAGAGAACACTCACTTGTCTCCGTCGATATCTGTGGCAGCCACTGAATACCCAAAATAGGCAGCCATCTGGAAAACAAAATTCAAACCAAACCTATGAGTTGTAGTGATACAAACAAACAAGTTTACACAGATCTGTACACAAAATACATCAGGGTGATGATAATATATGCCACAAATTTTTTTGTTCCTTTCTTTTTTGTTTCTCTTTCACACTCTGCTAGAAGATAAACCCATTGGTTACTTTTCCCATTTCCCCTTTCATGATCCAGTCTCTTTCCCAGCTCTCCAAACAGGCAGCATTTCCTTTATCTAAATAAGATTAGAATTCCCTCAGACTTCATAAATTTTGCTTAAAAAAAAAAAAGCCAGTAATATACAGACTATTGTCTAGTACCATAAATAGTGTTGCAACACAGGAAAGGCTTCCTGGTCACCCACCACACTCAGCAGAGCCACCCACCTGCTCTCCAGTGAAGTTGTACATGGAGGACATGTTTTTCCCATTGTAAATGGACACCTGCACGTGAAGAAATACACATTACAGCAAACCAGCTATAGTCACCTTTTTTATTTATTGCAAAGTTTAACGTTTCAAAATTTTTACCATGCCCAGAGTTCTTGCTGCTCGTGGGACTCCTGATACAAAGTCTGAAACATAAAGCAAGACACAGGTAACAGTCAGATCCCAAGGCACTGTGACTTTGCTGAACAGAGCAGCTCGTTCCTAGCACATGATGCATTTCCCTGTGCACTGTGCCACTGATTTGAAAGATCTGCCCAGCCTATTACCATGATGTTCTTACTGAAGTGAGGGGCTTACCTTCAATGCCATCACCATTGAAGTCTCCAACAGCCACTGAATAACCTGCAGAGACAAGATGAGGCTTTAAAAACTTTACTAAACCCTTCATCTCTCTTTACACTGTGTCTCTGTGCACAGTCCTCCTCTCTTCATCTTAAAGTGCTCTGGTATAAATATTGCCTTGAAGCAGCTTAGACTATGAAGAGCTCCAGGAGTGGCTGTAACTCATAAGTATCAGGAATTTGAGATCAAAAAATGAAAATTTTAAAATTATCATCTTGGGAATTGTCCTGGTATATCCTTGCTTTTTTCCTGAGCCTGCTTAGACATACATGAAGCAAAATGATGATTTCCCACTCCTCACTGTTTTTCTTCCAAAACATAGTTAACTTTTTTTTTTTTGGTAGGTTATTTAGAAACAGCTGCTTTTAAATAACAAATAAACAAACAACCACCTATGTGACTAACCTCTCATATAAAAATCATACATACATACATCAATTTGCCATTCCCATATCCAGCCTGAATCACAGAGCACAGAAAATCATTAAAATGTTTCCATTTATTTTGTCATCAGGAGCTTTTTGAGCCAAGCATATAGCAAAAATAACTACAATAAATAACTACAATTCCATCATACATAAACGACTGCATTTTCAGGAATGTCACTCCCTTGTTATCTGTTAGATGGGGAATTGTGTGGTTTAAATGTAAGCATCAATAGTGGCAGGGAGTGTTGCAGGTAGAGGTTTCTCACTTCCCACCACGTACCCAAGTAGCTGTCATCAAAAGCAGCACTGGCAGGCCTGGTTGCTAACTGGTCATCATACTTGGTGCTGTAGACTTTGGAGTCATACTTTGCCACAATCTCTGTCACTCGATCAGAAATCAGCTGGCCTAAAAAGAGAGAGAAAACAGCTGAAAACCACAACCAGAATTCGCCGCCCTCGAAAGCAGCAGCTCTCCCACAATAGAGACCAGAGAGGGGCCAACTGCAGCAGCATCAGGAAGGACACAAGTGAAAATATGGATCCTGCTCCAGCAAAAACTTGTGCACATAATCAAAGGCACACACAGTTCTCACTGAAAACAGAGGCCAATCCTACACTAAGGTAGGACTTAAAAGGCAGTGCTGAGATATCATATGCTTATGGTTGTGCAGAACTGAGCCCTTTGGGTGCTCCTTGCTCAAATATCATAATAGGAGTGCCTGTTTTGGCAGACAAGAAGCCAATAAAATGAACAAATATGAGATAAGCACAGTGTTACTGCCATGTTCTCCATTTTCACTTCATCAGCCACTAGGTGGTGACTCCTTTACATTCTTTTCTTCCAGTCTAAATTAAATCTTGAATCACCAAAAAACCCCGTTCAGAATGGCACTTATTTCACATACATATTCATATGTGTATGAAGGAAGGGAAAACTCCTCCAGCATCTCAGCATGTGGAATAAAAGTATAGGATGAAAAATATCGTTTTCAGAAGCATACTATTGTCATCTATTGAGAGCCAAGTGGGCTTTTTTGGTAGTAGTAGAAGAGGATGTGGTTGTTTTGGCAGATGAAGTGTCACTTTTGCCAAAAAAAAGCAATACAATTAATACAGGAACCTAATTTATACAATATTGTATCTGCAGTTTAGCTTCAATCATTCCATTTTGTTTGTAATTTAAAACACAGGACAGGAACAAACCTCCTGTGCTGCTGCACCTACCTGTAGGCTGGCATGATACAGAAAATCTATTAATAAATGTTAGAAGTTCCATTAAAAAGCAGGCAGGAGACTTTGGCAGCTGTGTCCTGATTACAGCAGCACCCTCCTTTGAACAGAGAGCTGCAGTTGAATAATCCTGAATCCCACATGAGCAAAGTATACAGGTAATGCCAGATAGAGGTAAAATGTACCCCACAGCACAAACCAATTAAGACAAAGCCAAAACATCTTTGTCATCAGAGGAAAACAATGAAATTCTCTTTAGAGGGGATATTTCTCACTGAAAATGCACACTTTGTATGTGTGTCAAATCTACATGTTTTATAAACATGTAGATAGAAAAACAAAATATGCTAAAGGATATTTATCCTACTGATGAAAAAAATCCCACAAATCCCAGGTTCCAGGAAATTGCCTTTATAATGATCCTGGAATTACTTAAAACAAAAAGGACATCTCTACTATTATTACTAGAACCATTATCTGTGGTTGCCTAGATTATTCAGGAGATATTCTTAAAGACAAAGGAACATTTCTGTCAGTTTTCTTACTGACAAAGACTCTGACAGCAGCTGGAAGAATATGGATCAAAATGACTGAGAGGATAAAGAGAAAAATCATAAAGGTCAACTTCTCTGTGACTCAAATGATATATCTCACCTTGCCAGTAAAAACTTCCAGGTCCTCCAAGCAGCACCCTGTCTCCCTTGGAAGGGAAGAAAAAAAGGAAGACAGAAAGAAAAATTAAAAACACATGAAGCACATCTAAAGCCAGACAACACATCCTATGTTTGTGGGAAGAAATCCCACACATGTACATCACTGTAGCTCTGCTGACCACCACACATTTTCCTTTTTTTAGGAGTGATTAATTAGAAATGCATCTTGTAAAATGCTAACAAGAATCTTCAGGGACTATTTCACCCATTTAGAATTCTAGGCAGAATTCTGTTTTTATTGTAATAGACCCTTCTTCCCCCATAAATGTATGGCAACAGGAATACAATCAGGAGAAAACTCAGAGACTGTTACATCATGGTTTGGGTCAGTACACAAAATAGTGTCACCTTCTGCCTCTGCCATTTTCTGTAACTTAGCATTAGAAAAGCTTAATTCAGAATAGCTGTGATGTAATTCTCCCACTCCATATTTCCTGGCACAACTGCAATTCACAAACCATTTTATGAAACTTTAACCACATTAGCTATCCCAGGGTTGGGAATTTGCTCAGTAAGTATTGAACTAGGCCACAGGCTTTGCTGCATGATTAAGCCACTTATTTAGGTTTTAATCCTAAAAACTCCTATATTCACCACTCAGAAAAATCTAGGTCAGACATTTGGAGATACACCCTGACTTGCCCACTCTAAGGTTTTGGATTAGAGCCCAAAGTTGGTTTTAACCAGGCCTGGAATCTGCACAGTGACCCTGAGGGTGTGTGCAAAATAACCCAAACACTCACAGTCCTCTCCTGCACTTGGCAGTTTCCTCTGGAGGAAAACCAAGAGCAGCCCTGGGCAAAGAGTGACGGGATATGACCTCATCCTGAGATGTGAGAACCCAAAAACAGAGCCACATCACAAACAGGGCTTGCGTGCTCTTAACACGTCCTGACCCTGCCCAACAATTTCACTGTACAATATAAAACACTGTAGTGCATTCTCAGATCTGTGCACAGTTTTACTGTGCTTGGATTTCAAAAGTAATTGTGAATTTGAAAAAAAAAATGGAATTAGAACAGGCGGGTGGGGAGAACACAGAAGAAACATAGGTCAGTAAATAACCCTGTACTTCTGCTAGCTGATGAGAAAATCAAACATGATTCACAAGCACACTGTTTACCAGTTCCCTGAGTTGTTATTCCTCAAGAAGCAACAATAGCTCTGCACCAATCCCATGTCTCAAAAATCCTGACTATTACACTGAATTCACTTGAGGGCCAGCTGCAGCAGAGGGGTATGGCAGTAAGCTGGGAAAGC
Organism: Peucedramus taeniatus; assembly: GCA_013400575.1. NCBI lineage: Eukaryota > Metazoa > Chordata > Aves > Passeriformes > Fringillidae > Peucedramus > Peucedramus taeniatus. The sequence continues at coordinate 83,132 of WBNO01000427.1, forward strand.
AGATTATCTGTTCAGGACATGGTTCCTACAAGAGGTGAAAGTGTGCTGCTGTGAAGATGTAGGGAGAAACAGGTTTATAAAAGCTCTTTGAGTGGTTTCAAGTTATTTTTTGGTTTGTTTATAAATTTTGTTTGGTTGTGGGTTTGCTCCCCATCAGGAACAGTAACATTTGGTTTCATAAGAGCTGTGATTCTAAGTGCTCTGTATCAGGAGTGTTTGCAAACTTGCAGCTGTCTGCTGACCCACAGAAATGACAAAAAAATCACATACCTTTGTGAAGTCAATGCTAAATCCACCTTGACAAAATCCCTGTCCATCTGCATCGATAGTTGCTACCAAAGAAAAAAAGAATAGAAAAGAAAGAGGACAAAAATAAATAAATTATTATCAGTACTCCATCAGCTGCAGTACTGCAGATACTTTTCAATGCATCTTCCTATGTAAACTTGCACTCCTAAACTTGAACCTTGGAATATTTTTCTCCTTAACCATTATTTTCTCTTTATCAACAATTCCTAATCAAACACTGTAACAACTTTAGGGCTGGCCTAATAGATATGTAACATTAGCATGTGTTCTAGCCTAGCCCAGTAAAAGCAAACAGCAACCCCATATTCCTTTGTATTTAATCTTCAAAAGTCTTGGGGAAAATACATTTGCAATTTCTATCCAGAAAATAAGATATCTGGCAAAGAGGGGATACGTTTTTCTTTTGGTATGGAAAAGAAAGCTGAATTGGCTTAAAACAAAATGAGCAAACCTGGCTGAAAAAATGTCTCCATACTGAGACTCAACCCAGCAAGAACAGTTGTGGCTGAATCAATTTTAGGATTATACAGCTTCAGAGTAGAAATGCTGGGAACTCATCTGAAAGTGTGACTGCTTAACTAGCATGATTTAATTTAATACTTACTTATTTAACTTCTTGTTATGCTGGACCAGGCTGGATTTTATTCCTGCTGTTCACAAATGATTTTCAGCAAATAAAAAATCAACCCTAACTTCAACATTCAAGTTTTAGGTTATAAACTTCTGAATAATCTATAAGCCCAACTAGAAGAAATAAATGCAAAGCATTTGGAAAATAATACTCCAAATGTTCAATGGTTAATATAATTTAAACAATGCATCACTACACATGTATGCACACAGGAACATCAGAACCTATTTTTGCAAAACCTTGTTTTCTAAAATGAGCTTGCACCTTAATGCACTTGAATAATGATGAAATACTTGAGATTCATAAGAATTCCAGAGCTGGTCTTTGAACAAGCACTTGCTACATAATTTTGCTTGAGTGATTACTACAGAATTGGTCCCTTCAACAACAGAAGCCCAATGATACTTGGACCTAAGACTTTCCTCTGGCCTACAGTAAAGAAGACAAGGTCTGCATCATGAACCTCAGGAGGAGGAGAATTCAGATGTCTGGATCTAGTTTCTAACTTTTGTTCTAATTGTTATACAGGAAGTGAGAAATAGCTGTGAAATATCCTGCCCCAAAATGTACACAAAATGTGACACAAGAGGAATTCCAGAGAGAAAAGCAATGTAAGAGCCCTATACTCACTTGACCTGCAAGGAGCATATTCCACAAATTTTGTCCCAGCAAGCAGGTAACATGTTCCTACAGGCTCTCTCTCTTGTTTTGTTTCAGTTCTCCAGTGGTACAGTGGGGCACAGGCCTAGGGAAGAACATACAACAGTGAGGAAAGAAACTCCTCTTCAAAATGTTGGTGGATATCAAATAATACAATGACATTCCAATTTTCTACACAAAAGCAACCAAAAAAACCTAGCAGATGTATCTTGTGTTATTGGAGGAGATTTATACTATCAGCAGTAGGGCAGAATTACCATCAGTTTGTATTTTATAAATAGCTAATTTATATCAAGAATTGTAGAAATAAAGTTTTCTTAAGGCAACAGCTGTGATGTGTTTATCAAGAATTTATAACACATTCTAACTTCATCAAACTAATTTTACTACTTTCCTTAAAATTAGAAAAAAAAGCTCCTACCTTTGTTTACAAGGAACTAAGCAAAGCCTAGCTAAGAAATTCTGAAGAAAAGACAATTCATACTGATTAGTGGGATTTTGTTTAAATTCTAAGTTATCAGGATCTCTTCGAATTTTCTTCCACTGCAATATCTCAGTACTGATGCATCTGAAGGGCATCAAAGACATACCAGAATTTTATCATTTTGGGATCTCACAGAGGCTCCAAACCACTGATGAGACTTAAATTCCAGTGGATCATCAGGAGCAAAGTCTCTGTTACCTACAAAGAAAAGAAAAAAGAAGCTTAATTTCACAGGAACCTGTGAAAAATGAAAAAGCTGTAAAAAGAAAAAATACCCAAAAAAACACCAAGACATTAGTTTTGCTGCATACAGAGAAAAACAGGAACAGCAACATTGGAGAATATCACCCTTTGATGGAAACAGGCTTTAAAAAGGACTTATTTGTATTTTTTTTTATATCAAGGGCCCAAAACAGCTATTTTTGCACACAGAGCATTGGTACAATGCTGATTAGTTGTAAGAGCTCAAAGTTTATAGCATGTTTGACAGCCACACAGTAAATACCTCATAGCTGAGATATTTGACTTCCAAGCAGATTACAGCACTGCTCAAGGAGCAGAGCCAAAGCCCCACTAGGAATAATGCTTCTAAAAGAAATATTGCCTCGATTAAATCATGGGAGCTTTGGCTAGAATCAGGAATGAGATCCTTCTCCTAATTCCACCAAGTGGTAACAGCTCTATTCTGAGTGTCACTGCAATGCACAAAGCAAGCAATTTGCAAGCTTAAAAGATATGGGGAAAGAGAACAGGCAAGGCAAAGACTGAGTCTGGTGTCTGTTCCATGATGCTGGCTGCTAGAAACAAGCAGCATTTCTGCAGGTGTGAATGTTAAAAGTCATAGAATTATTTGGTGTTTCTTGTGTACCTTCACTGGCAAAATGAGGGAAATTTTGCCAGCATATTGAGAAAATCGATGTAACACTTTGGAAAACATACCTTTGCTAAAAGTTCCCTAAATAGCTGATTTAGGGAGCCTAAAACTACAGGAATTGATGAGGCAACAGCCACACATCACTTGCAGAGTGCCAGGGGATCTCCAAACCCAACCCTGCTATGAATCAGAGACTGTGGCCACTTGAACCAGAATTTCCTTGCTTGTTTTACACCTTGTAAAGAATGCTTTGTCTGCAGAGACTGTCTTACTTCCTTTAGGAAAGTCCCATGGAAAAGACAAAAGAGATTTTAATCTGCCGAGTCAGCCAAAACAAGCAAGTATCAGGACTATTTTTGCTCTCAGATTAGAACTACACAGAAACCAATGCCAAGCAAGTTGCAACACAGAGAACTATTGTGGTTTTTTCTAATGCCATCAAAGGCAACTAAAACCTCCACCTCCCTCTGTCAGCTCCCCTCCATCTCTTACTGGGCTGGTGCTAAAGGCTTGGAGGGCCTGATGATCAGCACATTTGCACAGATTTATGTAGATGGAACATAAATCATTGCTGATGGTCAGCACATTTGCACAGGTTTATGTACATTGAACATAAATCATTGCTGATGGTCAGCACATCTGCACAGATTGATGTACAGTGAACCTTTATACTCTCACCCTTGCACAGGCTGAAATGTAGCTTGGAGACCTGCATGTCACCTCTTAATGGTACAGAGAAACTAAACTAGATCGTTTTCCAAACAGGGAACTATCCTTGGCACACACAAAAATCCCTGTTTTATCACCATTTTTTCTGTTCCTTGCCTTTAACAATGAAAATCCACCCACAGATAGTTTTGCTCAAAGGCATGACTGGGTGAGTTTCAGATGAAGCTGCCACCCAAAGGGGCAGCAGTTCCCATTTGCTCTTGTCCCTGTGCTCATTCCTGCTGCTCGTGTCTCTCTTGGCACTACTCCCCTGGTCACATCCTGAACCACCTAAGAATGAACCCTCCTAAAAAAGTATTGAGCAGGATGAGGTTCTGACCCAGCTGGCTGCATGGGGAGGGGAGCAGTGCTAACCTGCTGGGGAGAAGACAGCACCACAAGTACCACCACAATGGGAATTACATCCTTTTTGACCAACAGGGAATTAAAAGTAGTTAATTCATCTTTTAACCACACCCAGGGTTATGTAGCCTGAAAGACAGATTTGGCTTCTGCCCTCTACTGTCCAGCTACTCTTGAATACAAAATGTCTCAGCTCCACTTGCCAAAAAGGCTTTAAACAATGTTAAACTTGGGGATAGTTGCAGAGTGGCATTTTATACTTTTCTGTTGGATACTTATACAACACTATGTATGTATGGCAAAAATGAAAGCTGGTATAGTAGTTCCATAGTGTAAAGCAGGATCCTATTGTCCTAGGTGCTACAAAGGTGTCTAGGATGCAAACCTCCCATTTAAGTTTAAAACAGCAGGCAGGAAGTAAAAGGAAAGGCTGTGTTGCAATAGGGAGTAAAGCAGCCATTCTGCATTATCAACAAACTGATTTTATCTCAGCTGTTAAGGAAAATAGCTCCTTGAAGTCTGGGTCAAACAATAAGAATAAAAAATACAATAAAAAGAAAGCCAAGTGCTGGTTATTGGTGCCACCTGCCCATGGTCTGTGGTGACTGCACTGGAGAAGAGTGGAGCCAGCAGAACAACCAGCACAGGCTGCCAAGACAGCTCATCTCTGCCTTTCCCCTGGGCACTCTTCAGCTGCCAAGAAGGATCAATGTCCAGGACAGCATCTCCCTTGGTGTTTAGGGGACAAAAATATTTTTATACAGTATTAGAAAGCTCTGATTCAGCTCTAAATTGAGGATAATATTAGAAATCCCTATGCTTTCAGATACGACCAGAAGCTGGCACATAAAAACCCCAAATCTCCCAACCAGAAAGCAAATGAACATGACCACAAGGATAATTATATGCCAAATGTAGTTTATGTGCCAGATGTCATGACTTCAGAAGCCAGCATCCTAATTTCTGAAGGCCTGAACAACAAATGAAGAATTCTTACAAAACCCCACTGCCCCACCAAAAATGTGTTCCATTAGGCAATTTGGCAAAATGGATTTTATTTATTTCTAGCACCTCTGTTGTAGAAACTTACTGCAAACATCTCAGTCAAATTGCCCCGTGTCAGTGCAGACACACATAACAAACCAAGATGTGCTACAAGGCTGATGTGCTTCAGATTGAGTTTCTCTTGTATTCAAAGCTCCTTTAGGTTCTGTAAAGCTAAGTGGGGGGGTCTTGGGGAGAGGGCCTTGAGTTCAGCTTGAGAATGGCTGCAACATTGGAAAGTGCATGAGGACAGAAGATCTAGATCAAGTAGAAAATATGTACATTGGAAACACTGACAGATGTCTCAGGTAAAACATGGATACAGGCCAAATCTGATGTTAGTTCTCCATTACAGAAGAAAAGTAACCTTTTTTTTTTACCTATACTCACTCAAAACTCTCCCCAGGAAAAACTGTGCAAGTAGATTATAAGCCTTTCTCTCAGATGCAAAGAGAAACTAATTTTATGAGGCATCCTGGAGAATACCCACTCAACAAAAATCCCCTTGCTTTAAACAAGAAATCATTTGAGTTTTTCTTCATGACTGGGAAAAACAAACATTAAAACACTTAAATGTGAGCCCTCACTGAAACAACTTTAACCACAGTTAAATATTGGGCTATACCATAAAGTAGATGTGTCATGGGAAGGTACAGGACTGACTTCAGCATTTCTGTGTTTTATTACAAAGAGCCTGACTTGATTATTGTCATAGATGAATAATGAGATGATTGGTTCTCCCAATTAAGGGATGGCTATGGTGTGAATATTAAAAAAAACTTTAGTGATGTATAGTTATGTTATTATAGTTTAAATGCCCCTTCCTCTCCCCAGGGTTCCCTTTCCCCTCTCTGCATTGTTACCATCAGCCAGCCTGGGGTGTCCAGGGCAGGTAAAAGCAGCTGTGCACCTGTGTCCCTTCCATGGGCAGCTGGGAATGGAAAAGCTTGGTGCTAAGGGGGGGCAGCATGAGGACACCTGAGCTCCAATCAAGTCACAGGAGAGAGGTCTCCAGCGATGAAGGGCAGAGAAGAGCTGAGTGACAGACTTTGGGAGGGGCCAGGGTTGGCTGATACAACCCCCAGGAGTATAAAAGACAGAACATCCATCTTGAAATGGAACTGGCCATGTGGTGTGCACAAGGCAGTTCCCAGTGCTGTAACTTTTTCCTTATGTAGTCCTTTTGTTGTATTTTTTGTCAAGGTTTAATAAACCTTTTAAATTTTCAAAGTGAGCAGTTGTTTCTCACAATTATTTTATCTTTGTGTAATTTTTAGTGGTAGTTATATATAAGCATTAAAATAAAAAAATAAAAAAAAAAAGAACAAGCCTTCCCCCATACCCTTTAAACACAGTACCTACATTAAATGAACCAAACTGTGTTGCAGATAAGATTTATACAGCCAGGGATTAATAAATCCAGCCCAATGCTTTGATGTATTATAATCAGCCTTAGTATTATAAAGGTTCTTGTAGCCTTATTGTATTTCTTACAGCCTTTTCTTGTATTTCTGTAATTTCAGAGTATCCCAAAAATACCCTACACATGTCTTTAAGCCAATGATATACATGTTAATCACAGAATCTTAGGATGGTTTGGGTTGGAAGGGACCTTAAAGGTCATCTCATTCCAACCTCTCTGCCATGGGCAGGGACACCTTCCACTAGACCAGGTTACTCAGAGCTCCATCCAACCTTGCCTTGAAAAGACCTTTAAAAAGGCATTCAAACAAATTTATCTAGGCAGGACAAACTACATTCTGACTAGATTTATTCAAGAAAACATTCAGAGTTTTTATACAATGCTATTTGTCAGACTAAAATGCAACTGCTACAGGGACTTGTACTTGATGGGTCATTAATTCCAGGATTATGTCATATGACCATGGGGTATTTCCTATTTGTAAAGACAGCTTATGCCCTGGTCTTTCCTTCCCTCCTGATTGTAGCAGGCATCACAAGATGATTTTACATGACTCTTTCAATAGGGAAAAGGGGCTGACATGTCCAGTCAACAGTGCTGTGTCTCACAAGGTACTTTCTAGGTGGAGGGATTGGGTAGTCAGGGCAAGAACAGAATTAAAACAAAGAAACAAAAAAAATCATGTGTTGCTGGTGGACCAATGGAACACTGTCTCTTTACTATATTCCATAGGATTTGAATTGATAAATGAAAATGAATGTGGAGAGATGCTGGGTAGAAATTGCAGAAAAAGAAAATAAATCCATCTTCCAAATATAATAAAAATATCACTTTTTTTTTTTTTTCCTTCCAGTGATGGATTTCTTTTAACTATCACCTCTGGATAGTTGGCACCTTCTTTTCCCAAGGTGAATGTTATCAGCTACAGGAAGAAAGGAGTTACTAGGAAAGTCCTGCTGCTGAGTAAGCTGATCTAGTTGTAACTTGCAGCCCGCCTGTTTTTATGGTAATGAATGAACTGAACTAAAACATTTACCCCATCTTCGGGCAGACTTAGCAGAGATGATTGTGAGTCAAGAGGCACTGAACTGATGAAACCTGGTTGAGTGTCATCATACCAAAAGGACTTCAGAAGTTGGAAAATGGAAATAGTCACCCAATCGACAGACCTCTTGTTAAAATAAACCTCTTTGTAACTATGCTGATTCCACGGAAATGAAGTTTCTTTGCTAGGTAAAAGGAAACTATGCAGCTAGCCAAAAGAAAGACAAAGCTATAAAATATGCAAGAGCCCTCTTTTCATAATGGGAGAACTCTATGCAGTGTAAAGTATCTTCCAGTTATCTTTACAACCAAAATCTAAGCGATTTCAACTTCAGCTGACCCAGGAGCAAGGGAACACAAGCTCATCTTCACTTGAAACTCCCCACGCTGGGAGGCAGCTTTAGCAACCTTGGTTTATCCACAGTGTTTTGCAATGACTCAGGGAGAGGGGAATACAGACCTTCCCACTACTCCCCTTCCCTCTCCTGGGTATGAATCCCACGTTTTCCCCCGGGCAGTGCTGGAACACAAGCATCTTTTCCCCTGCCTAATAGAAGTAAGCCTCTTTTTTTTTTTTTTTTT
>WBNO01000427.1:91265-101998 GCA_013400575.1 Peucedramus taeniatus
CCCCCCCCGTCATCCCCCTGCGAGCCAGCCACATCCACACAGAGCCAAGAGTGTTCTGCAGGAGTCTACCTAATCACTAAAGCATGAGCAGTTCTCTGCTGTCAGCTCTAATAGCATGGGGAGGAGTTTCCATACATTTCTGCTGCTCTCTGCTGCATTCAGAGCAGCACCCGGGTCCCATGGCATCCTTCAGTCACCCAGCACAAGGATAACAACCAAACTTCAGGGGGACTGAGCTAATGAGAGATTTAGCCAGATAATTTTTTTTTTCTTTATCTTTTATCATCTAAACATTTTTTTCTTTATCTTTTTTAAGATAGTTTTTTTTAAATGAAAAGTTTAATTTTTTTTAATATTAAAATTTATTTTTAAATTTTTAACGATAAAAGATCAAGGGAAAAAAAAGATAAAAATCAATCAGTTTCACTCCCAGTCAATGAATGGTCTTCACAAGACTTATTGCTTCATTGCTGATGAAATCAATGGTCTCTGAGATTGAAAACCCCCTGTGGATTCTGTGGTGATACCAATAAAGCAATCAACCAAAAATAAAGCAGCACTTTGTTAAAACGAGCTATTTTCAAAGAATACCGACCTATCCCACACTTCCTTATTTTGTTTCCTTTTGGAAATGATGGTGTTTTGAACAATTGACTGTTTTGCACAGATGATCAAAATCTGCAGAAGGGAGATGTAAGCTCACAGCACCCCTGCAGCCATAACTTCGGCATCAGCAGATCCTACCCGGTGCAATGGTACAGCTCAAAGCTCCCGGGGCAGTAGAAATACCCACTTCAAGCTAAATAGGTCACAGATAGATCCAGCCATGCCAAACTGGTGGTTTAGGCTTCCAAACAAAGCCTCCTATTGTCTAGGATCACCCACTTGGGGGATAGGAAAAAACCCCACAAATCTGCAAACGTAAGGAGTAATCAGGAGAGTTCTTTACAAGGTTATTTCCTTTGCTAGTCTCCTTCTCCTCTTTTAGCACAAAACAAAATATCCAGTCTCCAAAGAATTGTATCCAAAAGCATTTAAGAACGAACAGTTTCTCTACAATTACTTTGTTGCATCAAAACATGGGAAGGGGGAAGAGGAGGGACGGTACAGCTGTCAGTGATTTCTCCAGGCAGAGGCCACACTGAATTCTTGTCCCAAAGAACAAGAATTTTGTTTTTTTCTGCAAAAACACAGCACACTGAGCTGAAAACGTTTGAGATGCTCCTGGTTTCTAGTATTCAACAGCTTCTGTAAGTCTCCCCAGTCTTGAATTTCGAGATGTGCTGCCGAGAATGAAAGCAGTAGGGAAAGCTTTCCCCAGGAGAAGGAATGACCACTCAGCCATGCATCCCTGGTTTACCACAGGTCTCAGAAAAGCAAAACAATCCATTGTCTGAACAAGCAAATCTTCCTGGGCTAAACATGAAATCTGCTCAAGCAATCTGCAATTCATTAGCATAGAAGTTCAAATTGGTTTTTATGAGCATATTTCCCTTTGTAACAGTTCATAGAGCTGTCTGCATTTAATCAGATGATTCTAAATGCAGCAGCTCTTGAGGCAGGCTCAGGACTGCACTTTCTGGTGCTGACATAAAGAGCTACACTTTCAAGCATCTTGTACTGCAGCAGATACATTTCTCAATTAAAGTTCTCTTTTAAAAAGCAGCAGGTAATAAAATAATTTGGTTAAACTTTTATGAGAAGCCATAGACACGTGAGAAAATGCTATTTCTACCAAACCATTTCCCACTGAAATGACAAACATTTCCCATTCTTGACTGATGACGAGCTAGGACCCCAATAGGAAAAATAAAATAATATAAATAATTATGAAGATTGTTTATTTTTGGAAAGCAAGCACATAGGAAGCTTTTGATCTTTATTAATTTGTCACATGTGTAGCCTGATTAACTCCAACTGGTTACATGAGTCTCTGAATAATTTTTTGTTTGTTGAGATGAAAACTCAGAATGAGCCTCTAGAATTCCAGGGGCAAATAAGGGAGGTACTTATCTAGACATCAGACAATTAGTTAAGTGTATCAACCCTGCCATTCCATGCATGCCTAACTGTAAAACACAGAAGTGAAAACATAAAAATGATGTGTTGATTTTCCTAAAAAGCACATTTGGCCACCCCTCTGCTCACTGGTTTTGTTGTCTGGCTCAGTGAACTTTTGATCCTCCTGTTGCACAGAAAAAAATATGTTTAATTTTATACACAGAAAATGGACAACTACACAAAATAAATTTAACACGTGGAATACCCTTTAACTTTTCAAGAATCTTCTTCCTGAGGAAGATTCTGGAAACACTGTTGGTAATATCTGGTACTGTCCACGAAAAATTTGCTGTGCCAGCCTGCGAAGGCTGTGGAGATGAAAAAAGGAGAGGGAGATGGATACATCTTTAAAACAAATGGGTTTGGACCTTGGTCTCAGAACTGATCAGAAACAGAAAATGGGCTGCTTATTAAGTGCATTCCCTTCACGGTTTACCCACAAGAAAAATGTTTTTCCTGGAAAAAGCTGCTAAGCAGCTGGTAGAAAAAGCCAAGTGTAAAGCTTTTTAAGAGAGGAACCATGTCTCTGGTCAGTCTGGTAGAGAGGGCTCAGCCAGGTGTAAAAGCAGTTTTTCCATGACTTGCTTTCCCAGATACTTTCTTCTTCACAAAATTCAGAGCATTCCCCTATGTTGATGGATTTAAACAAAAAATTAACTGAATTTTCAGTCACAACATTATCCAGTGTGGAGAACAGATAAGAAGGAATGAAGATAAATATTTACCTTGAGCTACAACCTGTGATTTTGATTAATTGGAATGTGCAATGTGAAACATCTTACAGAGGAAAGTATTTATTATCATTGCTTGTGTTTATGAAAATTTTGAATATGCATCTTGAGAATATAAATTTCCCTTCAGTGCCTGTCCTGAAAAAATAGGGCCTCCTACACATTCTGAAAGTCTGAAAGTTAACTGGGACAGAGGGGAAAAATTCCAAGTATTTTACACAGCAATTGAATTGAAATTGTGGTAATGTTTTGTCACTTGTAGAAAAAAGTCAAGATATAGAAGAAAACCAACACCAGAAATTTTAGTTTTGTGACAGAGGCACATTCACTGCTGAATTAACAAGGTAAACAGGAATAGGGTTTAAGAAGTGTTTAAATCAGACCTGCTTCTATCTAGACTTGCAGGATAACCTGTTAAAGTAACAGCAGCACTGCTTCATATTTCAGTTTTGCAGTAGGACCAACAGAGGTGTGCAGGTGAGGAAGCTTGCTCTGGTGCTTGGGTCCTTCTTAACCTACTACCTTGATGTGCTCCTAAGAGCAGAAACCAGCCTGAAACACTTGCCTGATGACATTAGAATGCCTTTTTTTAAAAAAAGGATTCAATTTCTAGCCCAGTGACACAAGCACACACAGCACAGCCATGTGCACCCCTGAACTTCAGGGCAGCTTCTACCACACATGTCTGTTATGCCACTTTCACAGAGTCATAACTGTGTGAAATCAAAGCCAACTGATGTCACTGCTGAAAGGCTGAGAAGCCCCACAACGAAGCATCTTTACATTTGGGAAGTGTTAATGTGCCATATAAACATTTTGCCTTCCAAAGCCACCATATATACCAGAATGTCAAAAGCAATTAGTGAAATGTGCACAGAAACACACAGGCCCACATGGACAGAATATTCTCCAGTGTATTTTCAGTGGGTATAACCATTGTGCTGAGAGATCCAGGACAAGGAGATATTCCCTTCCACAAATTCTCTCTGCCCAAGGCAGGGGGTGGGAACTAGATCATCTTTAAGGTCCCTTTCAACCCAAATCATTCTGTGATTCCATGAAATATATTTGTTTTAAATGAGAAAATATGCTGTGAAAGAACATTGTTTATTAAGCCAGAGGTTTAGAAATTGTAATAACTGCTTTTGTTTGATTTTGGTTTTTATGTTACAGGCTGATGGGAAGGGCATGAGAAAGAGGGAAATACATTTCAGCATGAGGGCTACATAAATGACATTGCACTAATGGACTCTTACTGCCCAGCTCCCATCCTGACAGAGCTGAGTGGTCACCCACAGGAAGGAATACACAAAGTAGTAAATTCTGTAGTACAGGAACTATCAGGTCAATGACTTATCACCTTCCTCCAGGGCACTGGGGTGAGAGTAAGTGCAAGTAAGCAAGCAATGCTGCTGAACATCAGGGCTGGAACAACTCTTCCAAAGATTATCCTTCAGCAGCTGGTACCTTCCCTCCTGGGCTATGGAAGAGCTGTGGCATTTGATCACATAAATGACCACACTGCTGTGCAAATACAATGTTAAAGTCAAAAGCAAGAGCTAGAAAATAAAACCCAGCCCTGTCCAGCCAGTGAGCTCAGCATGGCCTTTGTACAGATGGGGAAGAGAAATGGACCCACAAAGCTGCAGAAAAATAAAAACCAAGGAATGTTTAAGAAGAAATAGTCCTAATTAATAGTAATAGAACAACATAGAGAGGGAGAAACCTTGCTTGCTGGACCTCTATAAAACCCTGGTCTCATATTTATTTGTGATACAAGACAAAGGAACAAACACAACCTTACACAGTCAGAACAAGGCTTGCTCTTTCCTCCATTCCCTTGCCACGTTCCCTCTGGCTTGCTCTCACTCACTGCTTGGCCTGCTCTGGCATTTCCAGCTGTGCTACCTGGCAGAAGGGAGCAGGAGCAGGAATAGGGTCATGACTCCTGTTAATTATGGGGCATCCAACTCCACATAGGGAGTTTGGCATCATCAGGCAAACAGAGGAAAGCCACAAGTACAAGCACTCTCATTATTTTCACAGGTCAGATTTCTCACTGGCTGTAAGCAATTAGAAAATAACTCTGAAAAAACACATCTAAGTAATGATGCAGAACCTGTTTTTTCCAGCAAATCTGGGAGGGAATAAAAAATCTGCCTTGTATCACGGGGCTAAGCAATACCTCTGGAGTTACAGATGGTATTGCACAAATGATAAGCAGTGATGGCTGAGCCTGGATTCCTGCAAAAGCTGCATTTAGTCATCTACAAAAAGCCCCTTTGCATCAGCACCACAAGTTAGTGGTCAGATCTTCCTCTTCCTGTTCCCCAAAGTGGGTCAGGAGTCTTCCCCAAGCCCTGTTCCCTGGTGAGGCAGGGGCAGGCAGGAGCAGAGCTCACAGTGTTGGCTGTGACTTTGTCACCAGAACACAGGAATCCAGCATTGTGTTATGCACAAAGAAAAAGACTTTTTTTTTTTTTTTTGTCTGAGGGCATTTATTATTTTATCAAGCTGAAATACAATGTCCCTTTTCACCAGGATAATAATTGACAAATGCATTATTTCCCCATTCAGTGCCTCAAAGCTGGAGTGAGTTAAAGCGTGCCTGAAAGAAATCCTCTTAAGCCCTTATGTCCTGCTATTTTTACTGTAAAATTTCAAGCAATTAACATGCCTGTTCCTTAAAGGCAGGTGACAAGCAAAACACTGTCTGTTTGCCCAGGAGCATGTCCCTTAAGCACAGACACACAGGAAAGCAGTGTGGCCTCTATCAACTCCACCTGGCACATGGAAAAGCCTACTGCAAATGATCATGATATAAACTCATAAATGTACTGTAATTCCCATTAGAAGATGTATCTAGAAGTGTGGCTCATCATTCCCCACCAGAAGTTTTTGGCTATGATATTAATGATGATTATTAACTAGGGACGTGGAGGTTCTTTCTTAAAAGCACCCAAACTAACAAAAAGTACACTTGTATTCTAGTAAACAATAAGCCCAGAGAACAACAACAAAAAGAAGACAGTTATAATCTGGTTTTGCTGCCTTGACACTGATGCAGACAAAAAATGTCAGACTTTGCAGAGGTTTTTAGTAATCTGACAGATATGTTCCTACAGAATGATATGAGAGAATGATAATGACTCGGGGTTTGTGGGTGCCATTACATACCTTTTTTCTTTTTGTTTTTTGCAGTAGAACTGGTGACATAGTGGTTTTCACAAAAAGATACAAAGATTTCAGAAATCTGAACACCAACAAGGTTTTGTGGCATACCTTGACAGTGGAATTGGAAGAAGGGCTTCTCCACTCTACTGCACACGATTTAAAAAGGCTGCATCAATCTAGCAACTTTCAGGCTGCCAAGTCAAAATTCTGGCAGAGGCAAGAAAGAATTACAACCAACCAGACCTTCAAGGAGCAGGTGTTTCCTCTGCCCTACCACATGGGTCTTGCTAATCCCCTTCCATGACGTGGGGAGGTTTTTCCGCTGCTGAAACCTGCTGCAGAAAACAGGATTCAGCACCGGGTGGCTGGAGCAGAAAAGCACATGCAGAGCATTCTCATGACCTGCCACAGCCTGTGGAAATCACTGTGTGCACCAGAGCATGAAGAATGACTGAAATATTTCATGTCCTGCTCAGCTCCTCCGTGCTTCAGCAATGGGTAAGGAATGTTTGTGACCTGAGTGCTGCTAAACACTGTGGAGCTAAATCTGGGGGGAAAAATTTTAAAAATACATTTTCCCACAGTTTTTAGGTCATATTCCTGGTTTCAGATGAAACTTCTGGGTATTTCTGCCTAAACCACCTTTGCTGATATTGAAAAGTATCTTTCCTCATATGACATGTGCTTAATAGGAAGAAAACCCCTCGGGGTTCATTGGGAATTAGGCTGCCAAATGTTTTAGGATTGCTGGAAAGTACAGAGGAGAAATATAAATAGGTTAAAACACAAGAAGAATAATGTTTGCTCACTCAGGCTTTCAGCACATACCAGGGACAGCAATTCTAAGAGAGAGGAGAGGAAAAGGAGAGCACAAGCAAGCCTTGACTAGTTGCCAGTCAAAAACCAGCCACACTCACACTGACCAGGAAAAAATCCCACAGGGGCCTGAAACCTTTCTGCTTCCCCACAGCAGCATCAGAGCAGGGACATTCCATCTCCGCAAACCACACCTTACCTGTGGCATCAAATACAATGGGCTGGCACTTGCTGTTTGAGTTCCAGTTACATTTGAGCACCTGCCCTCCCTCTACGATGTTGGGCTGTGTAGTGTTTGCTTTTGGAGCTCCCACCAGAAGAAACGTCCTGCAGGAAAAAGAAGAAGCAAAACAAAGGTTTCAACACCTAAGGCAGAGCTGTTACAACTTTATGACATCTGAAGAGGTAATAAAGCAGAAGTCTTGCCTACTCTAATCTAAATCCAACTCAAACTTCTCCCAGTTACAGAGAAATTCATATGAGGTTCTCTTTTCTGCATGAAAACTCATGCAAAAAACCCCATTTACCAAAAGGAGAGAGAAAAAAAGATATGACAAATGTAAAGTATTCAGACCTCCTTAAAAATATATTTTAAATGAGAGAAACGCCTTTTGTATTCTTCTTTTTTCTTTTCAAAAATATGTAGGTGTACAGCAGAATGGGAAACTGTGTACTTCTGTACCTTACCAAAGCCATCAGCTGGCATAACTTCTGGTTAATTCTGTGAGTAAGGGTAATTCAAGGCAGTCAGTCAAAAATGGAAACAATGCATAAACAAAGCAGCAGCGCTGGGAGCTCAGCGTGTACTGAAGGTGATGAGTCAGCCCTGCCCCAGCAAGTGCTCTCCTAAAAACAACCTCCAAGTGCCAGCCACTCCGAGCCACGGATCTGCATGTTGATGCATCCTTACCCACGCTCACTGCACACTCATCATTTTCTTATTAGGACCTGCTGTGCTTTTCTGCATCTCTGCTTCCACAGACATTTGCTCAGGAGCTGCCACCAGACTGTGCCCGCACAGGTGGCAAAATTCAAAGTGTCAAAGTAAGAAACAGACTGAGCAAGGCTCTTGGTATCTTCCAGCACCTTCCAGGAGCCACAGCACCTCTGAGACCCACTTGACACATCAGCACTTGACTGAGAAAGTCAATGTGAAGCATGAAGTCGTGCTTAGAAGACAAAATCAAGTGCTTCCTTTCATCAGAATCAGTCTGCTCTGTCCCTTCCTTTAGACTGCTTAAGAGGGAATACAGCTTGCAAGAGCAAGTCTTGTCAGGCTCTGCAGTTCTCTAGTTTGGAAACTGGGTGAGCTGAATGAGCTGCAGGACTGGTTGGAGAGAATGGCAAACCCAGGCTTATCAAACCTGCTCTGGTTTTCAGAGTCATCTCCAAGCTCCTTTTTAGTAAAGAGGTAAGTATAGGTATAGACATGTAGCACCTCATCAAAGCTCAGTCCACATGAAGACCCGCCAGTTTCCAACCTGTGTGAATTTTCAGAACCTTAAAAATGTCCTGCCATGGACCCTGATAGAAAATCCAGGCTAGCTGGCAATCCATTTGTTTTCCTAAGTTGCCATTCTTAGACTGTCTTGATTTTTAGAACAGGAATTTGAAACACTTTAATCAACTTAAAATCAGCTCTCTGGGCAGAACAGAAATGCTTAAAAATAAACATAATAACACCAAGTAAAGAAACATATAAATTGTTATAATCACAATCTATTAAACAAGAGGTAGCTTACCTCCCATTTTACTCTTGTCCCACTGACTTTTGAGAAATCCCCCAAATGAAACACTTGTTTAAAAGATTTATTCATTCCCATTCTAATTACATATTTTAAATTTTTCTTAAGCTAATATTTGTGATGAAGTTTATTTAAAAGATTACAAATAAAGGAATCATTATGTGGCTCCACAAAGATCTTTTCCCCAAATAAAAGAATGCATTTTTATAATCAGAGACCAAGCAAGCAGATTTTGTCACAGCTCTTATAATAATATGAAAATTACCCAAATACTTAGAAGTCTCTAATCCACATACTTTGGGAAAGAGGGAAGAGAGGGACAATTGTATTTCCACGGGAATACACCAGCTATGCTTTGATACTGCCAATTTCCTGAATCACATTCCTGAACCATCCACCCCATCCCCAACCCTGGGGCAAGACTAGGAGTGTTCTGGCACCTCTGGTGTGCCCTTCCAGGGCTTTTCATGGCCAGCAAAGAAACTGGGGCTGCCATGGAGGTGCATCCTGGACTATCAAGGGCAGCTCCTGTGAAGCAGAGGGTGTGTGAGAAACCTGTGTCAGTTGTTAAGGAGCTGTGCTCCTATGAAAGCTGTGCCCCCTGTCAGGCACCCTGACACTCCTGGAATAGGACTTTCATGCTGGACTTCTAAATATGCTTTATTTTGGTATCCAGCAGGTCAAAATAGACTGTGAAACAGCAGCTTGAGCATTCAGGAGCTAATAGCATGCCTTTGTTGTCAGGCTGGATAATCCAAATAGCTTTAGCCCAATGAAACTGACTCAATCTCTGGTACTCATGTATAAAACAGGGGACAAATAAAAGCTTAGCAAAGCAAAAAGAAAGGCATAGAAACCACATGACACCCTATATGCCCAGACACTGCATACAACTATTTCTGGCTATTTCAGGAGGCAAAATATCAGTGTCCATAGGCATAAACTGAAAATTGAACACCACTAGAGCCTGTTCCTGTAGAAGTTGTATAGCTACTTGGTTCTATCAAGAACTTTAACGTAGAATAAAGTGTTTAGCTTAGCAGGTACAAACAAAATTTCAGTGATGACAAAAAAACTGACATGAGAATTCCCTTAGAAATATACAGAAGCTTTTCATGCTGCCTGACAACCACACTGATTTCTTTAAGAGCAGTGCACTTGCAGGTCAATAGTTCTTATAAAAATAATGGAAAGATTCCAAATAGTGATTTCATGGAGAGCTATGTCACATAATTCCTTATCAGAAAGCAAGGAAGAAAGTTTATTACATCCATTCACCAGTCTCTTGATAACTCTGCAGCCACACATGCTGACTTAAAAATAAAGGGCGGGACAAAAATAGAAGCTTTTTTCTTTTAGTACCAAGACTTACAGGATTAAGATAGCAGAGAAAGATGGTGCAACATGTGCAAGTTAAGACAGGATGGCTTCTAATATATGTAGGCAATAAAAAAATGCAAACAAGGCTAGATGATGCACCGCAGAAAGACTTGCTCAATAGCTGTACAATTTGCTTATAAAGTTTTACAAGCTAAAGATTAAGGGGGGGAGAGAGAATATCCCCTCAGCAGTATGAAAGCCAGCAGCTTTTCCAATCTTACGGCCCTTTCTTAGGATGGGAGAGGAGTGAGGAAAAGTGACAAAAGCTGGGTGTTACTGTAGCTCGTATTTCAGAGCCAGAGCCTGATTCATTCTGGCAACACCGAAGCTGTGCAGTTAGCGACGCGAGGATTCAAAGGTCTGAAACACAACAGCGACTGCACATTGCCTAATCTTTAACATGAAACGGGAACATATTCAGGAAGCAGACGTGGAGGGTGCTTACATGGAACTTTTCCTTCTCTAGACTCCTCAGCAGCTTGGTGACTCGCACAGATTCACCACAATTCAAACACAGCACTTCTGCAAAGCACACCCAGGGAGAGAACAGCAGATCTTCTGAAATGCCATGGGACACAGCTTCAGGAACCAAAATACCATAACTACATCTTTCTACACTGTATTTATCACCACCACCATTTGCATGAGAACCGCAGCGCAAGGTTGGTGTCCCACCGGAGCCGCCGGCCGCTCGGGACCGGCTTTGACTCCCCGGCCAGGGCCGCCGCCAGAGCCGCCTCAGCGGGGCAGGGATGCGGAGCGGTCCCTGCCGGGCACCGCCAGGGGCAGGCGCCGGCTCCATCCCCGCTCCGGGGCCTGAGCAAAG
>WBNO01000427.1:102394-119437 GCA_013400575.1 Peucedramus taeniatus
GGGAGCGGCCGGCACAGCCCAGCACCGCCCGAGGCCGGGGCTGCGCGGCGCCCGCGGAACTCCGGCCCCGGAGCTGCCCTCGCTCCAGGCATCCCTCTCTTATCTCTGCCCCAGCCGAAGGCTGGAGCAAGGTCAAGGAAATTGTTTCTTGTGACGGTGGTGAAGCCCCGGCACAGGGTGCCCAGAGAAGCTGTGGCTGCCCCTGGATCCCTGGAAGTGTCCAAGGCCAGGTTGGACGGGGCTTGGAGCAGCCTGGGACAGTGGAAGGTGTCTCTGCCCATGGCAGGGGATGGGACTGGATGAGCTTTAAGGTCCCTTCCAACCCAAACCATTGCACCATCCTAAAAAGGAGTGGTAGAAATTTGAAGAGGAGGACACGTCCGTGCCTTGTCTTACCAAGTCTGTTTGGCGAAGCCTTTCTGAACAAGTCTTTCAGGAAAGCTGTTAAGCAAAGTGTGAAGGGAGTGTCAGTGTGGACTCAGCCATGGAGGAAAAAAAATCCTGATTTTCAAACACATAGGCTATTAAATGAACTAATCTTAAACTTCAGGGTCCCAGCATCTCCCCAGACACAGCAATGCTCAGCAGCAAGTGCAAGGCAGGGAAGAGGGAACCTGCAAATCCTCTCTGATGGAGGTCTCTGCTGCTGTTGCACCCCTGCACTACCCACACAGGGAAGAACCACCCAGTGCAGCTCCCATCTCTTCAGCTGCAGTTTGTTGCTCCTGTATCATCTCTCACTAATAACATTTTAGCACTATCATCCTGGCACAGGCAGCTGTCAAACCCATCGTAGCTTTGTCCTCCTCAGCCAATATAAGAGTTCAACATCTGCTGAGTATAGCAGTGTCTCAGACAAAAGAAAACACTCTTAACACCTATAAAGAGCAAATAATTCATATTAATTTGTACAACATAACAGGACTGGAGTTTATTGCCACCAAAAGTCTAAACTTTTTGCTTTCCTCATTGTGAGCATGATAAAAAGCAACAGAACAAATAATCATGTTTCAAGCCCTAATTAAAAGTTAAAACCACCCCATACATATTTACCAAGGGACCGATTTAGTCTTATGGGAATGCCAAAAGAAAAGCATTTCTACAATAAGCAGAGGAAAACCCAATGAACCACCAGATACTCCTGTGTTCCATTCACTTGTTCTTGCTATTAATTATCATTTCTTCAGGAAGCCACCTGAAAAATTCTATCAAAAAGGAGAGTTCCTATACATAAACTTGATACTTGTTGCTAATTTTTCTAACTTTGCTGCCTCAACAGGTTAAAAAAAAATCCATCCAACCAAATACAAACTCCACGTTACCTTTATTGTTATTTACTGACCTATCTCAGAGCTTTTGTACTACAGACCTGATGAAAGCAAAACTGCAGATGAGTTAATAAGTTTCCAAACTCTAGTAAATAGGGCAATAAACTAAAAGAGTGGTTTATGAGTACTTTGATCAGTAAGTCCGTAACATAGGGAAAAGGAGGATTTATTTTCTCTACTTGATTGTATAACCTCACAACATCATGCAAGCAGTGAAGGATAAGTTATCTTTGAGATACTAGGAATTTTTTTAACCAAATGATCAATTTTGGCTTCCTAGGGACTGTATAACCTCACAACATCACAAGCAGTGAAAGATAAGTTAAAATCTTTAAGACACTAGGGTTGGTTTTTTTTGTTTGTTTGTTTGTTTATTTGGTTGGGGGTTTTTTTGTTTGTTTGTTTGTTTGTTTGTTTGTTTGTTTGTTTAACCAAATATTCAGTTTTGGCTTCCTAGGGACTGGCTGCACCGCATTTCTTGTTGTCAGAAATTTCAAAGCCAGTCCATAGAAGCGACTCACAGTCGGGGGTACTCATCCCTCATCCCAAACGCTTTCCCCCTGAGAGGAACAGTGGATTTGTCTTTCCAAACAAGCTGTGGGTCTGCTGGTAGATAAAACTAGCACTGGGAGATAAAAGAAACAATGGGAAGGATTCCACTGATTGATGAATGGAAAAAGATATTTGCTTTTACAAATAAACTCTAGGTTGGTTGATAATTGAAATTAGACATTGAAAGATGAAAGAAACAATGGGAATGAAAACCCCTAAATTCTGTAAGAATTAAAAATTAAAAGGGAGGGTTATGCATTAGAGGGGAATCTTTGGGAGCAGGTGTTCCGGGAAGTCTGTCCCTCTCAAGTACCTCAGAAATGGGGAAAGAGAGAGGGAAATGCGGCCGGGGAATGAGGATAAAAGGAGGCTGCATCCTCCAAAAACTCGAGAGAGCCCAGGGGAATGCCCCATGGCCTCTCCCTTTATTCGAATAAAGTAAAAGAGACTCCTCTGTCTCCTTTTTGGACATAAACCTCTGATGTTAGTGGATTAATTTTCCTTACACCCCCATCAAGACGATCGCTGTTTCGCAGCTGTTCCGTGCCCCTTTGGGCTGCTCCAGGCGCGGTGTCCCTGGCTCAGCACGGCCAGCCCGCCCCGCCCCGCTCCCGGCGCTCAGTCACCGGCGGCAGCGGAAGCGGCGGCGCTGCTGTCTGGCCCTAATTCACAGCACGATCCGAGTCACCCGGTCTAGACAGCCCCAAAGCCGAGCCTCAGCTCCCTATATGGCATCACAGCCCCCAGCCTCCACGTGGGAAAAGAAAATGAAGGGTACAGGCTTGGGATACGCTTCTAACCAAAGGCAATCACTGTAAATGAGGGAAAGTGCTTTCTGTTGCAGGAGAGGATGAGGGATTGGATTGGTTCCATTGCTTGCATCGAGTCACCCTGGCTGACAGAATCCTGGACAGTGAAACCCAAATCCAGACTTTGCTGTTTATGTAGAGCAGCAGACACCCTTCCAGTGAGGATGTGATTTTCTTTTCTAGTTGGTTTAGTTCTCAGCATGACTAACAAATAGATAAGGAACAGCCTATGAGATCATATTACAGAATGTAAATAAGTTAATTATGTGTTTCTATATTCACTTGTAGCTTTCAGTTCTCAGGCTAAGATATCCAGTAGTGAAAATCAACAACTAAGAAATGAGCAGGACTCAGCTTCCTTCTAAGACACCAAACTTTTTGTCTGTATTCAAAACAGAATGCAATTATTTTGGAATTGATTGGAGTCTAAAGACTCCAACTCTATCTAGCAGATCATATTTCTGTTACAAGTTACTGGTCTTGTTAGTTTTTATTCAGACAACAACCCATTAAAGCAGCTGAATAAAACTTTGCAAGATGCAAAGCAATTTTGGTAAGGAGGTATTATTTTTTTGCTATTCCTGAGTGTCCAGCCTGTAACAGAGGCTCATAAAAACATTTCAGAATGTTTTTCCTTTGAGTCTCCACCTCACGACATAAAAGGCAGCAGAAAGAAATGGACAAAGTGCCACAAATGTGCAAACCACTGTGGTCCTGCTTCAAAGGGTCAGCAAGGGGTCCTGTATGTAAACAATAAACTTCAGCCTCTAGGGTGGATTCAGTGCTTTACAGTACCAGCAGAACGAATATCTGGAGCAAAGAAAGGATCACCAGTCATTTGTTCATGGAAATGACTATTAGTGTCCCAGAAAAGGCTTCATCGATGTGAGAGTTTTAGTAAATATTTTGCTCTCATGCCATCCAGACATTTGGACTTTCCAAGAGGCTTAGCTGCTCTAAAGAGACCTTTTAAGAAGTAACTCAGTTTCTAACAAGGCAGTAGAAAATGAAGTAAAAGATGGACTTCACATATTAGTATGCTTTGGTCAGTTTGTGCCTTTTTATTTCTATTTTGTTTAATATTATCTTTGATATCCATTGGGGAAAATCAAACATTACATTTGAAAACTGTGGAAGCATTAAGTGGTGAAACATGAGGAAGCCAGGAGAGATGTTTGGGCTTGATTTGCTGTATTGCTCCTATGAGCAATTCACATCAGCCAAATCTCATTTGGTTGTTAGCAAAAGCTGTCCTTAGCCCGGGGCAATGGGGCAATGTGGCAATGTTTTCACAACAAGGGTAGGCTACATATGTTAAACCAGCTCCTAGCACAGAGTCTGAGATCTCCCAGATCAAAAGGAAGTGAGCTGTACCAGGTTTTTTTCTGATTTGCTCAATATTGACTGCTGTATTACTCCAATGTTAGTCAAAGTCTTTCTGCAATACCCTTTTTGTGTTTTATAGAGTGCTCATTACCCACCAGGCCTTTTTTTTACATTAGGATTTCCTAGCATCAAATTCAGGGACAGCGCTGCTTGATTTACCCAATGATTCGTATTTCTTCAATCTGGCAAAGTTGGTCATTATAAATCACATGTGATACAGTTTTTGCTTCACAAAGCACTTCAGCAGATTACCAACAAATAGATCCAGATGCTGCTCAGTAACACCCCCAAAGACTTAGATATTTTTAAAAAGTACTTCTCCTCTAGAAAAAAAAAAAACTTTGACAGGAAACAATGCAATAAGGGAGAAATGGATCAGGAAAAAACCCAAACAACCAGCTCCATAATATTCTCTACACCATCTCTCTGAAAATGTTTTCATAATATGCATGCATGTAGAAAATGTAAGAGGGACAGAAAGCTAAACACCATCCTGCTCTGTTAAGAAAGAGGGTGTGGGAACACACCAGCCCAGAGGGAAAAGCCTGGGAAGTCACCACACCTATCCCCACAAGGAGTGCAGGGCTCTTGGGTAATCACAGTGATGGAACTCCCAGGAGAGAGCCAAGGAGATATGGGGCTCTTGGGTCTGCTGGTGGGAAAGGTCTCAGAAAAGCTTTTTAGAAGGAGATGGGGAGAATTTGCTAATCTAGAGAGTGTGATGGAACTGGCCTTCTGCTCCTAGAGTGGGAAAAGAGATGAAGCATTGAAATCAACAGGCTGTGCACTTGTCTCACATGGAATATGTGCATTGTGTATGAAAGTTCTGTACTTCTGCTTCTCCCATCCCACTGAAATGTTTGACCTGGCACAGCAGCTGTGGAGCCCATGAGGTGGAAAGTTCCAGCTCCCAAGTGAGTTACTCTTGCAGTGATTGCTCCTTTACAGACCAATTCCATCACCCAGAACTGCACCTGGACCTGCACTTCTTCCTTATCCACCCCTCTGCCTGTATCCAGCAAAGCTTGTAAATACACAACAGCCACAATGAATACAGCTGTGCTAACAGTACTCTTGGTTAAACAAAGAATCATCCCTCCTATCTCTTCATCACTCTCTCCTCCACTTCTTTCTTCCTTTCCTGGAAGGAAGTTACATTGCTTGCTGGATGCCATGAATTTTAACCTTTTTACATTCACAAAGACCCTCAAGAACATGCTGCTTTTATGCAGCTCCCTGAAGGTGAGGAAGAGATTTATTTATTCTGCCATCATCTTATTCTTAGTTACATCCTAATCTCATTCCTAATAACTTCTTCTTTTGCCTGCCACTCTTTGCATACTATTTTAAGTACTGTCATTTCTGCCAAGTCCATCATCCATGGCAAGTGTGCACACAGGTTTTATTTAGAAAGTGGAAGTGCCTATGTCTGGCAGAAATTCTTGTGGAACAGTATTCTGCTGGGACAAAGTGAAACAGAGCACTTCCCCCCACACAGGCTCTATAGGCACAGAAGATGGGTCACTTTCTAGTTTATTTCCATTTATGGAAAATTTCCAGATGACAAGAGGCATTTCCTAGGTTTCTTACATTCTTGACTGCTTCTGGTGATACAGAAATACCAGAGACCACTGCTTCCTGTTGTATCCCAGAGATATTGTTATCCCTGTCTTCAGTGCAAATCATCTCCTATTTAGAATAAATGACAGCTTCTTATGTACAACTTTTGAATCTTTCCACCAAACTTTCTAGTCTTTTTCTATTTTTTTCTATTAAGTTTCTATTTTTTTCTGTGATGTTTTCCATCATGCAATTTCCAAGGAATCTAAAAAGGCTTAGACTCACAGAGCAGTCGTGTTGGCTTTTTAACTGATCATTCCAGGCACATAAAATGCCACATCTGCCTTGAAGCATGTCCTCTAGTGCTCCTGTATTACAGTAATGCTTCCACATTCCTGCGGAAGGATTTGGAACAAAAACAAGTTTAAAACTTTCAAATTCCCTGGGAAAGGAATAATTCTTCAAGCTTCTCTGTGCTTAGTAACAAGGTCAGACTTTAAACATGTTGAAGACTTACATAACTAACAGGATGCAGAGCAAGTAGGATTGAAAGGCAGTGGAGGAATAAAGTAGAGACAAGTTCCCTTCTATCCAGTACTCTGAATACTGACACTGAGAGACATTTCCTTCCTCTTGTCCCTCAAGAAGCATTTCAAGTGTTTGAGCCCAGGCATTCTCCACATTGATACACCAGCTCAGCCATCAGCTCCAGCCTCTTGCCTTCAGAAGACACCCTAACATCTTACAGAATTGCCTTAGAGTTCAAACTTCCTCCCTCTTCCCTAGGCAGAAATGCCCCTTTCTCCCCAAAAAACCCTGAAGCCATGATATTTTGATCCTCTGTGTCCAAGGAATACTGTCTGTCTGGCATTAATATTAAATCAAAGCATGCCCTTATCTATAAAACATTGTACTGGTGACTATGCCATTGTTGAGTAAAATAACAAAAACTTCCCTCAAGGAATAAAACTAAACATAGATCAAGACATAATCAGACCTTTATCCATTCCAAGATAGGGTTTGGCCAGGGGAGTGAGGGGTAGGGGTGTTTGGTTTGTTTTCAAATTTGTACTGTTTTCTCCTAAGCCATCACTTTGCCATTGCTGGGGTCACTCCAGTAGAGTCCCAGCTGGGCACTGCTGATGAAAGAACCATTTTTGCATCTATCAAACAGAAGTTAATGCTGACCAGAGTTACCAGTGTGGAAATGACAGACACTTCCATGCCCTGAATAAAGGGCACATTTAAGCTTTTCCCTTTTTGCCCTCTTGGGGGAAGATTCCTCATTCCACTTGTCCTGGCTGCCCATACATACAAAGAATGGGCAATTATTCATGTAAAGCAACTGTTGTGCAGAACTGTGACTTGGTATTTCTGTGTGGAGGGCACTGTGTGGGAACTGCCATGTACAGAATACAGACTTCTATTGACAAGCAAATGACTGAAGAGCTCATGGTGTGGGGCTGATGGTGCAGACAAAGTGCAGCTCTGCCACCTCCCAGGTGCTTATTCAAGGAAATAGCTCACAACAGTGAGACCTTTACAGTTTATAGTTCCCTCTAATTTTGACTTGGTGTCTGTCAGACATTTGAAGAAATAATTTTTGCTCTATTCCTTCTGACCAGCTTTCCTTATCCTCCTTGTCTCCATTTGATAAACAAATCCCTAAAGTGTTTGGAGTCACCTTTGGATTTGTATTACTGTGCAGAGACCAAACTACCACATCCTCTTTGACCCCATCTCTGCCTGCCTTGTGTTCAGAGCATAAGAAGAGAAATCAAGGGAACAAAACAGAAGTGGAGGTGGAACATGAAGAGGACAAAAATTCTCCTGGAAGAGCAATCCTGTCAAAATGTATTGTAAGGGCCTGAGAAATATTAGCTATAAGCTGATTTCCTACAAGAGATGTGCTATACCCATATTATGTGCTGATAGACAGTTTCATTCAAGCACAGGCCCAAGGATGCAGCCTCCATAGAACACATTTCCCTAATGAGTGATGGTACAAAGAACATTGTTTTGCCTTGGGAACCTTCTATAGTAATTTGCTCATCTCTTTCCTTCAGGATTGCTTCTGCTTTTTCCTTTTCTAAAGGAAAGCTGTGATGCTTTCTTTTCCATGGTTTCTTTAATTTAGGAGTCCATCTCATTTCTGAAGTCTGATTGGGTAACTCAGGGAACGCCTCTAAGTTTTAAGCCAGCCTTGCTCAAATTTAGGTCCAAATGTATTACAACACTACATTTTCAACCACAAATGTAAGATAAAGAGATTACCTCCAAGGTCTCTTTCCCTAAACACAAATGAGATACTGCTGCTGCTATTTTATGATTGAAAGAACTGATTATTTTTGGCATTCATTTCAGTAATGTGCTATGAAGGAGCCTATTGTGGTCACATATTAGGGCTCTAACATCATAAATGAATAAAACATCTTGGCCTTATTGCTAACACCAGCAACAGCTGCTCTCTGTAAAAAGACAGAGCATCCATTGAAAGGAAGAAGTAAGTGTGACAGGCAAAGCCAAGGTCACTTCTAAGCCTGCAATACCACTGTCAGGGAAAAAGAAAATCTGCACATATCATAGTAAAAGCACTTAAGGTGATCACAACTCCAAAAAATACACCTGGTACCTAACCAGAAGCAAAGACTTCATTCAAATGCTTCATTCATGAAGCATTTGCTTCACAAAAGAATCTGCTTATTAAAAGTCTATTTATAGCAAAAAATCAACTATGTCAAGAAAAAGCTTTTAATTTTGAAAAAAACCTGTTTCTAGCACTGAAGTACGTCAAGATATCGTGTTCTTGACAACTGAAAGGCATCAGCTTCTCTTTTTACACCCCCTTTCTCTACTGGCTTTAAGTCAAAGCAAAGCAGAGGATATGACTCCCTGGAAGAACCCAAGCTAGCAGGAGTCAGGTTCCAAAAAAGATGTGGCAGAGGTGTGGAAATCCCGTTTCCAAAAGTTGGTTAGAAAGTTGAGAGATTCAAGGGACAAAGAGGGAATGTACTCTGAAGGGAAGTGCCACAGGATCCATCTAGCAGAGGAATTGTTCTAGATTAAGAATTGTTGGAAGCTCTGCAAAAGAAGTGCTCCTGAGCAGTGCACAGGCTTGTCCTTCTCCTACCTCTTTGTTCCTCAGGTGTCTCCTTTTGGGAGTGTCACAAACAGTCCCTTGCTCTGATGCAGTGCAGCTGCTGTTACATGGGTTTTTGCAGCTCCTCTGGCCTTCCCACATCTCATTTTTCCAATTCTGTTCCAATTCTTATTCATATTGTTCAGGGGGTAATTTCTCCTGAGACACTTCAGGTGAATATGTATGAGATATTTGCATATGAGAACAATCCCCTCCTCTAAGCTTAGGGCTGTAATAATTTCACTGTGAGGAAAACAAAGACCTAATCTTGTAAGATTTTTAGTTCAGATAATTAAACACTCTGCAGTTTCAATAAGTTATTACAAAGCAGCACACGGAACAGGAATAAGAATTGATGTTTATGAAACCTCCAAGTATGTTATTTGCAAGATATATAAGCTTTCCAAAATTAAGCCTGCATTACTTACTATATTCAGGTAACTTTTAAAAGGGGCATTAGCATTGCAAAAGAATTAGAATTCAGCATTCAGAACACAGTTTTTGAAAGCTGTTATTCCACATCCAAACTACGAAAGAAAACATTAATAAAAACATACTGATTTGAATGTGTACATTCTTTCTGTAATCAACACATTAAACAAACACAATCTATTATAAGAATATTAAACTGCCAAGTTAAGTACCACTGCTTGGTCTGAAGTTTTATCAATAATAAAGCCTCCTCTTGAAAAAACAATTGGGGAGCACTTTCCATTAAGAAATGGCAACACTTCTATTGCAAACAACTCATAGATAATGTAATATTTAAGGTCAGTCTTGGCAGTTAATTCTAAATATTTTTCCAGGCCTTTGTGAACAGTGTTCATTACAAAAAAAAACAGTAGGGGAGCTGTGAGTAACAAAGCAGTGGCAAGCATAAAATTTAATCACACAGGCTTTAAAAAACTCTGAGAACTTCAAAGAATTTAAAGCTAGCCACTTTCAGCAGTTCAAGCAGTTTGTGTGTGTGACTGAAACAGGATTTTAATACACACAAAAACTGAAAACCAACCAATACTCTACTCCCACAACAGCAAATAGCAGGAAGCAAAGGCATGGGTTTTCTGCAGCACCTTTAAGTGGTTTTGTGTACACACACGTCCAGGACCAAAGGCGCTTTCAAGGCAGTGCTACACGAGTGTGTTCCCTCAAGATTTGCTCAGGCCACAGCTGCATTTCTCACACTGTGCTCATGTAAGTTAGGAGGAAAACAGGGTGATACAAACACTGGCCCAGGCTGCAAGGGATAGAAACAAGTTTATTGCAAAGGTGTTTCTCACCTGGCTTATTATGCTCTACAGCCTGATCTCAACACAGCAAGTGTCCTGAACTGAGCCTGCCTGCTCTTCTAGCAGTGAAATATTTTATTTTTGACCCATACAGACTGGGTAGTCACTGAAAGGAAGATACCATGAGATTATATCTCATTCTTCCAGAAGTGACTCATTGACTTTTATCAGAGTAATTTCAGGAAATGTGCATCAGTAAGAAGAACTTAGTGACGTCACATCCAAGTGAACTCCCTTTGATCACACTGCTCATTTCCTGAACATTAATAATTCATCTACCCCAAGCAATGCCTTGGCATTCATTTTCAGCTGAGCATTTATTGACTGAAACCCCATTAGCTACAAATCCAAGGTTCTTTAAATGAGAAGATGAACTTCTAGCAGCCCATATGAAAGCAGAAGGAACATGTGGTAGCATAGGGTTCCCCACCCTCAGAAGTCTGAATGCTCCCCTGACAAAGGGCTCCTGAAGAGCAGTCACCTTGCTTTCATTGTGGGAAATCTGGGCAGAGGAAGCCCAGCCAGGAGCTGTGCCAGAGTAAGTGGAGAGGAAAAAAGAGTGAAAACCAAACAGGGGCAGCCAGCTATTGCTTCCTGCCCACATGAAGTTATCTGTCAGCAGCTACTGCCTAGGAAAATCAGGTTTTCTTCAGCTAACTTACAGATGTTGAGTAGATTTCAGTGCTATGCAAGGTGAGTGTCTGAATGTTTAAATTACACCTGTACAAAGGAGTTGTGCATCACAACCATCCTTTTAGACCCAAAAGGGCACACAGGCACTCTCTGCCCATCTATCAGGGTTTTCTTAGCTGAAATTAATGAATCACCCTGACATTCCTCCACTGTAAAACTCAAGTAACATGAACAAAATGCTGGCAAAGATTTAAGCTATTTACATCAGTGAAACAGGTAAGTATTATCAAAATGATGATAAGTATTATGCAAAATAAACCAACCCCTAAGACACAAAACATAGAAAGCCATTTTCTTCCTTGATAATGATTAAATTACTTTTATTCCCATTTAAAATATACAACTTTGAAAAATTATGCAACATACATTCAAATGAATTGCATTCTTAAGTGTCCTGATAGCCAGGTATTCTATTGCTGGCCAGTATAATACAATAACCCATCAACTCTGCTTATTTATGGCCACAGGAGAAAAATCTGCATAAATAAATATTTATATCTGATAGTGCAGCTTTTCCTTAAACACTTACATTTAGAAGTCAATTTCAGTAGGCCTCTTTCTCCCAAGCACTGCTTCTTGTTCCTACAGGAAAAAACTAATTCCACAAAGATCCCAAAAAAGGCCAAAAATTCTAAGTCCGCTATTTTAGAAATAGCATTCAAGATACAAGAGTCAATTCTGCAGTGCCAGAAATAACCAGTAAAGCTAATATTACCTCCCTAAAGCAGTTTGGGAAAGCTCACTAACAATGCCATAACTCTTACTGGTCTGGAAGTAGTCATTTAAGAGCTTTAGAAAAATCAATACAAAGTATCATCAGTACAGCAGGACTGTGGCAGACACCAGGGGGAGTATGGCAAGGAGGAGCAGCCCCCTGGAAAAGCACCACTGCTGAGAAATCTTTGTGGCAGACACTCAATCCACTGGAAAAGGACACAATGACCTGAATGAAGTGCAGTCTGCAGGGTACAGCACCTGAGGCAACTTACCCCTGTACAACCTCCTGTAATCTAGAGGACACCAAAGGGATGACAGGCATGTTTTGGACTGTAACATCCCTGCTCTGCAGAGCCTGAGGTCTTCACTAATCTACAAAAGACAGTGGGGAGAGAATGAGACTGGAATAGCAGTCAATGATGTACAGCAGGTATTACATCAGTTAATGGGTGGCAGGGAATAAGAGCAGCAAGGGAGAAAAGCTGGCTGCTGAGTTTTACACTGCATCAAGAGTAGACAAAAAAACTGTAATGGCAGGTAGCCCAAATGTAACTGAAGCCAACATCATCACTTCTGTATCAAGACTGCAGAGAAAAACATCTACCACTCTATTAGAAAATCCAGTTCTTAACAGTTTGGTATGATATCCTAACTTAGCAGAGAAAAATCAACACAGGTATTTTAAAGTTGATAATTTTTATTTACAGATTTATTGGCAAAAGGTGGTGGGAAAGTTTCAAACATTTTAAACAGAGGGCACCGTACTGGTATTGTATGAAATATCAGTTCACAATCTTCAATATCCAGCTGATCAAATAAAGCTAATCACCACTTAAACAAGCATAATCTGCATCAGCTCCATTAGAGTACCCTGCCTAAAAACCACTTCAGGCAGTTTCTAAATCAGCACAATCACTAATAAAAATGCATTTTTTGTGAAGAATGTATACTTGGATTTTTGTACTGTACCTGATGTCAAACTGCCCACTTGCATACTGGCAAAGCAGTTACACTTCCTACTCTTAGTTGGAAGTTTTAATCTGTCTGCAAATTCAGCTGTCGGGTAATTCTGAACTACTCTGAACATTTTACTGTGAGCATAGCCAAGACTGGAGTAGATGAGATTGAAGGAAAACATTCCTGGTATATCACGTGCCCATCATATTCAGCTGCATAACCATAAACATCTTGTTTAAGAATTCTATTAAAAAAGGAGAAAAAAAAATGTAGTCAGTTTTCACATAGGTTTAATTCCTCCCTGGAGCTTTTTAGTTCATTCTTCTAAATCAAGAGTGTTTAGTTCTTCTTCTAGTTCATCCAAGTCCTCTCCAGTAAAGAGATTTTCATCAACTGGAACTGCATCAATGACTCCATTTTCCAATTCCCCATCTCCATCATTTTCTTCATCTAGATCATTTTGCTCGCTGTTGTTTATATCACCACCAGAAGCTTCACTTAATTTATTATCTGAAAATAAACATAATTCTTAGGCATTTCAGTGTCACAAGTTTCTTTATCACCAATTGAATTCACAATCCTACTAAACATGCTTTCAAATTTTGAAACTACGAGGAAGCTACTTTATTTGAAATTCACACAGACTTATATTGGCCAATTTGCATGTACCTGGTATATGCAAGGCTGGATAATCAACTATGAAAACAGGTTAAAAGAAAAAAGAACAACTTACCATCTTTTTCTACTGAAGTATATGTGCTGAATCGTTCTGGACTAGCTACTGTAATACCAGTCTCCTCTACTGCTTTGGGGACATACAGGTTCAAATCTACATCATTTATGCACACAGGGTCTTCTGTCTGGAAAATACAGCAAGATGCTCTGCATGAATTACTTTTCCACAAAAATCCTCATTTGTGCAAGATTTTCACAACATTTGTCACTTCAACAGGAACCTTCTGATAAAATATACTCTGTGGCAGTATTTAAAACCAAGCTTATTAATTTCTTTGTAAGGGCTTTCAAACTGAAATTTTTCAAACTTGAATGCAATTAAAATATTCCTTGATTTAATCCTGTTTCCTTTACCTCATCATCATCTCCTGCTCCTTGAACATAATGGGTGTCATCTGCTTCTTCATCATCTGCATCAACCAACTCTGGCCGGAACTCAAACACTTCACGTCCGCTAATCTATTCACAGCAAAAGAAACCTTCAGTTACCACTTCATGGAATTTATACTGTTTACAAAAAAACCAGAAACAAACAAACCGCAAAAAAAGGAAACAAAAATGACACACAATAATAAGCAAAACAATTTCAGGACAGCTACCTCTTCACAAAACTTTATTTACTTGCTCTTCTTACATTAAGAATTGGACTGTAAAACTTACCACCAGTGCTTTGCCAGCTTTAAAGTCGGCTTTCCTCCTCTCCATATCTTGCTCAGCCTTATCAATTTTTTCTTGTCTTTTTCTTCTCTTCCATGCAATAAAACACTCTAGAGTAATTTTGGTAACATTTGGTCCTAAGGCAGCACGCTGTCCAGAAAAGAGACTGATTAACACTAGCAACTCTTTCCAAAGGCTATAACAAATTGGATATTTAATTACTCTTTTCTAGAAACTAATTGAAAACACTTCTTTCCAAATCCCTCTCGAGACTCTTACATGTTAAACATGCATCACCTTCTCAACATTTGACTTAACATGGGAATTTCCAGTTAGTGAGAAGAGTTGGCATGAAAATTAATAGGAAAAGTGGAGGAGAAAATAAAGGAAATAAAGGAAAGATAAGAGCTCAGCTCTGCTCAAGTGACACTGCCAAGCAATGGTGACTGAAAGAAGCAGAGCAGCAACACCAGAAGGCCTTGCACTCTTGGTGTTGCTGCCTCCTTAGAGAGTTAAGGGAGAACTAAAGAGACAGTGAGCTGGGAATGAGAAAAGCCACAGAAGCAGTTGTAATGAATAAATGAGAAATAGCAGTTAAGAAATAGAAGCCTCCTAAAAAAGGGTAAGCAACAGCTGCACTAAGTAGGCAGCTATAGTTAATTCTATTCACTAGGCGAGTGAACAGAATTAACTAAATTTTTGTTTCTAAACAAAAACATGAATCAATGCTATGCATCCTTTGCCCTAGCTCATACAGCTCTAAAAATATCTAACAGTTTTTAATTATAAATTAGCAAATTTTTACATGTCTCTTCAGAGTAATGAAAACTACCACCAAAAGATACCTGTCTAACAACTTTACCTCTTTTTCTATTAGATCTTCTAACGAAATTTCATCTTGCTTTTCTTCCTTCTTTTTGTCTTTTTTTAATACAAAGCCTGGAGGGAGGGCATGGCGATACATACAGTTGTCTCCTCCACCCGGACAGACCCAAAACCATCCATATTTGTTGTTTTCAATAGCATCAAGGAAGTATTTGCAGACCTGTGTAAATACAGTAGTTGTTAGCACAGTGTCCTCCTTCCATCCCCAGCATTTTACACTCCATGTCAGAAGTTAAGTCCAAGTCAGCTGTGCTCAGAACAGAAGGAACATGCGAAATGCATTGCTACTAAAAACAGTACACAAAGTAGTGCAACTGAGTATCTAAAACTCATGTAGCCAACAGCTTTTTCTCCCTCAGTATGATCCCAATTAAAAAAGACAAGATGACAGAAGACTGCCAACTCTGCACTCCTGTAAAACCAGCAGCACATCTCTTTCTGCTCACCAACATTGGTGCAGTTTTAAACAACATAAATTGCATCTGCCTCACGTGTTGTTAAACCTCCCAGCTCTGGATCCTGAGGTAAAGATGCCATTCTAGGACGTTTAACATGCAATTCATAGTTTGTATTTAGCCACAGTAATGTTTAACTTTTGCAAATTTAAGCTGTACCAATAGACTACTTAATTACTTGGTATTGAAAATGAGGTGAAATAGTCTCAAAGAATGAAAAAGCGATTAACCCATTATGCCATTTAGTGCAGAACTAAGAAATATTGTTGAAATTAGGGCCCAGGAATTACAAATGACTCTCAATTCATAAATGAGGTGAAAATTTAAAAGCTTATAATGCTTGTATGTCACCCAGTACATAGATAAGTCAATATATATCACAGTCACTGCAGTAACAGATTTCACTAACCACAATACTTGGATTTTCTAAGCAATTAGATGTATTAGATATACTGCTGAAACCTTGAGCACTTCTATAAAGCACTTCACCTACTATCCATTTCTAAGGTACATGAGAACATTTTATGGACTGAAAAGACCTGTTGGGTCGTGGGTTTCTTTGTGGTTTGAGTTTTTAAATTTTTAAAGATATTACAAGAAATGCTATCACTCCAGTCATCTGCTCAGAATATAATTGTTCTAATACTCGATTCTAAATTTTTACATAAACACATCTAATGCTAGGCTGCGCTGCACTTAATTCCTTCTACTACAGCTCAATTAAAAAAGAAAAAAAAAGCCAGAAAAGAAGACATACTATTTGGGTTTTGGGTTTTTTCTTTTCCGCCTCACCATGCTTCTTGTTCACCACTTCTTCCAGCTTCTTCTCATCCCAGTTGTCCATTGTATCTAGAAAAAGACAACAGATGGTTTCACAAAGAATTCTAAATACTGAACATTGCCAGCAAGCTGCTTTTCTGCCCATGAACAGTTTTAATATGCAATTCTTAACATTTCAAGTAGCTTATACAAGGGAAAATAAATTTAGGTTCTTAAAATACTGTTTTCAAACTCTCCTATGCCACTCAAAAGACAATTACCTCAAAAGCCCTCAAAATTTTAATTTTTAAATGCATCAAGTGTGTTTCAGTTAAACACTGAAGAATGTGTCATTCCATCTGTACAGTACTGAGTGTGGACAAGGGAAAAGAAGAAAAACAAGACAACGGAACAAAAGAAGAAGGTTGGAGGGAAACATCCAGAAATGCAGCTAATCTAACTTGAGGCTTGAAAGAGATAATACCAAATGATCTGTGTTCAAGTTAAAAGAAGCTTCCACCACAAGAAGCAAATCACCAACAATAACATTAACAGTGAATCTGTGGGATCCCATCAGATACCTTCAGGATCACAGAGGCTAAAAATCAAAGACTGAGACGTGAGGAAATGGGAAAAAAACAAGGTCTATAAAATCTCTGATCCCTGCTAAATAAAAGTAAAATCCAGAGTACTTAGCCAACAAGTCATTAGAGGAGACAAAGTCACAGAAAAAATTCCCAAGTACCCCCTAAATGTAGAACTGTGCACATTTGGCCAAACACTAGTAGCAGCTCTGGAAGGCAACTCTGGTTGCTCAATGCACTTCCTCCCTTTGCACTTCCCTTCTACAGAGCTTAAGAGGGAAACAGCAACTGCAAGAAACAGTATTTGACCTTTAACTCTCCACTTGTGGGACAGAATACATGATGCTGCACAACTGAAAACACACCAGTATCAATAGGTCACACTTCTTTTTTTAGGTGAGGTCTAAAGAACATTTGAGAGCACACCTGCAGAAAGTTTCAGTCTTGGTCAGAACTCTGAGTGTAATGGAATGGGTTGCCACAGTCACCTTTCTTCAGGATCATCACCACAATACAGAAGACTCTTCATCTTAAAATT
>WBNO01000428.1:0-40674 GCA_013400575.1 Peucedramus taeniatus
AATTCCTGCTAATATCTTATCACATGGCTGGTTTCTGAGACAGGCAGCAAGTCCCACATTGATGTGTTGTCACAAATCTTGCTCATGTGGGAGTGGAGAGGTAGAGAGGCTTCAGTTCCACTGTGCAAGGAATGAGGAGTAAGTCTTGTCGTTTTCTCAGCTGCAGAGGGATCAAACTCAGAGCATCAAAATTGAGAGGGTCAAAGATATACACCAAGTAGGAATTAACAAAACTGGAATTATTGTCTTCCCGTGCTCTAGGATCTTATGAAGGAACACCACTGACACAAAAAAATGGCTTACCTATTGTCTTTGCTTGTCCATGGTAACTCTTATGCTTCAATGCATTATTCTCAAGAAGGCTAATTTTTATCTTTTATTTTTTTCCCCCTCTAAAATTTTCATCTCCTTCTTACTAGTTATCATGTAGGAGTTCAGTACTTCTTCCAAAATTTATACTTCAGCCATCTGGAACAACATTTTTCCAAATAACAGTTGTTGAAATACAACTACTAAATGCAAGCATTACTCTT
Organism: Peucedramus taeniatus; assembly: GCA_013400575.1. Classification (NCBI taxonomy): domain Eukaryota; kingdom Metazoa; phylum Chordata; class Aves; order Passeriformes; family Fringillidae; genus Peucedramus; species Peucedramus taeniatus. The sequence goes on from WBNO01000428.1 coordinate 534, forward strand.
CTTTTTACACTTAAAACTCTAAGTGCAACTCTTAAAATTTGCACTTGGACAACTTCTGAGGACTTTTTTATTTGGTTCACATAGGGAAGTTTCGTTTTCTTTCCACAGTAGTGATAACAATACAATTATTCAGCAAAGGAATATCACAATAAATTTAGTATCAAATTTTAAGTTAAACAGTGCATTTGCTGAGGTTCTGGTATAAAAGTAGACCAACAAAAATGCATTTGTTGCACTTTTGGTATATGAGATTTTCAGAAAAGTATTACTGCCATAATTTAAAAGAAACTTAAGGCAAAATATTTTTCCCCTTATCTGTCAGTATCTTCCTATTTTTATCCCAAGACCACAGTTTTTTAAAAATTCCTCTTAAAAAAAAAAAAAAAAGAAAAGAAAAAAAGAAAAGAAAAAAGAAAAGAAAAGAAAAGAAAAGAAAAGAAAAGAAAAGAAAAGAAAAGAAAAGAAAAGAAAAGAAAAGAAAAGAAAAGAAAAGAAAAGAAAAAAGAAAAGAAAAGAAAAAAAGCTCTTTTTGATTGTTGTCCTGCTTTTCATTTTTCTGTGGAAGCACTTTCTTTACTTTGTTTTGCTTTTACTTTTCCATGCCTGGAAGACATGGAAATTAAATTCTGCAACATTTTAAAATCTCTTCTGGGAACATGTAATAGAAGATGACAAGTGCTGCATGTTTATTAATTAAGTCATAACTGGTCACATCCTAAATCTCAGGTTGCAGAAGAATGATTTTATACAGGAAAAACTGGACATTAAGGAGGAATTTGAAGGAAGAGAGTAGTAGCATAGCTAAGTGATGAGGCAGGGATTGCTCTGCACTAAGGCATAATGAGAAAAAAGTAGAGATGATTGATGATTGTGCTGATAGAGGTTCAAGAGAGGCAATATGAATGAAAGAAGAAAGGAATAAGCAGTAGAATTTGAAACACCTTTGGAGGGCTTCAGAAGTCTGAAATTGATATGGTAGTAGGGGAATTGTATGATCGTTTATGTCAAAACACCTCTGAGGTCATCAGGACCAATCATAAACCTAGCACTGCCAAGTCCACTACTAAACTATGGTGGAAGACAATATTAGAGTTGAAAGAACATTTGAGTTTTACACAAGAAGTTGATAGAAGCATACATTTGAATAATCTTTTTAAAATAGTGAGCATTTAATTTAAGCACATTTCCCCCCCAAGTAAAACAGCAACTATGTTCATGGCTACTAATAATACCATAAAATTACTATGGTAATACTTTAAAATATGGGCAGTTTCTAGCTATTTAAGGCTACAAGTGAGGGCAAAGGGACAGTAAGTCTGGTTTTATCTTAAAGTGATGAGAGATAGGAAAGATTAATTGGAAAAGGAAAGTATACTACTTCACATTTGTGGAAAAGAGTTATCACAATTGACCTGTTGGCCTAGTTTCTCTGGTGAAGGAAGCTGGTATTGCACCCCCTTGCTTAGCAAGGTGATGTAGCCAGTGTAGAAGGCTCCACAGTGTAGTGGCACCCTTTGCTACTGGTGAATCAGCTTATCTTTCTTTATGTAGTTCATCAAAGCCTCCCACTGCCTGCTTTCCCACCAAATCATCTCTTACTCTATTAAGATACTTGCAATTGTAAGCACCTGGCATAACTTTGAATCATTTTAAAAGCATTTAGAAAACAGACATGGGAAGAGCTTGGGGTATATCTTTGCAGTTCTCAAGTGAGGATGTTTGACCACAGCTAAGAATTTAGGTTTGCATATTTTTATATCAGATCCTGAGGTTCTGATATCATGGTTTTGATTGGTACTGCAGGATGAGGTGAGGAAACCCATCCAAACTGAGTACTTATCCCTATGCTTGGATGGCACAAAGCTCTGACTCTCATCTCTCCTGAAGAAAGTTATTACATACACCCTGTTGTGTTCTACTTCCATCTGCCACATTGTTTGTTCCCAGTCTCTTTTACCATTTTATGACTCATCTCACACCATACAACCTTCAAAAGATTTTCAGCTCTGAGACAGGGAAAGTTACTGTCAGTAACGTGAATGCTTTGGGAGTGTTTGTGAGTTACCGAAGTAACAGTGAAGTCATTCAGGTGAGGATTGCTTTCCTTAGTGAATGTGATAGACAAGGTAAAGTTACCTTAACCTGTCCAGTAAATTAATCCTTGCCTTTTGCCACTTAAATACCACAATGTGTCTTAGTTCATATGTACTAAGTGATATATATTCAGCAACTCCTTGCTCTTTACTGGTCTGCTTGTTCTGCGATCTCTGTGATGAAAATTTATTTCCAGCTATATTTTTCTGCATTATTTATTCACCATGTTCATGACACAGCTTGGAGTTGGGATCTGTTCTCTGTGATGCTTACATTTGATTTGCTCCATTTCCAGTGGAGGAGGCAGGGAATGGCTGAGACAAACGTGCTGCTGTCACTTGGACCAGACAAATGTTTCTGTGCCCTACCTGAGTACAGTGTTAAACAAGCCAGGTAGCTGCAGTAGGAGAGGATGCAGTAGCTGCTACTGGGTGCAGTGAGCCCAAATTTTTATTGATAATGATGATGATAGTAAAATAAAATAATATTTTTAAATCTTCATTAATGTGAAAGAACTTAGAAACTCTAAAAAGATGGTGTTTTTAAAAATATTACAACCAAAAAAGAACATGTACTTGAACTTATGGGGGTAATGGGTTCATAAGGCATTATAAATAGTAATTCAATATGCATAACTGAGGATGAAAGTAAATGTCTGAAATTGCCTTGAGAAAGGGACCATTGACTACTAGCCACTATGCTCATCATGAAGGTATTCAATTATATTATTGAACGTTGTATTATTGATTTTTAAACTGAGTAGCTTTAGTGTGAAATGCTTCCTGCTTAAAATGGTTTGCCTTTGTTCATGATTTGTTGATAAACCAGTCCCATATAGAAAAGGAATTTACATTTCTAGCTGATTGATACAGTGATTTACTTTAGTGTTAATGTCTGAGTATATTACATATAGAAAAAGCTTTTCCTATTTGTTGTGGTATTTCAATATAGCAGCACAATTATCTTCAGAGAATTTCTCAGCCTTCTAATTTTTTACTGACACACTAACCACTGCTTCTGACCAACATACACTTTTGACATTATAAATAAACATAACCATTATTTCCCCCACCTTTCCTCTTAGTAGCAGATTGCAGTTCCTTGGAAACACCTGCAGGTTTTCTTTGCAGTTCTCATGGTAGTCAGGTGCCTCATTGCCATGTTACTCAACTAGATGGCTGAACTAGATTAAAATGAAAGTGTCTTGTTCTCCAGGTGTTCATAATCAACTTGACATCTACTCCTCTGAGTCACAAAACATGTCTACTATTTAGTCTTGACTTACATTTGCTACCTAATGCTTTCCTTTTGCTGGAAAATACATAGTTCTGATAGAGCATTAAGGACTCCTTTTTTCTACTCTGCCTACCAATGCTGTAGAAAAGACTAAGATTTACTTGTAAGTGCATTTATGGCCCTTGATTACTTAAAAAAACTCTGGATATCAGTAATTTGGAAATCTGAAAAATCAATGACCAAAGCTTTCTTGTTGCAAAGACGATCACTGAGGTTGTGGTTCAGTCCCTCTGTGGGCCATTTGCTCAAGAGCTGGACTCGATGGTCCTTGTGGGTCCCTTCCAGCTAAGAATATTTTGTGCATCTAAGTATGCATCTTTGATGTCATGCACTGTGGGTAATCCCACAGGTTTTATACTAATATAGGCAAAAAGGAAGCACATGAGCATCTACGATTAAGACCTAACAATGCCATGGAGTAATTTGCATGTTGCTGTCAGGTTTCTGGCAGGATATCTGTGAGAATACATGATGATGCAATTTAAAAGGGTTTGAGAGGAGACTGGAAGGAAGGTTGAATGGAGTTTTTTATCAGCTGAGGGTTTTTTTTTGTTTATATCACATGGTATTACAGTGATTAGTATGTTTTGGGTCTCCTGTGGCTCTCTGCAGTTCTGCAGTTTCTAAAAAAATAATATTCTTCTTATATGTTTTTTGTTGGTTTTTTTTTTTTTTTTTTAAGAGTTTTGTTTATAGTTTTCTTTTGAATGGGTAGAATTTAGATTTATTCCCGGGCAAGGTATATTGGACCTTCTAGAGGCATTGAACAATTTTGCTAGTGTTTCCTGTTCACATACTTAAGCCAAGATGATCATCAAATTCACTGTGCAGATGGAATTTTTCCCAAGGCAGGCTACTAGTGACCTTCTTTTTACCTTTTTTTTCTGCAACATGGTCATGGTCTGCTTTCTAAGATTATCTGGGAGTTTATATTCATTAAATTCATGCTTCTAGTGCAAGACTAACACTGGTGTTTTCCTTCTTGCTGTCCTCTTGTAACAAACTATAGATGATATTTGAATATAGGTCTGGATCAGCATGTTGGTTATTTGCCTGGATTTTTGGGCTAGACTGGAGAAGATTTAATAAATCCTTCTCTACTGGACATCTATTACAAGTTTTTCTTTTGTTAAAAGGTTCTGGACTCTGACAATGTCTAGTCTGAGCACTATGCATTCTTTTCTGAGATTTTTACCATATGAACTGTGCGGTTAAAAATTTTAAAGGGAAAAAAGATACTATTTTCAGCTATGTGTAGAACTTGTGCATCTTCTTTTTTTATGATACAACTTATTAATATAGATAAAATTAATAAGAAAGGATGCTAATGACTGTGACTATCCTCAGAATTCAGTAAAACATGTATACTTCAACCACACCCATGACATGTGACACAAAGACCAGAAAATTAAAATTAGTTTCAGCTGTTCGACAGCATATGGAGGCTACCATTTCTCAAAGATGTTATCTTTCAATTTCTCGAAATTATTCTAGATTTATGAACATTGTTCACTAGTGAATACACTGGAGTAATTATAACCTAGTGGTGGGTAGGTCTTTTAGGTCAGCTGTGTTTATGCTTGTGGTTCAGACAAGATATTTTTCTGCCCCCTCCCCATCTGGTACATTCATCAAATATTTAAGACACAGGGGAACCTGTTAAGGACATTTGGGCTCTTTTATCTGCTTTATGGCAGTATTTATCCAATGGGGACTTTTGCTGTTAATATTTTTTCATTTTGATCTGTTACATGTCTATACCATCTGTATTGTCTGTACTTCCAGCAGATATCCTTCCTTTATTACATGTCATATCCCCTTCTAGATGAATACATTTACTTTATTACCTAATTATTCGCAGTATGAACTTTTAAAAATCCGGTTTGGACACCACTGAACTGCATCTAGTGATTTTAATATATGGCTTTCAAGACTTTAAAGAACCTGTAGCTGGCTGTGGTTGTGTTTTGTTTTTTTTGACTATTATACACAACCAAAGAGCTGAAATACACTTTCCTGATAGCAGAGTAGCTACGTCTCTGCCTGGGGAGTTACCTTCTAATACACAGTTATTCCTGCTTGTCTGTCTTGATTTAGTCCTTTTATCGTTTTATTTTTATTATTATCTTTTAATGTAGACTCAACTAGATTTGATGTAGTTGCTGCAGTTGCTGTCTTGTCATATCCTCTGGGGTATATTTTTTCTCCTTTGTGTTATTCTTGCCTTAATCACTCCTGATTTTTTTATTTTATTTTTTTTTTTTATTTTCTGACTCCATACTAACTCTGTATCTCAAGCTGGAAAGATGGACTGTCTCCTACTAGAGGTATCAAAGTACTGCCACTCCAGAATCCCTGATCTGTAATCATTCCTCTAATCTAATACCCTGACAGGGTGATAGACTTCAATGTTGCTACAGAATGTGGTTGGTTTATTTCTAAAGGGATAATTTTACTAGGCTTTTTGTGATCCTTCAGGGACATTGAATTACACAATGGCCCAGATGTAACAAGCAATATGTAGCAGTCATTAAACTAAATTATTGCACTCATCCTCACTGTCCTTAATCTGTTGAGGTTTTGGTTTTTGGGGTTTTTTGTCATAACCATCTCAGCGTGATAAACTGTATAATTTAAAAGCCTTCCTACCGAAGTGTGANTTGCACTCATCCTCACTGTCCTTAATCTGTTGAGGTTTTGGTTTTTGGGGTTTTTTGTCATAACCATCTCAGCGTGATAAACTGTATAATTTAAAAGCCTTCCTACCGAAGTGTGAAAATATAGAATACTTGCATAGAATGAATATAATGAAAAAAATTCTCCTTTTTAAGAGGAAAAACATATTAGAAACTTCCACAACAATTCATTCATCATTTTCAGAATATTAAAAACTTTCCATTTTTTTCATTTCAATGATGTTATGTAAAAAGAGGGTAATTATTTGCATTTTGATTTGTGCAGTTGCTTTGACTCTTTGTTTTTGTTCTTTGTCCATTATGACTCATTTTATGAAATTGTTTGTTTTACCTTTGTTAAGAAGAATTAAGAAAACACCTCTTTTCTTAGTGTTTTTATGGTTATTGAGGTAGAATAACAGTTGCTCTGTCAGTGTCACAGTGTTTATTTTAATCTCTGAATTAATTTTCTTGGTTGCTAGGCAATTCTACTTCATAGATTTAATGGAAATGACTAATTCAGTGTGTTCTCATTTCATAATAGGCAATCGTTTGCATTAAAACTGAAACTAGGTTTCTCTATGACATAATGTTTGACAAATACTCCTGTCAGTATACAATTTTATTGCTTTAGTGAACAAAATATTAAAATTTCTGTTATCCAGTCCTGTATTTCTTGTACAATGCAACAAAGCTGTTGTAAATATAAGGTATTCAAAAGAGGGAGAATTGGGATTTTACATATATGTAGAGGGCAAACACCTGCCCTAAGGTCTGACATTTTGGAAATTTTTTAAGGCATCTAATGGAGATGGTTCTCTAGTATGCATTTAGAGCTGGTATCAGTTAAGTCTTTTTACATCCTCAATGGCAGTGGTGTAATTAATAAGTGCTTTGTATCCCAGTTACTCAGCCTGCAGATGTATTCAGCAGACACTGCTTATTATCAGTACATGGAAGTTCAAAAATAGGTATGAATATTCAAAGTAATAATAGCCATATTATTAAAGAAAACCTCTCAGCAGTCGGTCATTCTGGAGATTTTTCATACTGAAAAACATAATGCCTGAGGACAGTTTCTTTAAACTTTAGAATATTATTTTCTGCTATTTTGACCCTATTCCTATTTAAGGACAAATATGTAGGAAAAAGAGCTTCAAATGAAGCTTCTTAGGTTCCTCTGTACCAGGGTAGTGCAGAAGTGAAGGCCTCTTTCATTTTGTTGCTACCAGCTATGCTTTCATTTATTGTGAACTACCATCTACTGAAATACTGTCTTTAAGCTTGTTATCTCCATTTCACTCTTATGTCTCCATGTCGGGGAGCTGCACGTGTTAAAAATGAATGGAACCCACCCTCCTCCGTAGAAGAATAAAGGATTCTGTGGGCCTGACAGCCAATGGGGTACCCAGGTATCCTCTGGGCTTCTTACATTGGTTCAAGGTTTATCAGCTCGACTTCTTTAGCCCAGAACTTCATTCTGCATGCTTATTTTCTCTTTATTTTCCTTCTCTTTAGTTTATCTTACATTTATATTCCTGACAGTGGCCACCTTTTTGTACAGTTAGTGTGCTGAAGACCACAACTGATACGGTTTATCTATATAGTTTGTGGCTATCAAAACACTAAATTCTAAGTCCAGTTCACAAAGACATAATATTTTATCAAGACTGGGAATGCTGTATGTTTTAATGGTTTTGTATTTAGTACAGTCTTTCACTATCTATTGAAACAAAAAAAATTCTAGAAAAATCTCCCAGTTTTTATCTTGCTTCTTTAATTACCATCTAATGGTGGCAAAAAACAATACCATGCTATTTTTGAGCTTTCTAATTGGATTTGAGAGAAAAGAAATTTCAAAAATCACACAATTAAAAGTACTTTAAGCTTTTTTGAAAGGAAATAGGAGGAAAGAATTAGATCATTGAACTGTATTCCTCACAGAAAAAAATGGTTTTGTTTAGTTTTTTATTATATTTGAGCTAATAAGATGGGTAGTTAGCCAGGATACTTGCAACTGTAATGATAATGCACACTGAAAGAAAAAAGTTGGCTGATTTGTATTCAATACATACTTGTGAGGCTGTCTCACTTTGTGTAAATGAGAGGTGGAGTATGCAGCCAAAATGAATAAGATTATATTTATGTCAGTGAACTCTCCCAACTCATCCTAATCTATTTTAACATTCAAAGAAAGCAGTACTGAGATGATAGTTTTTGGTTTGTGGAACTGGGTTATGAAACTTGTGCAACAGAAGCATGAAAATGTTCATGTGAGTGAAAGCAAACCTCTAGGGAAAATTAAATAAATTTTTTCATGAATGTACTACATGCCCCTGGCTCCACGAGGCAGAACATTTACTTGGATAAACTGGTTGCCAAAGCAATCTCTTTAGTGTACTAACTTTACAAAATACCAACAACGGCCTTTCAACAAATGGGATAATGGGAAAAACCTTCAAAAATCAAATCAAAGACCTCCAGGTAGTTTCAGCAGTGTGCCTCTTCAATAGGTACAAACATGAATTCTCTTTGTATGGGGATATTAAGAAATGGTTCTTCACCCAGAGGGTGGTTGGGTACTGGAACAGGCTCCCCAGGGACGTGGTCACAGCACAAAACTTGACACAGTTCAAAAAGCATTTGGACAATGCTTTTTGGTACATGGTGTGACTCTTGGGGACAGAAGTTGGACTTTGATGGTCCTTGTGGGTCCCTTCCAACTCTGGATATTCTATGATGTTATGATTCTCAGTAAGAATACAAAATTACAAAAAAGAAAATATGTCATAGCAATAATTTCCATCATGCTTGGTCATTGTGAGGAATGAAATTGTTATGAAATGGTGAAGGTATTAAAAGTTATGTTATTGGATTAAAAAGTAAGCTCTCCTTTCAGCCAATAATTCATAAGTTACTCCTTTAGAGATAATGTTTTGTGAAATTACTGGGACATCATCTAAGATTCTGGATTGAGATATTAAATATCTGAAACAGATTGTTTGTATCCTTTACATTTTTCAGTTTGACTTGTAGAAATTACTACAAAATTATTTCCGACGCAAAAAATCTCACTGTAATTCACTGTCTTGATTTCCTTCTTGTGAAAAGCAATACAGGACATACATAAACTTTCATTTCTTCCACTCATTCTGACTTGTTTAGCACATTAATTGGCGGTAGTATTTACAATTCTACAATGCAATCTCAGTTGAGTCATCTAGGTATTAAAGTAAGATGAATTATGCTAGGGAATACTTACTAATTTGTAAATAAATAAATAAATTGCAGGCATTCAATGTTCTTTGCTATTAAGGGTGAAATGCAGTGTAATTGAAGATTCTTTCCTGTCCCACCTTAATTCCTAATCAAACATTTGATTTAAATGAACAAAACTAAAGGAGTTGCATTCATTATACATGTGGCATATGTGTTGTTAAAACGAAGAGTGACAGACCTTTGATTTTTAACAGAGACATCATCTAAGTCAGTGCTGCGATATACATATGGTGGATGTCTGTACAGCATGCCAAAGGAAGGAACAGTTCAGAAAGTTGTTAACTTCATTCCCTTCAAAAAACCTGAATTTCTTAGTGATTATAATATGTGATATGGGAAATTCAGAATGGATAAGTCTCTACTAGTCATTAGTGTCTTTTTAAACTCATTTTACAGAAGTGTTACCCAACAGAGACAAATTAACCTGTGTTTGCTTGTTTTTTTTTAAAAAAATATGCATTTCTACTGATGAAAGGCTATTTTTCTTTAGGAAGGTGATTGCAACATTTTCAGCTACTGAAATGATGACAAAATTTGTTCTGTCTTTGGCAGCAAAAAATACAGACTTTGTTTTATTAGCACATGATGGAGTATAAATCCAAATACAAAGAAAATTTCAGGCTGAAAATTAACAGGCCTAACTCTTAACAGAAATATATTCAAAATACTGTTTCTTAAATGTGTCTGCTTTCTCTGAGTAGATTTAGTATACAGCCCCTGCAAAGAGAGTCTCTGAGCATCTTCCTGCACGGTGCATGTGACGTGATCCCATCACGTCACATGCAATCTCTCCCCAAAACTGTAAGCACCACCATTGATTTGTCTTAGTGGAAGAATCCACTGTGGTGACCTCTACACTGTTATAGCAAGATTTATGTCTGCTATTCAAGCTATCTTGTTTAAAAATTTTATAGCCCCTTCTTTAAGGTTGCTGTCTGTTAAAAAGATGTACAACTAGATTAGTTGCAGAAATAACCAGTCTTCTGCGTCCCTCGCTTTGTTGCAAGTTTGAAGTTCTCTTTAACAGCAGCTCCAAAAATCATGTAATACAAACAAAATCTCAGCAGTTTTATTGCAAAAGCAGATTTCTGGCCTTATTGGCTTCAATGAAAAATTATTCTTAAAATTAAACTTATTATATATTTCATCAATAGCATATAGATTATATCGAGCCTCTGACAATGCTGGGGACACTTTTGGCATGCATGGGCCCTATCCTTTTTTTTTCATTTACTTGCTTCCAAAGAATTTGAAATGTTGGTTGGTTTTATTTTCTTTCCTTTAATTTTTTTTTTCCCTGTGATAAATAAGAGTATTCCTCAGCCTTTGGTATTTTAGTTTTAATGTCAAAGCACATGATGGACCTAGTGTTTGCCACTAATGCGTTGAATAACATTGAAGAGCAGTTCTGCCCTCAGAAAACAAATGTTGCATTTAGAATGACTGAAAGCAATGTCAAGCTATTACAGGCTTCCCTAAAATAGGGAGAAAGGACTTATTGCAATTTAAACAGATGAAATGTAGAATATAAAGTTTTCTGAAGTATATATTGACTAGCATGTAGGTTGGGAAAAAGTGGATGGAACTTTATCTTCAACATCCAGTCAGAAATTGTAGTAGTACAGTTGGCCTTCTAGAGAGGATTAATGATAATACTAGGTCAGAGTGAAAAGCAGAAAAGGCCTTGGCTCTGTGCAACCCCTGCTCAGCAAAAACGAAAACATCTCCACATTACCCACCCTGTCTTCAGCACAAATCCAAAACACAGCCCATGCCAGCTGAAGAAAATTAGCTCTGAGCAGGCCAAAACCAGAATAAATATACAGAAAACTTTTTTTTTGCCCATAAGTAAGCACTGCTATTTGTAGGGGAGAGATATACTGGTGGAAAAGGCAGTAAATTTATATTGGTTTGGTTTAGTCATGAAAAAGTGCTTTTCTGAGTCCCCATTAGAGACAGGTGAAGTAGTACCAAAAGATTAGGAGATGAATGTAATTTGGTCTGCAACCTGGGGCTCATAGTTGTACTAGGGTGTAGGTTGTACTAGCTGTGCAATAACTGTTTTATTTTTTTAATATAACTATACTGTAGTTGTTAGAAGAGCAGAGTATGTAATGTTTCAAAATATAGTTTGGTTTTCTCAGTTCTGTGAAACAAATTCATGTAAATGATAAGGAACAGATCTTCATGAACATATTTTGAGGAAAAAAAATGCATTTTGTAAAATATTTACCTTTGCTGTGTAGCAAGCGTTGGGCCATCGTTCAGAGTCATGAAGTGAAACAGACCCATAAAGTTTCCTGTGCTAGCAGCAGGGGTAGAGCACAGTTGTATGTTGGTATTCCTCACCAAGAGAAATTAGGAAAGAGGAAAATGGAAAGTGATTGCAACTTTCTCATGCTCCACTGTTCAGCAAAGCCAGGTAGATCTGAGTGTGAACTAGTCTGGAAGAAATGAATGATTATCAATATTCATTACCACTGGAGAATTAAAGAACAACAAAAGAATGAGGAAGACTTTCAGCATGAAGGAATTTTGAACAGCTATGCAGTACATAAGGTGTCTGTTGCCTGAAGTTGTGTGCCGCATCTGCTTAGACTTTCAAAATCTCCAAGGATTAAGTGATAATGATTAAATTAAAATATCAGTCTTAATGTCATAAAAAAAAAGAGACATCTTGAAAATGTGAAGTGTATGTATTCTGAAAGTTCTGGAACCAAAATGAAAAAGTGAAAAAATAGAAGACCTGTTAAAAAAAAAAAAAAAAAAAAAAAAAAAAACACCAAAAAAGAAAACAAATAAACACATATACCTACACACAAAGGCAAAAAAAGGGCCTTGTTTTAAGTGTCACATGGAGGTCTAATTTTAATGTCAGGCCTCGTTTACAGTTGATGACAATTAATATAGTCCTGTTCAATTAACTATTTTATGACAGTAAGGCTAGCTGTCCTTTAGCAGTTCCTTTCATTTGAATAATGGATTTCCTTGCTCCTAAAGAAGATAGTAACAGTGCTACTCAGGATGTGTAATTAGACTTTCTGTATCTAGGGGTGTAGTAGAATACAGTAGGTGGGTAGAGATTTAATGTGTGGTGTTAGTTGAAGATCTGCAATTGCAGGAGCTAGACAGTAGAGTACATATGATGGGCCACAGACAGGACTGTATGGTCTTCCTTGGAGTGAGAGGGTGGACAGCTGCTGGAATGGCCAATGACCAGCAAATTAGGTAACTAAACAGGTTGCAAGGGTTTAATGTATAGAGAGAGTTGTTAGGACAGTAGTGTCTCCATCATTTATTCTGTGCTTAGGGAATATGATACCATACCTACATAATATTTTACTCCTCCTACTTGCTATTGAAGCAAGAAGCTGAGGGAAGAAAACCAAAATCACTTTTCAGCTAGATGGAGTTTCTGTAGCAGTTACACTGGAGCTGTGCAAAGCTGTCGGGGGCGGCATTGGCACTGAGACTTTAGCCAGAGAGAAAGCTTCAAGGACTGTAACAATTCCCCCAGGCAACAGAAGAAAACAGACAGAAAATGTTGTGCCTGCTCCTGGCTGCAGAATTCCCATAAACTCTTAGCCCTGTACCACAGAATCACAGAATAAGCTGAGCTGGAAGGGACCCTCAAGGATCAGCAAGTCCAGCTCATTGCCCTGCACAGGACAGCCCCAAGAGTCACACCATGTGCCTGAGAGCATTGACCAAATGTTTCTTGAACTCTGTCAGACTTGGAGCTGTGACCGCTTCCCTTGGGAGCCTGTTCCAGTTCCCAACTGGTAATGCTGTGCCTGATGCACCCCAGGACATGGTTGGCCCTCCTGGCTGCCAGGGCACAATAAGTCATCAATCAAGACCCCTTGATTTCCTTCTACAGCACTGCTCTCCAGTGTCTCATTCCCCAGTCTGTACTGTACATACAGGGGTGCCTCATCCCAGGTGCAGAATCTGGCACTTTCCCTTGTTGTAATTCCTGTGGCTGGTGATTACCCAGCCTTCTACTTTACCAAGGCCTCTTTGCAGGGCCTCTCTACCTTCAAGGGAGCCAACAGCTCCTCTGAGTTTTCTATAATCTGTGAATTTGCTTAATATCCCTTCTAGTCTTGTATCCAAGTCATTTATGAAGATGTTGAAGAGCACAGGGCTGAGGTTGGAGCCCTGCAGAACCCCACTAGTGGCAGGTCCCCAGTCTGATGTCACCCTTTGTGCCTGGCCTGTGAGCCAGTTGCTCACCAATCACATGATGTGTTTATCCGGCTGTGTGCTGGATTTATTGACCAGAAGGGTCCTGTGAGAGATAGTATCTAAAGCCTTACTGAAGTCCAAAAAGATCACATTAGCTGGCTTCCCTTCATCAACTGGTGGGTTACCTTGTCATAAAAGGAAATAAGGTTTGATAAGCAGGACTTCCCTCTCATGAAGCCGTGCTGGCTGTGACTGGGGACTGCATTGTCTTTCAGGTGTTTTTCATTACTTTCCAAAATAGTCTTCTCCGTTACTTTACCAGGCACTGAAGTGAGACTGACAGGCCTGTAGTGGGGTCCTCTTTCTCTCCCTTCTTGAAAATTGGGACAATGTTTGCCAGTTTCCAGTCAGCTGGACCTTTCTGGATTCCCAAGACTGCTCAAAATCATCCAGAGAGGTTTTGTGAAGACATCAGCCAGCTCTGCCAGGATTGAAAGAATCCCATCAGACTCCTTAGATTAGCAGGGATCCAGCTAGAGAAGGAGATCCTGCACTGTTTCAGGGTCAGCTGGGAGTTGATCATTCTCACAGTCATGATTCTATAGCTCTCTAGTATCACCATCTACGTTGCAGTGCTGCATAGGATGTGCGCACTAATTTTTATTAAAAAAAAAAATTAAAAACGTTGCTTTGCTTTGAGCGGCAGCTTTAGCATAGTCCACTGCTAAGGCTGCTCTTTGGTGATACTTGCCAAAAGCTCAGTGCAACATGTGCAATGAATCATAGAGTGTTCCTCTAGTATAAAAGATTGAATTCTCTCTTTTTTGCTGCCTCAGTCTTTGGCTTTGGGAAATGCATTTTGCAGTGGTTTCTCATGGAGATGGGGGGCACTGGGCTGAGGTCTACTGGGAGATTTCCCTAAGCTACTAACTAGGAGGAAAGGCCAGAGTTGTGGAAGGAAGGACTACCTAACAGCATACAGTAGTCTGATTTTTCCCTTGCAGATGTGGTTTGAAAAGTGGAGAGAAAGCTGAAGTAGTACTTTCTCCCAATTTGAATTGACAACATTTGAAAAGCCTCACTTCCAGAGAGGCAAGAATGTTGAAATCATTCTCTCACAATGACTCTCATTTAAGGATGTATTGAGGAGAAACTTTGGTACTTTTAGTCACTGGCAGATGCAAAGCAGATTACTTGGTGTGGGGAGCAGAGGGGAACTGGAAGGTTCATGTGTCCTGCAATCAAGAACAGCAGACTGGGCTGTAAGAATTCTTACAGAGTTTCCAGGAACTGGAAATCATGGAGAGCATTTGGTAAACCAGCAGATAATCCCTCTTCACAAGGGCACCATAGGGTTTCCATAAGATGCAGTCAGTTCAGGATGATTCTTTCCATGTCCTGGTTTGCAGAGATACAGGAGAATCTGTGCTTTGGCCCAGCAGATCTGGACTTTATTCCTGACAGCATTTGTTCTACAGACACAGCAAATATCTGACTGTATGTGTGTGTATCACAAATTTCATGGAGCAAGTCTGAAGGAATTTTTAGGAATGCTTCATAGAGCACGTCTCCGAGACTATGCCTGTCCCATTGCCGTTTTCAAGTCCTTCCTGTAAATCCTAAAAGAAGTCTTAAAGTTGTTCAAAGAAAAGCTTGCTAGATTTCCCACCCAAAGGGAAAATTAATATATTTTCCATTAACTTCACTCTTTGGAATAGCGGGAGGTATTTTGGCTGTAACTTTAGAGATTGCAGCCTGGAGGGACACCATGCATAGCCAAATGCATCCTTAATAATTGATTTTGGATAATTAGTAAGTACAAACAGTGTTTTACATTGGAAAATATTGGCATAATAATGCAAGTTCCTACATATGAGAGAAGTCGAATGTGAGGAAGAGGGGAAAGTATTGGAACAAGAAAATCAACACAGCTGTGTGTCTCTATTACTGGTATGTAGTATCTGTGAAGAATGAGTTTATGGATTTAATAAAATATGTATTTTTTAAATAATTTATGTGGTTTTATAATATTCTGATATTTTAAAAAGCAGATGCAGACATTAATTCTACTGTGTATGGAATAAGACAAGATTATAAGCAAAGATAACCATCCTGGGAGATAGAAAGGAGAGCCCCTGTGTTCCTTTTGCATGGCATAGTGGCATGGACCTAGGGAGCTTTTTAAACATATGAGAAATTTGGGATTTAATTTTGTGGAAAGAGACAAAGCTGGAAGAGCCCAGAGAAAGGACTGAGTGATCAGTAGTGTGGAATATAAAGAATGTGCATGGGAAAGGTGGCTGGAAGTAAAGGAGTGTGTGGTTCACCATATCTCCAAACTAGCTAAACTATTAGACAATACTGCAGGGATATTATATATAATCTAGAATTGCAATTTTTACCATTCACTGATGCTGACTTTTTTAGAATAAAGTTTTCACCTTTAAGTTTGTCTGGTATCAGTAATCTCATGCAGGCATAAGGAACATTTGCCTTCCCCCACATCTCCTGAAAATAATATTTTTAAAAATCTCATACAGAAACTATGGGAGTCTGCAAGCCACAAAGGATGGAATTATCAGTTTCAGGATGTGAAGCAATACCCACTCTTAGGTGTTAATTAGAAAGGTATTTCCTCCGGGGGTAGGTGATGGAGAAACAATCCAAACCAAGAATTTTGGTAATATCTGATTGCTGCTATATGGCTTCATATAGCCAGGCAACTAATAGAAACATACTTAATATTAAGAGTAAACATATAAATAAACCTTCATTGGATTAAAAAATAGCCTTTTCTACAGATACTGCAGAAGGCTGCAGCTATTTTTTGCTCACTGCATGGTTCCTCAGATAATTCCATTTGGTAACTGGTGACACATGCGTTTAAAAAAATTGCTGACTTTCATTTAAAGTGACAGGGTAATATTGCTAAGAAGCTGAAGAATGTAGGCAAACATGTATTAAACATACAATTTTTGCATTTGGTAATATACCATTATGTATATTTAGTTCTCTTGGTACTTGCCAGCCTCTTTAAGCAAATTATTTATGTTTGAATAATCTATTTGCAGAGAATGAAAAGAACAGAAGGAAACTGGGAATTGAAGGAAGGGGGAAGATTTTGAGCATGCCTGCAATAATATATTTGTAAAGGGGAAGAATTGAATGGGAAACTTGTAACTAGCCTGCACATAGTTAATTTTTAAATATAAATCCATGATCTAACTGTCTTGCAGAAATCACTGTGGGGGTTTTTGTAACGATTTGCTCCTACGATAGCCATCTGTACAAATATATTCTAAATTAACCATTGCATTCTTATAGCTAGAAAGAAGGTTTTTAAGTCTTAATTCTGGTCAGCTCTAGCCAAGAATGCAATACACAAAAGCTATTTCATTCCCATTACTCTTATGGCAATAATGACTTAGTTTTGTGAACATAGTTTAAAAAATAAATACACAAATAATGAATACAGATTATCATGGTAGAAATTTCTCCTTTAAAGCAACAAATACAGAGGAGGATTAAAACATATTACTGTTAACTCTGTTTATAGTGTTCTGGCTTTTCAAACTGACAAAGATTTTTTTTCCAGACATCTTTGTAGTTCAGTGCCTGGGATTTAATCTCTGTAATGTGTTACACTCACTATTGTCCCGGTGAATTTGTTGACAGACAGTAAGTGGGTCACTGCATTGAAATGCCCGATGTAAGCCCCGAGTTCTCTCTTTGCGTTGGCAAGGCAACGGCAGTGGTCCAGGAATCATGCGCAGAGAGGCTCCCAGCCTGCTGCTCTCACGGGGTCTTGCTGGAGGGCAGGGAGGAAAAATCCCTTGGATGCTGAAACAGGCAGCGGATTCTTCCCCCCTTTTTTAATGTGTCTATTGTCTTAGAGTGATGGTGGGAGGGACAGAAATGCAAACGTACAAATTAAATGAAGCAACGCACAACACTTGACTCTATGTTCTATGTTCTATGTTGCTTTGTTCTAAAGTCTTTGGATATTATTTTAGTTTGGTGGGATTGAATACATTATACATCAAGTGAGACCTAGTTGTTCTAATGTTTAACACAAGAAAGATAAATATTTAATAACTGCTTTTGATCTTGCTATGGTTTGCCATTCTTTCCTCCCCTCTTCCACAGCTCCCTATCAAAAAACAACTGACAAAGTGCTTTTTTCCATGAATCTATAAAGAAGCAGAATTCCATGTGTTGTAATCCTCATGTATGCTAACATTCAAAAAACATCTGCAATAATTAAATTTATACATTTTTTGAAAATTAGTCTGATCACAGAGAAAACTTGAATCTGAACATCCACAAGTTCATAGTAATTGTTGATCTAATGAGCTGATTCCTACAGTTGACACTGACCACCAGTATGTTACTTCTAAAATTGTAAGAAAAGGGACATAAAGAAAAAAGGAAGGAATTTTGTAATTGTAGAGAGATTCAAATCTTTTCCACTGACCACAACACAGCATTGATGCATCTGGAGGAAACAGATTCGTTACTGACAGTGTCATGGACTATGTGTTCATTTGCTTCAGTCGAGCAGCTGATGACTGGAAGAGTTATGGACTTTGGCAAAACCATCTATTTCTGTAAACTAAAAGAGTTGTACAGAGCTGAGTGCATGTAATGTTCTGTAGCTACAACGCTTTTTTTCTAAAAAACTATATTCAGGTAGGAATTCCTACAAGTAATTTTCTCCTGAAAGCAGCTACAGGAGTGGGAATAGTAGCAACAGCCAGCTCTGTTTTGCCATTCATGCTAAGCTAATGTAGGGAGCCAGGCTTCACTGTATCTTTCATAGAGGTTTCAGCTAATCAAAAAAATCTCTAAGAATGCCAGTTTTATAATGCTGCACATCTGGAACTTGAAATAGCACATAGCTTTCGTCACCTTCACAACTCGTATGCTTCCCGTCCTTGGCTGACCCATAAAAATTACTTCTTCTGGAGAGTAAACTCACATTGCATGGTAAATATTTCATAGTTCATATTTTGGGCCTGCAGGTGTACCTGCAGAAAAAATATGGTTTGGAAACCATCTTATACACAAACAAAAATTCAAACTACTTGGGAATCTCAGGAAGGGTTTTGAAAGTATTTCTAAGTAAATGCTCTAATAAAAAATGGCACCCCGGACAAATAAGTAGCCAAGCTCCAGCTCATACATAGCTGAAAGTAGAAGGCAGGCAAATTAGTTATAGAAGTTATTAAAGTTTAAAACTGAGGCTAGATGAACACTGAGTCATGATCTGGTGCAATGCCTTCTATTGCTCACCAAAGATTTTAAGCAAAAGGGAAAAAAATGTGGAGCTAACAAGTTTTAGTTCTCCCAATGCCCTTTGTAGCTTGTCTTTCTCTTTTGTCCTTTTCTCTCAAACCATCCTTGTCTGACAATTTTTTCCCTGCATAGTTTAACTAAACCAAACTTTGAATAGAAGAACTAAAAAAATTAATTGATTATTATACTACTACTAATTAAAAAAATAAAGGGAGAAGGACAGTTGGTTTTGAATTTTTAAAAAAATGTTATTACAGTTTCTGAAGTAGTTGACTGTTTTAATCTTTCACCTTTATTACCAAATTATTATGTAGGCAATTGAAGGCAGGTTTTAATAAAAAAGTTAAGTAAAACCTACAGTACATAATAATTTTTAAAGGCTGGCATACATCTAGTAGCAATTCTATATTGTGTTCTTGATGAAAAGAGCAGAGAAAACTTTCCTTTTCATTCATTTTCAGTTTAAGTCTGGAGAAACTCCATGGCTTTTGAAAACATTGCTTGATCCTTGATAAATGGGAAATAGCGTTGTGCAAAAAAATTGCAGCCTTTTAGGACTGCTTTTACAAAATAATTGTCTCTTTTTCTTTCCTTTAGGAAGTGTGCAGTTTCTTGTAGTCTATTTCTTTAATACTTCCCTGCTGTTTGGTTCTCTTCTGAGCAAAATAGCTAGACATATTGCTGTTCAGTTTGACCCAACTAGTCCTGTGATTATAACTCTCTGTGCTGCTTTTACAGAAATTGATAAAACTGCACAAAACCCACTGATATATAGTCAGATCTTAAATTATTTGCCTCTGCAGGGCTTTAAATCTCTTCAAGTTCACGAATAAATACTTCCTATTTCATTGGAAAATGTTAAAGAATGTGAGAGACAGGGCTCCAAAAACAGTCGGAACAGTAAATAAAATGGCCATAATGGCAGCCACTGGCACTGGGGACTCAGATTTCTAGAGGCTGTGCTTCAGGAGTTTGTTTTCAAGTGGGTGCACAAGACAGTGGAGGACATATGGCACAGTCTTAAATCTCACAGCTTTCTCTTCTTTTATTTCCCATTTGTAGCACTGTTATTTTCATTGTGTTCCATATTTTCCAAAATGAACTTTGGATAGTCAAAAGACATGAGAATTAAATTTTGTTTATCTTCAATGATGCCCATTTCTCCTTTAGATGGTGTATATGGAGACAACTAGTACCCGTAGCAAAGTATATCTTAAACACTTACTGGATCTCTTTTAACAGATGGACTGCAGTGAGAATAGAGGAAGCTGCTGCCAACTTTCAGACAGCAAAGTGTGTCAGGGATGAGGATATCTTTAAGATGTTAAGGAAAAATAACTTCCCCCTGCACCAAAAATGCCCAGATCCCCCCAATGAAATAAGCCTAAAAATCCTATCACTTTGATTTTTGAAAAGTGATTTACTGCATAATTAAAATGACACATAATTTTCCAGAAAGAGCAGAAATGCATTTTCATTTTGAAATTATTTTGATTAGATATTTTACTTGTAACTCAAGATGAAGGTGCACCTCTTTCTTGGCCTGGCTGTCATGTCTTTTGAGTAGTCTACTAAAAGTGAAAGGTAAAACATATATGTAATTTAGTGTACAGAGATGTGGAGAAGATCCTTTTACTGGGGTCCAACTAGGTGGGGCTTATTCTAGTATCTTTTCCAATTATATTTGTTTGATTGGTGGCTTTGAAAGTGATAGATATGGCTTTTACTTCATTAGGGATAAAACATGTAAACATAGTAAAACATAGCCTAATAGATTGAAACATCACAGATAATATTTACAATTTTCTGCATTTTAAGATCTTGCAGAGTTAATGGAATGCCACTAAATCATCTCTCTCCATGTTTCTTATTTGCATAGTATGCAATGTTTTTGTAGCATATCCCACTGCTCTTTTTTATTTTAAAGTTTTTTTTGGGGACTCCGAGGTCTCTTCCTTCCCCTTCATTTCTCTTCAGTAGCGGGATGGAAGAAAAGCTGGAGTTAATAAACATCATGGAATGGAATGGAGCACAATTCTTATGGTGATATGTTTCTGCAGTAGAAATGCTGGAACCTGAGCATAACTTTGTTGGAGTTCATATGCAGAACAAAATATGAATGCCTTTATTTCAACATATATGCAACGTGTATGCACAGGTATATTAGCTGTACATTTTGACATTTACTGCCACAAGATATTCAGCAATCAAGGGTTTGCATCAAGTGCCTACATCGTGAACTTCTAAAGAAGCTTGTCTTAAAGTGTATCCATGCTTTAAAATAAAGAAAAATGCTCTACTCTTTGCAAAAGAAATTGTGTGAGTAAATACCAACAGGAAGATCTAAAATCTTCTTATCATGGTGTTTGGGTTTGTGGTTTGGTTTTTTGTGGTTTGCTTTTTCATTCTTCCCCCTTCCCCTTCCTCCAAAGTTTCTTAGGTGCTTGTCCCCGGAGAACCTCCCACAACTCAGTTTTGGATTGGATTGGATTGGATTGGATTGGATTGGCAGGGAGGCTTCCTGTGGCAGTAGTTTCATGTAGGCTGTGATGGACAGTAGTGTTATATTTTCAGGTTCCCAGCCTGAATCTCTTGCAGTTGGCTGTCTAAAAGGAGTGGAAGACTTAGAACTCATCCAAAAAGGAGTTAGAGTTTAGGTATGTGCATTTTAATCTGATCCTCACTAAATCTCATGACATTTTGCCTAATTCTGGGGGCTTCTAAGATGTTTATATACCAAAACACCTAAAGCTGCATTGGAGACATCCTGGAAGTGGAGATGCCAGTAACTGGCTTAGTGAGTTTCACATCTTTGTGCAGTTCATCTATGTGCAGAGTGTTGCTTTGCCTGTGCTGACTTCCAGGTTTCATCTTGAGAAGTGTGATCTGAAAATGCATGAGAGCTGCAGAGTGCTATGTTAATGGTTTCAGCATATGCTTGGGATCAAGTCCCTTCTCACTTACATTTCCTATATCCCTGAGTATATTCTAACAATTGATCTGTATGTTGGGTTGAAATGGGGCCATTCTATCCCTGCTGAAACTGTTGAATATAACTGAAAATAATTATAGATTGAGTAGAAAAGAGAGAGGAAGGGGAAAAAAAGGAGAACATGAGGAGGAAGTCTAGTGTTTGCATGCATATTTTAAATAGGTTGTCACTAAATAAGTCATTGAAATAAGAATTTGAAGGTTTGCTTATTGTGCGGAACTATCACAGTTGCCTTTCTTGTAATTCTTGTCCTTCCACTTGAAATTCTTGCCATTGCCCCAGCTAGGAAATTGTGCAACTTACAAGAAAATTTCCTGTTCTGTAAAAGAGATATGAAGCCATGGTAATGTTGGACTTGTACTTAATATGTGTAATTCTAGAGATCTAAATGAAAAAAACCTTCCAGTCTTAATATAGTAACAACAGCCACTTTGTATCATAATAAGGGTGTCCTTATTTTTATTTTTTTAAAAATCATATAATAGTTTGAATTAGAAGCGACCTTCAAAGATGATGTAGTTCCAACCGTGCCACGCCCAGCATGGGCAGTGATGCTTCCCTTTAGACCAGATTGCTTATAACTTCATCCAACCTAGCCTTCAACACTTCCAGGGATGGGACATCCACGTCTTTTCTGGGAAACCTCTTTGGAACAGATTGTATGTGACTCAGCACTCTCAAAGTAAAAAAATTTCTTTCTTATATCTAGTATGAACCAACCCTCTGACAGTTTAAAGCCATTCTCCCTTGTTCATCACTACATGTCCCTGAAAAAAGCTCCTCTCCAGCTGTCTTGTCAGCCCTTTTTAGGTACTGGAAGGCTGCTAAAAGCCTCCCCAGAGCCTTCTCCAGGCTGAAAAACTGTCTCAGCCTGACTCCAGAGGAGACAACTACTTCATCTTCATGGCTCTCCTCTGGACTTGTTCCAACTAGTCCCTGTTCTTATGCTGGGAGCCCCAGAGCTGGAAATGCAATATAAGAATGCAAAAATATTTCTAAAAATTCAGCTGATAGACAGGTTGCTGAGATTCTGGGATTGATGGTCCTTTTGAGTCTTCAAAGAGTGCTTCAATTTAGCACACACACTTGTTTTCTGCTTTCTCTATAGCATTAGGATACATGGGATACCAAATTCAAGATCTTAATGGGTATACATTCTGTATATATAAATAAAGCACTTAGAATCTATTAGATTCTATGAATAAAAGGAGCCTTTTGCCTAAGCAGCCTAAATATTAAATGTTGTTGCAAATGAAGTGTGAAAGATGAAAATAAAGCACATAGCTGATGTATTTCTATGCAAATATTGGGTATTTTAGAATTTTATATATTATTTTTTCCATTGAGCTACTTGAAAGAAAAAGTGCTAGCTCATAGTAGTTAATGGAAGATAATTTAGGAAGCATGTGCTGGAGGCAAAATGAAGCTTATGTAATGAGTGAGACATCACAAAGGAAGCAGTCAAATTCTTTGTTCTGATATCTTCCATGTTTGAAGTTGTTGTATTTATATGCCATTAGTAAGTGAAGTATTCATAAAAATGCTTGAACTATCCTATGAAATGTGATAAAGTAACAAAGTTACACAGATTTTAAATTTTTCTCGTCTGTTGTCTCATTGTCGAGCTGGTTTGTTTTTTTAATGATGTTTTTATGATTTCCAGATCACTATGTAATACATTTCCAGTAACTAGTATTAAATAGGACAGGAAAAAAATCCTGAATGAAAATGGCTTAGGTAACAACCATAATAGCTCATACTGAGCCTACAAAAGAAGTAAACCAACATGAAAGAGGAGGAATATCTTAAATGCCTAATCTGTATTATTGCAACTACATTTAATAGTTTTCTGATGGAAGAGATATTTATTTGTTTGCATATATTATTCTAGTATAATTCTTGTCACCTAGGTTCATACCAGTGTTTATGATTTTTCATGAAACCATAGAATATCCTGAGGTGGAAGTGACCCATAAGGATCACTGAAGTCCAACTCCTGGCCTGCACAGGACAGCCCCAAGAGTCACACCATTGTCCAAACACTTCTTGAACTCTGTCAGGTTGGTGCTGTGACCACTTCCCTAGGGAACCTGTTCCAGTGCCCAACCACCCTCTGGGTGAAGAACTTTTCCCTAATATCCAACCTAAACCGCCCCTGACTCAGCTTCTTCTGATGCTGTTCCCTCAGGTCACCAGGGGGAAGAGATCAGTACTTGCCCCTCCATTTCCCCTCATTAGGAAGCTGTAGATTGTGTTGAGGTCTGCCCTCAAAATTGCACTATTCAAGGTGAGGTGCACCAGTACAGAGCAAAACAGGACAATCCCCTCCCTTGACTGGCTAGTTATATTTTCCTTAATTTACCCCAGGACACAGTTGGCCCTCCTGGCTGCCAGGGCACTGCTGACTCATATCCAACTTTCTCTCAGTCAGAACACCCAGGACCCTTTCCACAGTACTGCTCTCCAGTCTCTTGTTCCCCAGTCTGTAGGTACATCTAGGGTTGCCCTGTCCCAGGTGGTCAGAATTAATTTTATGCCTGTCTAGAGTACTTCAGATAAGTATTGTTTGATCTACTAATGTTCAAAATATGCCTTAAATTTACTTTGTGACAAAAAAAAAAAAAAAAANAAAAAAAAAAAAAAAAAAAAAAAAAAAAAAGCAGCACCCTCAGTTAATTGAAGATGCTTAGTTTTCTAGTAAAAAAATGCATTATTAAAATGGTGCAGAAGTTTTTCCAAAAGTAGAATAACTTATTTAATGTGTTGAAGACAAATGTTTCATGGGTGAGAATTTCAATATGTTTCAGCAATGTGCACTTGCAGCCCAGAAAGCAAACTACATCCTGGGTGCATCGAAAGGAGTTTGGCCAGCAAGTCAAGGGAGGTGAGTTTGGCTTTCCACTCTGCTGTCATGAGAGCCCATCTGAAAAGCTGTGGAGCTCTGGAACTCTCAACACAAGAAAAATGTGGACCTGTTGGAACAAGTCCAGATGAGGGCCACAAAGTTGATCAGACGGCTGAAGCTTTTTTCCTATGAGGCAAGCCTGTGGTGGTTCAACCTGAAGAAGCGAAGGCTTTGGGGAGATCATATGGCAGCCTTCCAGTACCTGAAAGGAACATAAAAGAAAGCTGGAGATGGACTTTTAACAAGGGCATGTAGTGTCAGAACTAGGAGAAATGGCTTTAACCTGGAAAAGAGTAGGTTTAGATTAAATGTTAGGAAAAAAATTCTTTACTAAGAATTTTTGTGGTGGTGAGGCACAGGAACAGGTTGCCCAGAGAGGATGAGGATGCCTCATCTCTGGAAGTGTTAAAGGCCAGGTTGGATGGGGCTTTCAGCAACCTGATCTAGTGAAAGATGTCCCTGCCCATGGTAGAGGGCTTGGAACTAGATGGTCTTTAGATGGTCCCTTCCAATCCAAGCCATTCTAGGCTTAGCCTAACCCAGCAGGAACAATATTAAATCAAACTAGGTATCAATTCTCAGTCTACACAAAATTTAATTGTCTAATTTGAATCATAACTATGTAGTATATGCTTGAATGGGATTGTGCCTCCTTTTTGGCTGCTGGGCTGTATGGCCAAAAATTGAGAATTTCCAAGCCAGATGTGCAAACACAGTGTCTCAGATGAAGCTGCATAATAAAAATAGTTAAGATGTACCTATATTTTTGGATATGCTCTTTAACTTTTGTTGGTTTTGGTAATATCATCACTACTTTATGCAATTCTTCATTGGGTTATGCTTCTGTCTTTGTTCTTACATTATCTGAATTTTCTGATGTGAGCATGCTACAAGAACCATTTGCCTGCTGTAGACTTTATTCAATTGTTGGAAATAAAGACTGGTTGTCCTCTCTTATTTCTTATTTACATCTTTAAAATCTTCACATATTTTCAAACTGTTTTGGGTTTGCATTATTAAATCATCTTTGTAATATTTATAGTACAGTTTTGATACAGAAAAATAAAAGAAATTTTGTGGTGATAAAGAAGAATAAATTGTTTTTAGCCATTCAAAAAGAATGGTATGAACATATAGGTATCTCCTTGTTTTTCTTTCCTGTATATGGTGCTGCTGTTAGGAGTTCCTCCATGTATATACAAAAGGGTTCAGTAAAGTCTGTTGAAAAGTTATCCTTTTAAGCAAGCAAAAAACTACTAATGATAACCGAAGAAGTTATATATCATTGTTTTTCAGAAACTGATAAGCAATTTTCAATTTTAACTTCGCTGGTAGATTTGTACTGCAGCTTTAGTATTATAGCTTTAGCATTGCAGTGTTGTTTGTCTTACTTTCCTGTTATTTTATTGAGCAGAACTGAGAGAGAAAGAGGTTTCCTGTGAACTTAGTGCTTAGAACAGTGAGGAAAAAGGGTTTTTTTGGTGGGGGTTTCTTTTGTTAATTTGAAATGAATTTCAGTTTTATTTTCTTGCCCTTGGTAATTGCAGCATAACACTGCTTTTGTACTCAGTTCAGTGTGCTTGCTTGCCTGTGTTAACTGATAGGAGAAGCTAATGCAGAAAAACACTTCCTGCCGTGCCCATCCTAGCACTTTCCTAATTGATTTAATCTCTGCTCCATCAGAGCATCGAAGCCTCAAACCTGTTCCTTAACCCAGTCTATTAGTCTGATGAAAATCGTGCCATGAGGGGGCCTTGATTTGTCTATCTTTATTGACTTAAAAAGGCCAGCAGCCAAAAAACCTTAATCTTTGCTACATTACAAAGCTGTGGACATAGACTTAAAACACTCTGCAGAAGGCTAATAGGTTGATTTTCTAGAAGAGTTTAGACAAAAATCTGTGGCTTAATGAAGTATTTTGCCTTTTATTTTTTATAAATTGTGCAACAAAAAAGAGCAAAACAGCATTTTGTTTCCGTTCACTTTTGGCTACGCAAAAGCTATGCAAGGTCAAAGACAAGTCCATTGACTTTTTATTTGGTCTGTACAGCTGGATATAGTAAAAGCTGGTTTTCTACTCAAATATACCTTGCTCAAACTGGTTGTCTCCTGATTTATTCTTTATCTGTAAAGATTTATATTTCTTTTAATATTTGATTTTATTTTTTTATTGTTCTTTATGATCAAATTTAAATTTTTATAAATGCAAGTGCAGCACAGAATTGTGATAGATGTATTGACACCTAAATGGACATGGTTGCATGGTGATTGATAGAGAGATGTCATACAAACTTCCATGTTTGATTTTTTTCCTAAGGAGTTTATTTTTGGGGGTTTAACTGATAACCTTTCTTGTCTGTACCAATAAAAAACTGCTTCATGAGATGGTGACACTGGTGATTAGTACTTACACACAGAAATAATTAAATACAATTGTTTAAGCTGCTTTCCCTCTTCATACAGTCTTCTCCAGTAAGAGTATTCTATACCATACTTTTGCATCATGGCTGAACAATAATTTAAACTGCTAGTAGTTCCTTCTAGGTTCCAAACTGCTGTAGTTTTGAAGTCATGGCCATCAATTATTTTTCAGTAAAACACCTGACTATTTACATTTTACTTAAGTTTCTTAAGCCACATTTAGCATGAGCATGCTACTTTTGTTCTGTGGCAGAAACATACATTTGTGGAGGATTTAGTCACACTTTTATCACATTATTTTTTACCTGAGGTCTGTATTGTATTGAAATGTCTCTCAGCTTGCTATACCCACCTTATTTGAAACACCTAAAAATATTGATAACATGAAAATCCTGAATAATCATGGCATAGAATATGAAACACATTACGTTTTAAGACTTGGATTTTTGGTGAATTTTTGAAGTTTCACTTGTATATTTAATTCTATTAATATAATTGTTGTATGTGTTTATCTTGGAAACAAAGTTGTGCTGAATCAAACTGGCCAAAAAAAGAAGGTATTTTGTTTTCTAGGAATGCATATCTGCTGGAATGGCATGATATTGTTGGTGACTCCCCATGATTAGGGAGATTAGGGAGGGCTTCTAAAGTCTCTGTTGGACTCAGGTAGTGAGTGCAGTCATCTGAGACTCTTGTGCACCTCGCATTCCTCCTACCTGGAGAGTCACATTTTGCCACAATTTTAAATGTGAAAGCTAAAGTAAACAGTCTAGGCAAGCAAGATTTGAAAAATCTGTCAATCTTATTTTCATTTAACAATTTGTATATACTGAAGTGGGATACAAATCCCTGAGCCTTGAGATGTCAGGAAGCTGTCTAAGCAGACACAGTCATATGTCACATTGTGATAGCCTTGACTGTACCGTGCTCTGCTGCATGTAGCCAGGCATCCCTCCTCTGCTCAGCAGGTGCACCAAGTGTACACCCTACAAATAAGTTGGAAGAAATAATTTGATAATGAAGAACAAGAATACACATATGCTGGATGTGAGGCAGAGGAGATTCCAAGGTGCAAAATAATGTTTATGAAAATGTTACTGTTACAAGTACCTAACCCTTTTCTTTCCCCATTAACTTCTGTTTATTCACTGCCTCCCCCCTAGAAATATTGTAGGTAAAACAATGTTGTGAAACATTTGGTGGTGAGCCTATCAGCATGCCTTTTTAACAGCAATTATCAGACAATCAGTGAATGTATGTATACTGTTGTTAGATATGTATTTAATCTTCTGACTGGGATACAGCTGGTTATTCAATCTATTGATCAAGCACTGGTGTTTTGGTTTTTATATTAGTTGTGGTTAAGTACATGTAGTAGTTATTTATAATACACAGTGATTTACTTAACACTTTCAAATGCTTTATATTGCATTTGCAGGTGTGTGACTCTGCCCTTCTTAAAGCATTCAGAACGAACACAAAGCTTCTCAGTGTGAACATGCTAAATTTGTTGGTATTTTAAATGTCTGGCATGATAAACTATTGAATATATTTATATGGATTGACTTTACAGGGCTTACTAGTAAAATTGAATATTTTTTACCTAAAAGTGGCTTCATGCTAGGAAGGTTTTGAAGGTATTCTGTATGCACAAAGTACTTGTGATATAATCCAGCTAAATCCTGTCTATTTCGTTTGAACTGTAAAGTCAAGTACTAGGCCAGTCTCGTGCATTAGGATGTCTGGTATTCTGTCTGTATTAGCATGTGATAAAGCTACTATTTTGCATATATTTCAGCTTCATATGGGCAGCAGCACATTCAAGACAAAACCAATTTGCATTTATGGCTTATACTTTAAGAGCTACCTCTTCACATTCTCCTCATGTCAATAATCCTTACAGTGATTCTTCTGAGACCCAGAAAGATTGCTTGTCTCTGCAAGTACTACTGTACAAGTACTACTGGTGCTCTACAACTCCATCTTGGCTATTTTTCTGTTATATGCTTGGACAGCTCTTTTAGACACATTAGAAAATGTTTTTAAGCATCATTTTTGTTACTCTGGGTGCTACTTAAAACAACAGTACGCACCAGCAGTTTTTTGCTAGAATCAGCTTTTATATGGTTCTATGATTTTATAAATATTTTGTTAACAAAGAGCAGTTGTATCCTGGTTGAGTGGTGTGGCAGTGGTAACTGAGTGACTAGAATGACGTGTATGGTAAAGTCTCTGCCCCTGACATTAATTATCTCTATGTGACATAGGTATAGATATATTGTGAGGAGGATAAAAGTCTACATTTGACTTTCCAAATAACAGCTGTATATTGCAGTAAGCAATTCAGCTGGGTGTCTATACCATACTAGGAAACTAGATGTTAGTGTGTGTAATTCTTATCTAAATGTGGAAACACCAAATTGCAACTGGATGGTAGTACTCCTCATCTAATCATACTCTTCTAGAGGTACTGCTAAGATGTCCATTTTAAAGCTTTTTAGAGTGAAATGCATGAGGAAGAAAAGGTAACTTAATTCTTCAGCCTTGAAGGAAAGTCTGTCTGTAGTATAACAGAGAAGATAATTTATTCAAAGACAGTTCTTTATTCTTTTTTAAACTTTATCCTTGTAATATTTCCAGCATCTGTACCTGAGTAAGCAATAAACAAACTAAACTAAGGCATTGCAGAGACATTTTTCACATCTGTCTTTTTTTGGAACCCATCCAAATTGGTTAAGTTTTCTGAACTGTGCTAATTAATCCAAATCATTCATTTTTTCCCCCATCTGGATTTACCTCCTTGGTATTCCTAACCAGCCGAGTCACTGTTTTGCATGCCAAATGTCATGATAAATGCCTACTTTGTATGAGCTCCATGAAAAAGTCGTGACACAATTTTCTCACTTCTTTTATATGTCAACTCGCACAATATGGTGTGGATAATTAAAAGAAAAATATATTGTGTTGTATTACTTAAGACAACTAAATATTTGGCCATGGAAAGTAAAAAGGTTTTAGAGAATAGAAAGAGAATATTTGTACTTTAGGTAAATACACAAGTTATACACAATGATGCCCAGATTCACAATTCTGTTCTGTCATATAACCTAAAGTTTTTTTTTAATCTTTTGAAATAAAGACTTAACTGCACTTCTTGCTGCTTTTAAGGTAGCTTTTAAATTAATTTAAGTTTGAATTTTGCAAGGGAAACTGTTCAGTGCTTTATTGAAATTTAAATATGCCCTCTTGAATGAGAAACTGTATTTTTATAAGTATGTAAATTGTTGCTAAAATGCACAAGATCAGGTGGTTCAGAATTTTAGTGCTTATTGGGTATCAGAAGGCATCGCTGTCTGTGCCTCTCCGAGGACTGTGGGAGCAAAGAGTTTCCCACTATAAGATCAGGTTTATGACCACCTGAGGAACTTGAATGTATCTGTCTATAGGATCTGACAAGATGCATCCCAGAGTCCTGAGAGAATTGGCTGATACAGTTGCCAAGCCACTCTTCTCGTTATTTGAATAGTCATGGCAGTCAGGTGAAGTCCCAGGTGACTGGAAAAAGGGAAACATTGTACCCATCTCTGAAAAGGGTAGGAAGGGGGACCCTGGGAATTACTGACCTGTCAGCCCCACCTCTGTGCCTGGGAAGACGATGGAACAGATCCTCCTAGAAGCTATGCTAAGGCCCATGGAGTACAGGGAATGTGCTGCACCTGGACTGGGGCAAGCCCTGGTGTCAACACAGACTTGGGGATGGACAGATTGAGAGCAGCCCTGCTGAAAAGGACTTGGGAATGGTGATGGATGAGAGGCTGGACATGATCTGGTCATGTGCACTCCCAGGCAAGAAAGCCAAACATGTCCTGGGCTGCACCAAAAGCAGCGTGGCCAGCAGGGCAAGGGAGGGGATTCTGCTCCTCTGCTCTGCTCAGATTCCACCTGTAGTGCTGCATCCAGCCCTGGGGCTCCAGGAAGGACATGGACCTGTTGGAGCGAGCCAAGAGGAGGCCACCAAGATCATTAGAGACATGGAGCACCTCTCCTGTGAGGAAAGGCTGAGAGAACTGAGATTGTTTGGGCTGAAGAAGAGAAGACTTTGAGGTGACCTAATTGCGGCATTTCAGTTCCTGAAAGGAGCCTACAGGAGAGTCAGAGAGGGACTTGTTACAAGTGCATGTAGTGGCAGGAGAAGAGGGAATGGATTAAAACTGGGAGTAGGTTTATATTAGATGTTCATAAGAAACTCTTTACTGTGATAATGGTGAGACACTGGAACAGGTTACCCAGAGCAGTTGTGGATGCCCCATCCCTAGAAGTGTTGAAGGCCAAGTTGGATGGGGTTTTGAGCAATCAGGTCTAGTGGAACATGTCACTGCCAATGGCAGAGGGTTTGGAACTCAGTTGTATTTAAGGTAATCTTCCAACCCAGGCCATTCTAAAAAGTCTTATATCACTAAACCATAATCATCTAAGTTAAAAAAAAAAAAAAAAGATCATTGCTAGATAACACCAGGAGCCTAAGGCTGAGAGAATTGCCTAATGAAGGCTGCATTTTCAACTCATGTGGAACAATTTCTTTCTGAACTAAAATGTGATCATTATGGAAAAATAAACTTTAGCCAGAATTTAGCAGATTAGATTATATCTAATATGCAATAAAAGAGTTTACGGAAGAGTAGTGAGAGTTAGGTGTCCCCATGAGTGCTGAGATCCCCATTTGCAATAAGGATTCTACTTGTCCCACATCATCAAAATGAGTTAATTGGTTTCTAAGGAAAACCACATTTATCAGTATTATCCTACGGGCTATGCCACTGGTGCCTGCTATAAAGATACCTGCTGGATAAAGAGGGAACTTTATTTATATGGTCAACAACAAGTGGCATAACTGAATTAGTTATAAACCTATTTTTATCCCAGTGGAAGCTGTGTGGTTTTTTGCAGTAGAAAAGTCCCGTGGGAAATGATGAATTCATTTTCTTTCTGTTTTTCTTTTTTTCTTTTTTTTTCTCCACATATTTAGGCCACAGATCTGAAAATCTTCTTAAACCACTTAAATCAGTAAACATTTTAAGTGGAAAGGTTACTGTACTGCCACTGTTTAAAAAGAATTAACTTTTTGTCCTAGTTAATTATTTAATTTAGTCTGGTTATTTTAGTTTAGGGTTGTACATTTACTTAGTCTGAAAATATCAGCTGGATTTTGTGTGTGAGGCTGGCATGTTCCGAGTTGGGCTGTTTTTTTTTTTTCCCTCAATAAAACATGCTGTTGGAAGTCTGTTTTTCTAAAGAGAGTTATATAAATGTGGGTTAAAAAGGACCACTTTTTTTTCCCCAATGGTGTATACACTTAACAGCATGTTTAATTCATCCCCTGAAGAACATGACAGTTCACTTTTAAGATTTCTTTTAGCTTTTGCACTGAAAAACAGGGGTTTGAAATTTTGATAAGTATCTTTGCACAATACGTGCATACTCTTTTCAGCCCTGTGACAGTTGGTGAGTGTGCATTAAGAGATCATCTTCCTGTCCCCCACAGGAGATCACCTCCACACAACATATGCAGCATTTATCTGCCAAAATTCAGAAGTCTCTTGAATCAAGCTTTTCAAAAAATTCTTCCATCTGGAGCTCTTAGTGTTTTCCAGAGATTCTAGAAACCTACCAAGAGAAAAATCAGAACATTTCAGAAGCTGTAGTTAAGCTTATATATCTTTTATAGGAAAAGCATAATGAAACAAACAGCACATAGTTTTAAAGACCTGTGTTTATATTTCTATGTTTTAATATAAAAAATGCTTTTTACATGCATGTAAAATGCATAAATTCCGTGTATAATCAAGGAGAAATCAACTGTAGCTTATTATTTTTTTTTTCCTTCCACTTGTAGAGAGGCTTACACACAGGACTAGTGTCACAAAAATGGCATACATTCCCTGGGAGATTGTGATGTTCTCACCACATCATTAATTTGATACTAATACTGACTGCAAGTTTATAGTATTGGCAAGTGAAAAATCTATGCTGCTTTTAGATCAGAGAACTTGAAAAAGAGAAGCAAAAATGGGGTATTTGTTTCCAAAAATAAATGGAAATTGCAAAGCCTTTATTCTTCTCACACTCTTCCCTTTGGTTTATATACACAGGATCTAACTCCCTAGTTGCGCAGACAGAGCAAAGAAGGATAGAAGTGATATTGTGAATACTAAGCAATCTCTTCAGTACAGCTTTTTGGCTGGGAAGATGTAAACCTTTTTCTGCTAGCTTTGCAAAAGTATTCTTTCAGTTATGGTGGTCAGCACAAAGAAAATTATTATTGAAGAACAGGGTAGGTAAAAGGATTAATAGATCTGCTCCCTAGACTTTGACTATTTATTTGAAGAATGACAATTGCAGACTATGACAGTGGTCAGCATTGAAGACTGAATGGGTGCAACTTCTTTTAATTGTCATTGTAATTTTAGAGTTCCATCATATCAGATGATTTCATTTAGCCAAAGGCTCATATTATAGACTACTTGTTTCTTAACAGATTTTGACAATCTGATTTTATGAAATGGTTGTCTTGGTAACCCATTCACTTTACTTCCATCTACGAGAAAGCAAATGAGAAAACAGTTATCTGGCTTGATTTTTTTCTTACATCTTCCACCACTCACTTGTTTTTATTTTTGTGTTAGTTAACATAAAAACTGGAATCCAAAGTAATACAAATATGTAATATATAACCCTGAATAATGTTGTCTGTATAGCCCACAGGCAGATAGATATCCTCAATTACTTAGTATATAATTCACAGGAGGGTTAATTATAAGCTCTTCAAGGCAGTGACCTCATTTTTGGAGACATCTGTAAAGTGCCAAGCATAATAATGGTGCTATCTGAATAATAATAATAATAACAAAACAAAACAAAACAAAACAAAAAAAAAACAAACAAACAAAAAACAACAACAAAAAAAACCAAAAAACCCAAAAACAAACAAACAAAATATACATATATACAAAAAATAATTTGTGAGATAGAAAGTAAATTACCATTTGTGCATTATATATGTGTGTGTGTGTGTGTATACATATATATATATTTAGTTCTTCTTTATTTGCATACTTACCTAATGGCTATTTTTGTCAAAATACACTTGCACAAATTGATTTGTTTATACCATGTTTTCAGTTTTTGTAGTATGGTTGAGTCTGTAGTATGACTGAGCATTTGTTTTCATGAGCTATAGTACTTTGGGAGGTTTAAATGTGATAGGAAAATTTGATTACAAAAAAATGTAAATGACAGAAAGGTTATTAAAAATTGTCAGAAAATTATCTATTATGAGTTAACTGAAATTGTATCAAATTAGGGCATTTAATGTCAGGGTTAGGAGCCTTCTGGTATTCAGCCTAGAAGGAATAGCTCAGACCTCATAGAGCCACACAGGAGTTTTCAAATTTGGGAAAGCAAATTTGAAATGCACTGAGAAATTTAGTTAGTATGTGAAAAATGAGTAGGAAAATTCTGCCAAAATGGAACACAGCTGAACAGTCTTAAAAAACACACTGGTTAAGGCATGACTGATCACATCTCCAAGTGAACAGAAAGAAAGAAACAGGAAAAGAGACATGTGCCTCCATGATGCAGTTAAAGATGTAAGGCTGAGAAAAAAACATAGCTCCCAAAAGAAAAGGAAAGCAATGAAGCAATGTGTCAGCATTAGTTAAACTGGAAAGGAAGGAAATAAGAAAAGCATAAATGGAAAATTATTTCATTTTCATAAAAAGGGTTAGAGGATTTATGAAAAGCTTGGGGAACAATATAATGAGATAAAGAGAAAATAGAACCAATATTAGGAAAGATAGGTAAAAGGAATGAGTTTGGTGGTTTTTTTTGTTTTTGTTTTTGTTTTTTTGTTTTTTTAAGAAGAAGAACTGAATCTCAAATTGTAAGGTTTATATCACTTAAATTTTTAAAATTATATTTCTCTTTCTGAATTTTTTAACAAAAATAAGCCTTGATTTTCCTCTTTCTCTCTTTTCTCCACTAACTCCAACAGGAATGCTAGTTCATAAGAGTTTAAAAAAAAAGAAAGAAAAAAATACTTTCACACGTGAGGCAAAATATTTGCGTGCTTGGTTTTATTGTGACAGAGAACAGATTTCATTTTCCACTGCTTGTTTCCTGACATGTTGTTTGGGCAAGTGGTTATAAAAGTTTGATGCCATGCCAGAGTTCAGGATCAGCTTTTTTTAGGTCACGTGTATTACCTTACCTTAGCTTCATATGGTGGATTTTGTTTATTTGTTGGTTTTTTTGTCATGAATGTGAGAAATTGTCATGATTTCTCTTTATATGCAAGCATTCACTTTTCATTTCTAAATCACTGGAAAGCAGTAGAAACTGAAAAGGAGAAGGTGCTGTAGAAATACAATTTGCACAGAGTTAGTCTTCTCATTGTTCAGGGTTTTATAATTAATTCATAATATTCTATCTCTCAATCTGAGTATGACGTGCAGACTTCCAAAAGACTGAGCATATATTCTCTCATAGTCGTAGTCACCCTGTGTGGTTTAACTCTGGCCAGTGGTTTGTGGAGTCCTTACTGTTTCATTTCACTTCCTGCATTCTGTTCCCATAACCCTTGTGGTGAAGATCTCCAACATTTATAGTGATCCAGGCTGTCCCAAACCTTACTTGAGTCACTTTTGCTTCTCCTGACCCCTGCTGCATCAGCTTTTATCTGGCCTGTGCAGCTCCAGTGAGGTCCCACTTTGTTTCCTGCTTGATACAATGTTGGGAATATAGTTAAGGGCTCCCAAAGCTTTAAAAACTATAAACTTTCCATGCTCCTTTCGTGATGAATTCCTTGCTATTATGCATTCTCAAAATAATATTTTACTTGAACTAAATTGATGAAGAATGCAGGTATACATAATTATTTATACAGTTAATTCAGGCATTATGGTTCCAAATTAGGGTTA
This sequence comes from Peucedramus taeniatus, assembly GCA_013400575.1. Lineage (NCBI taxonomy): Eukaryota > Metazoa > Chordata > Aves > Passeriformes > Fringillidae > Peucedramus > Peucedramus taeniatus. The sequence goes on from WBNO01000428.1 coordinate 36,654, forward strand.
GGTAAAGAATGGTAACAAAAAATGCTCTTAGATATTAATGTGGCAGTATCATGATAAAGCTCTTCCTTTTTCTTCCTTTTTTCTTCATCTGACTTTGTTTGCTTCTTGACCAAATCATAGTGATAATTTTACCTTTTTTTCATGCCTTTTCATTTGTGTTTAGATTTGATTGTGTATCTGTTCTGTCAGGTCTTCTCAGGTTTAATCTTTTTCCCTGAAAGTCCTTTATTTGTTTCATACAGTGGGAGAAAATTGTAATTTTGCATGACAACAAGCTTGAGCAACTTTCCCAAAATTCTTCCTTTGGTGAAAAACACCCACATGTGGTGAAAATCTTACTACCAGTAGCATTATCATAGTAGGGAATTTTCAAAGTCCCACATATGTATTTTTCTGTGTTGTTTACCTTCCTGTTTTGGTATGTCCCCACAACGCACCAGCAGTCTTTAGATTGCTTTGGGCACACAAGTCATGTGTACATGTTGTGCACAGCTGGCTGGGAGCCCAAAATCATTGCTCCATGGACTTGCTGAATAGGAGAAATTCCTGGTGCCTGAGCACATGGCTGTACCTTACATTGTGTGGTAGGTAAGATTTTGGCTTTAGGCACAGATGGATAATATGAACACATAATTTTTTTATGCTAATATTAATAAAATAATAATTTCAAAATGTGGGACATGTAATACAAGATGACATGTGGTAGATTAAACATATTAATATTCATTTGAGAGATCATTAGTACTCAGTCAGACATCCTTCTGATGGTCTTCACACCACTACCTCATGTATATGTTATCTCTTTCCTTCCCTTAAAGGACCAAATTTTCTTGTGTCACAGAACCTTATCTTCCTGGTCAGCTAGGGATATAGAATAGACATGTAGCTTTGGCAACTTATTTTCTGGTATGTATTTCAGGTTCTAGAAGAATTTTTGGCATGAGGCTTTGTAGTGGTGCTCAGTTTAAGAAAAAAAAGATAATTTTGCATCCCTTTCATTTTCTGTGCATGATAGATTGCTAATTAAAAGTGTCAGCAGAAGAAACTTAGGTAATAGAAATAAAAATGCCACAAATATCTGTTGTTGTTTTCTGGGTTACGTAGTAGTCAGGGAAATGAAGACTAAACAAATATTTATAATTGATACTCAGCAATGGGCGTGCCTTACTTTCTTGCTTATCTTCTAACTCTGCAAAGCTTAAGAGATACTTTATGAACATTTGTCCTTTTTTTTTTTCCTTCTGTGGTAAATTTTCTTGGTAGTTTGTAGAAAACAACTTGTGTTTGAGAGAGGCTGATTACTGAATGTGGAAGCCAAGGATGCCCGTATATTCCTGACACACCACTAACGTTCTGTGTGTGACATACTGCAGGCCTTAGAGATGAACTGAATTTCCATCTGATGCCAAGGGGTAGTCGTGAAATAACGTGATAGGTACGAGCAGAGGTTCAAGTTAGCTGTTTATGCATGCTGCAGGAAACCTGAGGTGGATTTGACATAGGTGGTCTATATCTAATAGCTTACAATTTTGTTAGGGTGAAATGCTACTGAAGACTGCTAATAGATTCGGCTGATTGTCAAGAAAAAGCCAACCAAAACAAAACAAAACAAAGCAAAGCAAAACAAAACAAAACAAAACAAAAAAAAAAAAAAAAAAAAAAAAAAAAAAAAAAAAAAAAACAAAAAAAAAAAAAAAAAAAAAAAAAAAAAAAAAAAAAAAAAAAAGGAAGAAAAAAAGCCAAACAAAATAACCACCCAAAAGGTAATTTACATTTCTATAAGTTTATGGATGGCAGAATGTATTTCCAGTTTATCCCAAGCACATGACACATCGCTGTTGGCTCTCTGAATTATGTGGCGGTCATCTGTCAAGCTCATGGAGTCGCAGCACAGTGTGATTTCTTCTGGATGCATCAACACTCTCCCTTAGCTGGCATACACCTCTCATGCAGAGACACCATCAGGGAAGTCTTAAGGACAAAATAGTTGCCCTTCTGGAATATCTGACCTTGAAAAGATAATTAATCTTACCTCTAAAAGCTATGACAAAATTCCTTTAATTGCAGTGAATGGATCACTCAAATTATGTTCTGAATTCAATATAACCTGGATTTCACAAATTGTGATATGCAATGAAAGTGAAAGCCTCTTTTAGGACTTAAATGAGTTTCTTATGACTGAAAGCTTGTATGGTATTATTCATGTTGCAACTTTGGAACTGTATTTAAATCTTTTGTCATTGTTCTTTATGTATTTGAGCAACACTTGTCTCTCTTGACGGTTTTGGATGTAATATTTGTTATGTTTTTCAAGGAACTCTTTATTTTGAAGGAACACAAGGCCTAGTTATGCAAGCATCTACATGTGGGCAGATAATCTGCATGTGGGACTGTGCAACACCCTGCACAACACCTGATGGGTCTGTGGTCACACCTGCCTATTAAATTTGCTAATGTTTGAGTGAAGTGAGGGCATGGTAACTGAATAAAAGAATAAAATAATAATATTTTATTTCAGAATAAAAGGTGGAATCAGCAGACTGGTATCTGCCAGGGCTCTTAGCTGGCACACCATTTGTCCCCAGGCTCATCCAATTAAAATATTCCCTGAAGGAAATAAATTAGTACGAGTTTCTCTGTTACTTCTATTCGAAGAGTTTTTTGAGTGTCTGCAGGGATGCAGCAGCAAGAGAAAGTGGAGATCTGAGATGCAGATGTCACTGCTTGAAGACTGTGTAGAGACATGAGTCATTTAGGCAGAGGTTTTTTGAATACCCATAATTGACAGGCTTGGAAGCAATGACTTGATTGTTGTAGCAGAAAGTGGACAGTCCTACTCTCAAAGTAGCCAGAAACACTGGAAATAAAAATATCTTTTTTAACTATGATCTCAGGAAGCCTGTGTCAGTTCTTTCCAGAAGGCTCTCAATATATTCTGGCAATACACTGCAGATTCCTATGCACTTCTAAGATACTACAGCTGTGAAAATCTGCAAATGATGAGCAGGAGGGCATACCAACAATCATTGTACTTGAGCAGAATCCTAATAAGTCTCAGAACTGAATTTTCCCTCAAAGTTTTGTTGTTGTTTCCTTGCTTCATGTTGAAATGTGTACATAGAGGAAAAACTTGTAAGTAGAAAATGGTTACTGCAGCATATGACTAAAATATTTTTCAAAATATACTTTAGTAGAGAATTCTCTGGTTTGTAAGGCAGAAAGGTCTTAGTGCTTTTTTCTCCATCATTTAAAAATTCTGGTTATGTCCATTTGTATTTCACATCAGAGTATATGCTTTGAGTGGTTGAAATTACTTGCATTTAAAAAAAGATGGAAATTTGAAAGTGATATGCAGATATGGTGCTGATAACATAATTATAAAATATATATGATGCTTGAGTTTTAAGTGCTTGCACCTGTGAGATTCTATAAATAACTTATAGTTGATTTGTTTAAGAAGTAACTAGGCCAGATTTTCCCTGACCTGTTTGTCTCACTCTCATTGCCCCATTCATCTCTGTCTCCTCAACAGGGATATTTTCAGTAGGTCACACTTCCCTTGCACAGAAATTACTGCCCTTCCAGGAGGGCTGGGCAGAAAGCTGCACCATTCCTCTGCTGTTTGTACTTACGCATCTTGGGCATTGTTAGCCAAGGACCCTGGGTGACCATAACAATTGTCTCCATCCAGCTACCTGATCTCCTGGATATTCTCTCACTTCCAGTATCTTTCCTCCAGCCAAGATCTTTACCACCTTCTCTCCAGGTCCCCTTTTTTCCTGTCCTTTTCTTTCCACAACCCCAAGGCCCCAGGCTTCCCAATTTAAGCACAGTGTGTGATCAGCGTTCTAATTTGTGGTTTTGTCTTATCTGTCTAAAAATTGGAATATTTGGGAGATGCCACTGTTATACCAGATGTTAGAAAGATTCACAATCAGAGTGCACATGCAGCTGGCAAATAGCAAACTTCTGCTTGAAAGTTCAAACCCTGAGTTTTTGACATGCAGTCCTCCTACACACA
>WBNO01000430.1:0-74080 GCA_013400575.1 Peucedramus taeniatus
CAGTGGAAATAACTGGAATGCAGTAACTGAATGACAAGTTGACAAGTTTCTTTTCAGCTGCAGGTGAAATGTCCCTGTTGTCATGTATGCTGTTTGACATTTTAAAAACAGGAGTTTTCTAACAAGGAAAGACAAAAAATATCATCATACCCTAAACCTTTTGTTTGAACCAGAACAAATGAGTGCCACACTAAAATAATAATTAAGAGTTTTTTTCTTGCTTGCTTTTATTTTTTTTTTCACATTCAATTGTACAGTTTGGCATTGGGTCGTATTTATCTTCCCAGATTTTACCCATTAAATATGCATGCATTTAATCTAAACTAATCAAGTAGGCTCCATTTGAAACACCTCCATACCATCCTAATACAAGTGTCTTGGGCCAGTGAGATGAATGACCCTCTCAAGATGCCTGCCTCTCAATTAAAGACAGATGGTGCCTAGATGACAATTCTAGATTTTGTGTCACATCTAACTTTTCGATGATTAAAGTTTGATGAGGTAAATTGCATGTAAAATCACATAAAAATTAACATAACACAACATGGATTTAAGAACTTTTTATTTAGAAGAAATTCCAACATTAATTACAATATAGAAAAAATACAAAATAAATTAGATATCAAAATCTTTTGCTATTATATTGCTCTGCAATATGATTTCATGTGAAATAAGTCAATAATGAAGGAAAGACAACTGAATAATCAGAGAAATTATCATTCCCCTCAAGAGAAGAAAACAGCTCTCATTCTTTGCTCTGTTCCTTAGGTAGACTAGAGATTCACAGTACCTTCCATCCTGCTCTCTAGGGGTATGGGCAATAGAAGCAATAAAAGAAAAAATGTCTGTAAGGAACAAAAGATAGTCCAGGACAACAGGGCAAATTAGGAGCACAATAAAGGTGATAAATTATGGGAAATTGAGTTCAATTAAGAAAAAAACAAGTACACCTACTATTCTTTAAAAAATGTCTATCAACTGGCTCATCCTTATCTGCCTAATTTTGTTAAAATTGTGCTTTCTAATTAAAATTATTTCAGCATTAATTTGCTGAATTTTTTGGGGGTGTATTTGGTAAACTCATTTACAAAAGCATTCTTGTTATTCAGAAACACCACCACATGTAAAATACAAACTCTCATTTTATAAAGTAAAAAGAAGACATAAAAATAAAACACTGTGGTGTTATAACCCCCCCTATTTAAATAGTTTAATTCCGTACAGACTTATTTTCACAGTAGTTTCAGCCATGTGATTCTTGTGTAAGCAGCTGTAATGACTTGAGAAAATGGCATTTTACTAGTGGACAGTGGTCATCCATTTGCATATAGGAAAGAGGATTTGGTAATAATTTTTCTTCAGATATAGATATCAGAGAAAGTTATAACACTCTGGGGACTTTGTGCAACTTTTTGTCACCAGAAAGCTAAAAAAATGTGTTTGAAAAACTCTCAGCTAACTGTGGGATGCACATCTGTGCATGCATCAGATTCTGCTGGTGGAAGCTACTGAGCAAACACGATTATTGTAATGAGTTATCTGCATTCACTAATGACCAAAAGAATATTTCATCAGAAATCACTTTCTGATGTTGGAACCTTAGACCGTAATGCTTGGATCAAACAATAGAACTTAAACATATAAAACCTCATTTTGTTACTTCTGTGTCAGATCTTTGCTGGTATCATGTACTCAGAACATCCAATGGCTTCTGGAAGAGCCATTTTATGCCTCAGCACCTCCAAAAATGAGATTATGAAAAACTGACTTGAAAATCTCATGTAAGTAATACTGGCTGAAAAGCAACAACATTTCAAAACCAAATGTTTGTTTAAGATATCAGTCATTGTAAATGATGCAAACTTCTCTACTTAGTTTTTGGAGGCATTTGAACTTTACACAAAACAATTGCCATTACTAAATGAGCTAGTTTGAGTGATCATCCTTTTTAAAATAATTAACCCTGTGAACACTTGTTGGAAAGCCAGCCTGGAGCTTTTCCAACACATTCCTTGTGTTTAATGAACTATGGCTACACAGGGACTTGCTGTCATTTGGGTATGTGGTCCCATCCTAATCAGTGAGCAACCCAGAGACTTACTATTCATCCCTATGGATGTGGTTGTACTCTTTGTTTCTAAAGATAGATGGTTCATAAATGTAAGGGGGAGAAAAAGAAAATATGAAAAGAAACAGTACATTCATTGAAACTGAAAGTTTTCTAAATAGAAGCAATTCTATTAAATTCAGTATAATTTTTATCTCAGAATGCAATCATCCAAAGCTATATGGGAATTTTATCTGTAGAATTCCCATCAATTTTGATGTGAAAATTTCTGATGATGATTATTACTGTTTCCCTTTTGTTCAAATGCTTCACCTAATTTTTTTAACAGAAGCCTTGCTTACACTTGGATGTACTTCTCTGGCTGTCACATTAGCCCTCATTCAGCAAATGTTTAAGATAATTACAGACAACACAGATCATAAGAAACCACAATAGGTATAGGACATCAGGCTCTCTGCTCTAGCTGATTAGATATTTGAGAGATCTGAAAGCATGTTGGTGATGTTGTAAGGTGATGCCAGAACAACAGGTTTCACCCAAGGGTATAGTCCAGACTATGGCATAAGTAGCAGCTGTTACACCAACTTGTTTAAAGTCTCACTATGTCATTCTTGTACCTGCTAAATTGCAGAGATGCATTGGTTGCAGCTCTACAGTTCTAGGAAGGTGTCATAGTAAAGAATGGTCAGAGAGGAAAAAATTAGAGAAGTACAGACTATCTTTGCAGTTAAGATCCAAATTAAAGTCCTTTTACTTTACTTTTAACTGGGAAAAAAATAAAAAACACAATAAAACAATGTATGTTTAAATATTATTTTAAAATGCCACGTCTTTACTGCTATTTAGAAGCAGGCATGTACTTTCACACATATATATGCATGGGTATGGATATATGCCCTTTTAAAAGGAAAGAAATTCAGTCACATGTCTATGCAGCTCCTATATTATTCAATTAGCCCCAGGGTCTTAGGGTGATCTTGTCCTTTTTGAATCTGAAAGGCTAAAAGCTCAATCTAAGTTAAGAATCTTCATTTCTTTCAAGAATCAGATTCATAATTTGTCTCCATGGTCACTGATCATTTTTGAAGGATAGCTGATGCCTTCTGCCTTCTCCAAGACCAGAAGAATCTCTGAGCGGGTGCTCAAACTCTTATATAAAATACAGAGGCAAGTACAAGACTAACTTTGACTGGACTCACATTTTAGATGACTAAAATTAGTGAGGTGAATCCTGCCCATCTAGGTTCATTATCTCTACATAGACACTTTTGGTGTTGTGCAGTAAATGCAGATTACAACAAATATTATCCTTGTAAGATCCCAGAACTTCAAAACAAGACATTGTGAAGTTATTTCCTGAATTATTAGTCTAAACTGGGCATGAATTTTAAATATTTGACTGAAATTTGAGTAATGTTTTCAGCATTTGGCTGGCATTTTCCATAAATAAACAAGAGTACATTTTTAAAAACTTCAGAAGCTCATCTCTTCTGCTAAAAATATTGGTTCTGTCTTCAGCACCTTCTTGTGAAGCAAAGAAAGCCATTGTAAAAAATACATCCATCTGAGAGCAAAGACCATGAGAATAGATGCAATTGCCTTGACTCAGATTTTGAACCCTTGATTTTAAATTGGGAATTAGCTTTTTTCAGTCTCAAGAATGTTGTATTTCTGAAACAGAAGTGATTATGAAACAGCCTAAGTTTTTTTATTTAAAAGTTTCAATCTCTGTTTGATATGATTATAGTGAAGCACAGTCTATACCAAAATTGCCACCTGTGCAGAAAAGACATGAAAAGGATGTGAAAAAAAAAGCTATGCATTGCTATTAATTTCATATTGTCTTTACCAATGCTTCTTGGATATTAGGGTGTAAATAAGTTAGGTATGGTCATTCACTTCACATGTTCAGACTTCTGGGAATAGGTGAGATATTTAGAAGCTCTGTACTGTCTCTTCAGCAGCTGATGTCAAGACCTTTTTAAATTAAAAACTTCTATTGATGTACTATCTTTTTTCCTCATTTTATTTCTCCACAAAAGAAAGAACCTTACAGTGATTGATTTTTTGCACATGACTAAAAAAATCCTAACTTGAAAACTTGGGGATATAATGAGTGACATTTATGTAAAATCTGCCTCTATTCCAAAACAGTAAAAGCTTTTCTGGCTTTTCACCTCCAGTCTCGATCAAAGACAAAGTAGAGACAAGTTTGAATAAATGGCATCTCATACTTTTTCTTCCCTAGAACAAGCTGACCATCCCCACCTGGCAACCTTTAGGAATAACAGTCCTGGTGGAGCAAATATATAGGAGATGGTCCTGCAGTAAGGCTTTTGAACATGAAAACTTGCACTTCTTAAAAAAGATGAGTACTTGATCTTTTCCATAGCAAATCATGGCAGCAGAGCAGTGTGATTTTCATTCAATTTCCCTTTAGAAAATTTCTCAGTGCTTCTCTTTGTTTCTATGTCTATTTTATTTATATTCTTCTGGCTAAGATGGCACGATTCCCACTCATGTATTGTGTATAAGAATTATGTAAAATAAACTTCTCTTGAGGTCCAGAAGGCTGTTTCTCCTGCTGTACCCCACCTGACAAACAACTGCTCTCTGGCTTCCAATTTTGAGCTCTTATTAGAAATGTTTTTACATCAGCTGGCAAAGTGACAATAGAACAGTCTTATCTACAATAGAAGGAAATGTTCTCTTCAAAAGTATTATGCAAAAACAGAAGGGAAATAAGCATTAAAATAAAGCACTTAAAAATATGCTACAAGTCCTTGATGTGTCTTTCCATCATCTGAAGATGATATGAAATAATTATCAAAAAACCAAAAAATAATATATTCCTAGGCCAATCACTACAACATTTTAGGACTTGTCTAGTGTATCTACATATGCATAATCATTTTCCTGTCTGTTGCATGAATTCATCTGCACTGGTTTTCACACTGATTCTGAAAATATCTGCCTTAGTTATTCCCATTACACTTCCCTGCCTAAATTGGTGGGCACAAATGCATAAACCAAATGCCGAAGTACAGGATAAATCTCTCTTTTGAATCTTATATTGCTTTTTATAAAAAAGATAAAATTGCTTTTCAGAGACAACATGCTATTACAGTAAAGCTTTATTTCAGGGTACAGTCTAAGGGGCAACCACAGTCATTCTTTGACAGGGAGCTCCCTTCTGATAGGGAGTGATGCTATGGTTTCCTCAACTCCAGTCAGAAATCATGGGTTAAATCCGTTCTCAATACATATAAGATAATAACTAAAAAATGCCAACAGCACATTTTTTTGTTTTTCTCTTGGGTTTTGAAGCTGTAGGTGTGCTCATAGCATGTTTTCAAAGTATTTTTTTCAGGCAGGAATACTTTTGTTTAGTATTTTATAAAACTGGAATTATGTTTTTGCTCCTCATCTCCAAGAGCTGATGTCTTAGAAAATGTCTGAAAGAAATGAAGGCCTCAGAAGCATTGCAGGAGCTGGGAGCACATATATTAGAAAATCATGAAAGATGTAATGAGTTATTTCTATACTACAAAACAAAACCTTGGCACCAAGAAAATTGTGCAAAATTTAAATAACGAAAATTAGATATTGCTAGCTGATCTTTAAAAGGAATTGTACAAACATTCAAAGTGCCTCTGTTTGAATTTTCAATTTAATAAAAGCAGTAAGAAATATGTTTTTCATTTCAGTGTTTCTCACTATTTATACAGGCTAATTCTCACTCTACCAGTGGCTCATTTCTTCAATTACAGGATGTACCTTCATTACACTTGATATATTATATTAAACAGTAAGTGTCTTATGCTAATACAGAGAAACTTGTGGTTGCCAGGCATCGTCCTTAAAGGAAAAAAATACTTTTAATTAAACAGTTGTCTTCAATATGAATAGTTGTCATAAGTTACTGCCATTACCCAAGGGTTTGTTTCCAAAGCTCATTATGGAATTATTCAATAAGAAATCCCACACCAGCATTTACTGAGTAGTACATGGAATACATAAATACAGTAAAATTGCCAAGTAGACAGTTCTCTAGTGTGGCTCCAAAGAAAGGAATTATATTACAGAACCAAAGAAACTTTGGGCATTTTCTACAGTTTCCCATTGTATTCTGTGCAGAAACAAGACCATAATATTTATCATTTGTAAAATTTGCTCTTATCACTGTAATATTCATATCTTGCCCTCTAATACTTTTCCCAGTATTAGATCTTCCTCAAAATTCCAATTACTTTTAGTTATGACTAATGTTATTTTTTCCAGATTACAGTAACAAGAAGGAAAATTATTTGATCTTGATAAGGAAAATTTACTTATTCACAAATCATAAAAAAAAATTTCAAACTTTTCCCAGGAATTTTGATAAATGCATAGATGTTCTTTATTCTCTTTTAAATTTGTGGGTTTTTAAGAAGACTTTCCTATTTGTTCTGTGTCATCATAACAGGTTTGTCAGCCATGTGTATTCCTGAACTTCTAATAACTTTTGAGTCTGTAAACTGATTTCAGACTAATTTGATGCAGAGGTGGAACTTTCATAAAGAGTTCCTGAGTACATCATTCAAATCTGGTTTGGTAGAGGATTGTGTGTCCTAATGAAAGTAAAATTGCCATATGAACTTATACCTGGTTAGGTACCAAAGAATTAAACCAGGAAAGTGCCCTAAGAGGTCCCCTGATGCATGGAAGATTCAGACAAATTTGTCTCCTTTTTGATATCAGATTCAATTAAGGATGATAATAATGGGTACTTTTGGCAGCCTTTAACTGAAGCTCAGTACCTTACCACATACTCCTTGATGATATAATACCATTAGGAAACAGCTGTCTATTTCCTTCTTAGACTACACCATTTTTGCAGGGGAAACTATCTTGCTTATCTTGTACCAACCTTTGGTGGAGCCAAGTATCTACAGCAAACTCCAAAGACTCACTTTGGATTAGTTGAAACAATTGTAGCAGTCTGTAAGCAACTTGTAGAAGAAAGCTTGGATGAAGCACCTGGAGGCTTTTTCAGAAATCCACTACAAGGATGTTAGAACATCCTTGTAAAGAAGGAATAGAAAGTCTGTTTTTCTTAGAAGCACACAGGCCTTTTGTGTCAGTACCCAGCACATACGAAATATGGTGACAAGGAGGTAAGTTGGTGAAAATGACAACAAGACAAACGAGTGTGTTTAGCAGCAAAACAAATCTGCACTTCAGAGTCTAAGTAGGTGAGTCATATGATAGGAAATGAGTTAATTAACAGAAGTAGAACCCGAACTGGGGACAGTGGAAAAACTGTTTGAATTCTGTCACCTCAAACTGAAAGGGTGTTTGTGGTGATTGTTTTTCAGAAAGCAAAGAGCAATATATGTGATAGTGTTGTGAAACTTGCTATTATATGCAATTTTGCAAGTATTAAAAACTTCCTAATTTTTGGCAAGATTATGTCAAGGAATTTGTGCCTCCAGGCTTTGGGGGATCTCCGTCAGAGAAAAAAAAATTAAAACTTAATTATTATCTGCAAATAACTACTGTGAATAAAATATTCAGAGAAAATGTCAGAATAAAAGTGGATGCAAACATTTCTCCATTGAGAAAAATGATGAAAAGAATGAAAAACTTTTAAATAATTATTTGGTGAAGAATGCATTGAAAAAATAAGGGATGAGAGGTATAAAAGTGGATCTGAACGAACAGCAGTTTTGAAAGAACCAATCATGCTATATCAAGAATTAAAAAAAAAAAAAATCATTAAGAACAGATATATCTGAAGTTTTGTAAGATAGGTTTGGGAATAACTTGCCTGAAAAAATAACTTATGGTAGTTTCATAAAATTTAAGTACAAAAGGAATTATAAGGGGAACAAGAAGTAGGTTGAGATACCAGGTAAATCACAAATATGATTAGACGACAAATTCATTAGCAGTGGTGTTTATGTCTCACCAAGCATGGTCTTTTGTGCTTAAGAGTTTGCAACTATAGTAATACAGTAGGTTTTAAAAGTGTTTTTGCTTTCAGTGGAACAACTGAAGTGATAGTTTAATGACTAAAAGTGTTTGTTTGGCTTTTTTTTTTTTTTTCTAGATACAGAGAAATGCCCCTTACTAAATAGCAGAACTGAAACTTCAACTGAAAAGTAATGTAACAAAGTCAGCAACAGAGATGAAAACAAGTTCCCGGCTTGGAATCACCTCTTGTTAAACATATTGTTTTGTGTGCATCATGCAAACCTAGGGAAATATTTTAAGAGTTTAATGTTTTCATTAAAACATTAAATGTTTTATTAAAACATTTCATGTTTTCTAGCTTTATGTTTTCAAACACTAACTGAAAAAGTTACTTGAAATTCTTACTTTTGGAGGATGAGGTTGCAAGATAGCCTTTGTATTTGAGATTTTTTTTGCAAAGTAGAAGGATCTTCCACAGTTCTGCAGTTTATGGGTTTGTAAAATGGCAGTTGCCAGCAGCCTTTTCCATCCCATTTTATTCACTCAGTAATACATCTTTTTTGTTTCTCCACAAATTAAATTAGAATTCATAATTCTATATCTGAATTAGCTTCCCACAGAGAGCCTTATTATAACAAATGAAATTGTAATAACTCATTTTAACAATTTAATCTATAAATTGGTAGAAAGTACTTTATGTGTTTCTGTAAGTGAACAGAACTTACTTTTAAAGGAAATTTAAGGGAATTATATATACAGTATGGTGACTAACTGATACATTTTTGCATATCTGTCATTACAGTATATTAAGCATGAAATAACTTAGGAAATAGGAATGTTAGCCAAAGACCTGAATATGAATTTCAGAGAAATAAGACTGAAGAGAAAGAAGTAACTCTTTTGTGAAAAGAACAGGATTCTGCTGATGTGTTAGTGTATGTGGAAATGTATTCTAATGAATACCAAGATTTCAAATAAAAGCTGCTGCCAGAAGTGTTGATAGACTTTCTTATTGTGGCATACTGTGCTTACCCTGCAAGCAATTCCGAGTGATGTGGCAGATATTAGGCTTTATTTATAGATAAACAGACAGACTAGTACATCTGCATTTTAAGCCATTCTTTAAGAATAGCAATTATTAAAATGGTTACTGTTTTTTTCCCCTCTCAGCATATTCCTAACTGTCAGGGAACAGTTGGACAGAGGAGAGCTGTTCTAGGGCTGGGGGGCTGTCAGGGCAGGCAATGCCATGCTGCCACCAGCAAGGGTGCAGCCCTGCAGCACCTGCACAAGGTGAGCAGGGCAGGAATGGTGGCAGTGGCTGGGGACAGCCACAGCCCAGCTGAGGTCCTTGTGGCTCTCTTTCCCAGGAGATGGCACAGGGCTGCTTGGAGGCACCACCTAAGGGCATGGGCAGCCAACCTCCTTGGCACTGGAGGAGACTTCAGAGCCTGTTGAGGTGTTCAAAATCCTGACACAGGCAATCTCTTTCCGTCATCTTTTCTCATTCCTCACTCTGAGTTTTCACAATGCAGTTTTCTTTCTCTTAGGTATAACATTAACTTGATGAATCTCTGTTTCTGGCTTAAAGAAAAGTATGTTTTATATGAATGGTCTTTTTACTTGTCAATACTGTGTTCCTCATGGATTTCCATCTTCTTTACTGGCAACCTTGGTTTATAAATGTTTGCTTCGGAATGGTCTTTTTTTAGAACCTAAAATGCCTTGTAAACAAGAGTATCAGGTACTTTTATTTCACTACACTAATGTGAAAAAACAAAGAAGCTTGTAACTGTGCCTGAGACCTGAGTTATTCAGAGTCAGAAGAATTTCCAGTCCTAATAATTCCTTTTTTGTATTCTCTGATTTTTTGTGCATGTAATTGCTTGAAATAAGATTGACAAGGATGGAACAAATTTATGGATTTTAGATATTTATATGTCCATATGTATTGCTCTGTTAAGAACAGAAACCCAGATATTACTTGGTAGATATTAACCTTAGATATTACAGTTCACAAATTTATCAATGAGAAGTGATTATATTTAAAGTAGGGATTACAATGCCACTTTGATCATATCAAGCTTTTGTTTTTCTGAACAAAATTATCATTAGTCTTTATCATTAGAAAGCCTGTATATTTAAGTGTCTTTACCTAAAATTGTTCGTGCCATTTGAACAGGAATATTCCAAACAACTAAAAGTTCATTGAGTGATAATCTTCATCTTTCCTGCAAAATATGTATTTTTGTAACATCTGTAATTTTTGCTCTTATACCACCATAGATCATTGAAGGGGAATTTATTAATGTCTGAGTCATTTTATCAAAAGTTTATTTAACACAAGCAGTTTAGATTAATGTCTCTGGCTTATGATGGTAACAAACTTCTCAATACTTTCTAAAATAAAATGTAACAGAGTCCAAAGAGAACAGCATAAAAATCAGTCCATCAAAACAGGTGCAAATGCCATAAAAATGTAATTCTTTTCAGGTAAATAAGTCACTGAGTTTACCCAGCTTGAATTTTTCTTTCTTATTTAAATTGTAGCAATAAAAACTAGGAAATGGAAACTTTTTCAGGAACTTGAAATCATCATTCATCTCAAAACCTGGCAGTCCATTGGAGAGGAGTTTGGGTGTGGAACATTTAATGGCATCTGTATCACTACTTGTGATTTTAAAAGTTCTTTTAAAGTCATTAAAGCCTTTTCCTGATGGCAGTCTAATATGCTTCCCCTCTGCTCTCTAGGAATAGTTGGTTTTCATTTTAGACCATTTTGTTCAATTATGCTGCACAAAAAGTAGGACAGCAGACAACAGAAATATTTTTCTTTTAGGACTGTTCTCTCAGTACATTTCAAGGACATCAGCAGCTGAGGGACCTGAAGTTACTTCTGTCACACAATCTGAGCCTCAATTTCCTAATTCCTGCATTCAGTGTTTTTTATTTGCTCTTTATTTAATACTCAGAAGCAGTATGAATGTCATGTGTCTGTGTAAAAGGTTTATACTCTTAGTTAAATGGACTTCTTAAAGTGCAATAATTGTGAAATCATATCACTACCTCCAAATAGTTAAAAGAGCTGCAAGTTAAGCTGAGAAAGAAATGTCATTTTAGACTTGATATAAATGTTAATTAAGAACTTTTACATGCTGAAGTTGAGAGGAAATATCTTTATGTCCTATCCCTCTGAACAGGGACAATTACCCTGATAGATTTTTGAAAACTTTACCCAGGAACAACATTGCACTAGCTAGAAAATTGTTAATATCTGTCTCCATTTCCTGCCCAGGTATTAAGAGTTATTATTCAGAGACTTCAATGGCATGTTGCCAAAAAGTACTGAAAATCCAATCTCAATATGTACAAAATTACAAACATAATACATGCCAAATTAGTTATGCAAGTAGTTGTCTGGCTAAATTTCTTGTAACCTATACTGATTCTGTTCCAAGCTGCTTTCCAAATGGATATGATCTAGGGTGCAAACTTGATCTTTTCCTCATGATAGATGGCAGTCATTTGCCTATTACTTTTATTACTATTAATTAAATCTTTTGAAGTTTATGGCTTTAAATATCCTTGGTTTTGCTTTTAGTTCTATATTACTTCAACTCAAAGTTAAAAGGAAAAAGTGAATCTTCTATTCCACTGTAATTCTAACAATAATTTTCCAGATTGATGGAGATATTGCTTCTCCCATAGCCATTTGAAGGTAGCATATGTATATAAATATATATCTATATATATACACACACATATTCACACATACATGCATGTATCCACACACTAGAATATGGATTTTCATACAGACCTATACATACAGAGATGGGAAGATTTTTCAAAGTGAAGAGCCTGTCTTTGTACTCAATTTCTACTGAGATCAATAAAATTTCAGAAATCCAATTTGTACCTTTGAAAAATCTTCTCCATACAGATTATTTTCAGAGTTAATATTTGACAGATTAACCCTGTAGCCTCATCAATAGAAAGAAAAAGGGCTTAACTTCTACTTTGACACTTATGTTAGAAAACTTTTTCACTTTATTGGAAAATAAATATATTGTATTCCATTTGCTGTATTTTATCTTTTCTACAGGTAATATTAATGTCTGTATCACTGAGGTTCATGTAATTTAGCTTCTCATAATTTTTCCCTAATTGCACTAGCACATCTTAAAACATTTAATAAAAGACAATTGAGGACAAAAATATGACTGTTATGTCACAGTTATCTCATAATTTTTTAGAAGAAGAGAGGAAGGGAAGGGAAATACTGTTAATTAATTAATACTGTACTATAAGATAATGAGTAATAGGAGCAGATAAGAGTTTGTTTTGACAACAATCTCTTTATTACTGTTTTTCAATAGTAAATCACTCTGAGTTACATTTTATAATCAAAACATGATATCATTTGCAGTTATTTTGTGAAGACTGTGGAAGTCTTGAACAACAAAATATCTTTGCAAAAACACCTTAGTTTTCAGCTGAAAAATAAGCAATTCTATTTCCTGAAAAGGGTGGCAGCTCTTTTCTGATGGCTTTAATGACTAGTCTCTTGATACTGAAATATGGACATCTTTTTTTTCCCTAAGACGATGTTTCTCAGTTACCCAAGGTCCAAATGTCTCCTGTCTATCCCACAGACTGTTCTCATGGTATTTTTCAGTCTCTCTGTATGTACATAGCATTGTCCACCTGTACAAAACCTCTAATCACTTCATGCCACTCAATCCTTTCTGCTATTACTCCTTCCTTAGGTTTCGTTTTTTCAAGCTTTTAAAATTCTTCCGTAGTTCCTCACTACTGCTTTATATCTCTCCTCCTTACTTCTTCTACCATCTTTTCTGTCCCTTCTCTAAAACTAAACCAGGCCCTGGTTC
This sequence comes from Peucedramus taeniatus, assembly GCA_013400575.1. Taxonomy (NCBI): domain Eukaryota; kingdom Metazoa; phylum Chordata; class Aves; order Passeriformes; family Fringillidae; genus Peucedramus; species Peucedramus taeniatus. The sequence continues at coordinate 12,913 of WBNO01000430.1, forward strand.
CCTTGTAGACAGACTCCTGTCCCTATCCTGCTTCTCGCTTTTGCTCAGAAACCTGTTACTGCCTCCAACCCACCACTGGTTTAGCCAATGCTGATGCCTCAACTTTTCTTACCATGTCCTTCATTTCACACATATACAAAGTGCCTTGCTCTTGCTGCTTCTTGGCTCTTGATTTTTGACCTGAATTTCCCCATCTGGCACTGAATCTGCACTTGCTTTTACTTAAAAGGAAAGTGTTTTTTTTTATTATTATTATTATACTGCTTTGTTTATCACATTTTCTCTGTATAGCCTCCAATTTCTTTCTCTAGTTATTATTTCTCCTGTTGAAGAACACCTGAATCTTTTAGTTTCCTTTGTTCCAAGTTACTGTTAATTAGGCCAGACTAATCTTATCTAATTTTAGCTGTCTAAAAGCTAGGATGCAGCCTGAGCTGCTCATCCTACTTTTTTACTTCTGAAGTTAAGAAAGAAAGGCAATTTGAAAGACTAAATCATGATGTTTTCATGTCTCAGGATGGGAAGACATAGTCTGTAGAGGTGATTTTTTTTCTATATTGATTATCAAAGGAATTTGCACAAATCAATTTTGTTACACTAGTATTTTTTAATGGTTAAAATTAATCCTTCCAATACATATTCTATTGTAATTTCAACCCCTAACATTTCCCCTTATAATCTCTCAGACATATTCCACAGAAGTCCGTATAGACTAATATTTTCAATTTCTAAATTACTAATGTCTAATTTAAATAAATTAATGTCTCATTTCTCCGGAGTAAAACTCTGTTTCTGACAAGATAGTTGATTATCTTTTTTTTTTAAATTTATAACATTTTTGAAAATACCTTCTTGTTGTATTATTTTTGGCTTTTCACTTTTGTAATTGGACTGATGACTAGGATGGTAAAAGGTGTGTCTGTCTCATAATAAGGAGGGTTTTAATTCAGGTTTGAATACACAGTTGCTGATGGGGAATGAAATATGTTCATTATAAATGGAAGAGGCTTATAAGAACTTACAGTGTTTCAAACTTGAGGAAAAAAAATAATGAACAGCTCCTAGTTGTTCTAGACATGACAAAAACTAAATACATGAAACCACCAAACAATATAAAAATCAGTTTGCTGATTATGTTAGATGTCTAAAGACAAGAAATGTGGCATATAAATAGATAGACCTGGAAGCCTTACTCAACGGTATGACTTATTTGGTAGAATAAACATTTCATGATATAATAGAAATATATAGTTCATGATAAACAAGCCATAGAATGAGCAAATTTAATAAAATACAATAATAAATGTTAAATATGTGTTATTTTACATCATCTGGTAATATGAATATAAAATATTAAACCGTACAAATTTAAAACAATAAAACCAGTATTTATATTCATGTGAGAGGTCAGAAAGTGAAAAGGGAAGGAGTGCTGATCCAGCTCAAAGACATAACTGCTCTGAAGTCCAGAATGCTGTTGAACCCAAAGACATCTGAGGCATGACAGCAAAAGATGAAAAGTATATCAGACTGAGGGTTATAGCTCAATATGAGCTATTGAGTCACCCTAGGACAGCCAAGTGAGTCAAGGTGGATAGAACTTTTGAAAAAGAAAACCAAAATTCTCTGAATAAGGGAACTGAGTGGTTTTACAAGGGCACTGAATGAACTTTTCCTGCGAGAGGAATTTTGAACCTATTCAGGAGATTCATGGAATGAGCTGAAGATTTGCTAGAGCAAGTAAAGGATGCAACAGAAGAGATTTATTCTCCACATTACAGAGTAACTGGTAATGACTGAATGCAACTTGGGCAATGGAAATCCAAAGTCACAATGGCAGGAAGAAAAATAAGGAAAAAGCTGTAACAAACCCAGAAGATTTGAGATAGTTTTCAATAAAAAACTGAGGAATTGCAAACTAACATTCTCAGAGAAAGTCCAAGAGAAAAAACCACATAGAGGAATGCCAACAATCTCTTAAGGAGATAATATTAAGCATAATTCCACAATATATTTTAGGAACTGGATTGAGCAGTTCCAGGGCTGAAGATGGGTGTTTTTCAGATCTTGGGAGGGCATGACTGAGAGTCCAAAAGATAGAGAAAACAGATCCACCTTTTTCTTTTTAAGGATGAGCTGGGAAAAATTATACAGTCAGCTAAACTCTAAGTCATGGAACTTGTTGCAACAAATAATTAAGTAAACTGTATATAAACTAATAGAATGTGTAAGCAGAGAGAATCTAAAAGGAAGATGGGTAACTTCCAATATGCATTTGTCAAAAAATATTACTCCCAGTGTTTTAATAAGGAGAGTTTTGACTTACTGCAATCTGTTACTCCACAGATATTATGTACAGTGTTCAGAAACACACTATATACATCTGCCACTGGACAATATGGCATATTAACACAAAACACACTAATAGTGACAATGTATTTATACATGTGAATTAAGTGTTTCTTAATTTTTTAATAATTATTGATCTACTTCTCTATACTATCAACAAACCTGACACTGCGGAGCATCTTTTTGATTTTCTAAATCAATTACCCATCAGTAGATGAGAGGAAATAGGACTTTTTTTCTCCCAATAATATCTGCTCTCAAATACATTGACAAAACAAAGAGAGAAAGCTTATTGAACTAATTTATTTGAGAAAAAAAAACCTGTTCTCATGGTTGTGTTTCACACATTTTATGAGCAAAAGCACTTGGAGTGGATAAATGTGTAGGCCTTTGAATGCAAGAAAAGCATGTGCATGGAAATTCCTTGTCCATTAATGCAAGAAGCTAAGCATTTTGACTGTACTCCACTGAAAGAAAACTAGAAGGGACACATTTATACAGTAAACCAGAACAATTGAAAAGAAATAATATATATAGTGTAATAAAAGCTTGCATTACTGCCAAGAAGTAAGTGTTCACGCCAAAAATGTTCTGGAGCACAGCTGCCAGAAAAAAAGCTGAGAGCATTATGAAACACACTAAATCTATACATAGAGGGGGTTGGAGAAGAAAAAAAAAAGTACATTTATTCTTAGGATTCAAGTATATGAAATCATTGTGGTTATTTTATGCAAAATAAGCAAGGCTCTGAACATGCTGGCAAGCATTCAAGAAAGCATCCTGTTGCCTAAAAAGCATGTTGGTCTTTAAAGTCAGGAGAAAGGCTCAAAGAAAGATATTTGAGTGTTTGAGGCAAGTTAAAAATCCAAAATGACACAAAAAGTTCCATGTGCTGTTTGACATGGCTTAATAATAGTTCTGACAATGCTAAGCTAGCTCAGGTCCTCATGAAGGTGATTTGAAATGCACAGAGCAGGCGTCCTGGGATTGTCTCGAAAGAGATGAAAAGTGGCTTGCCATTGCTGCTGTGTGTCTTTCAAATGAGATCCTCCACGAGGAAGCCAGAGGCTCCTAGGAGCTATTCCTAATCTGCTATTTCCAAAACAGTACCACAACCAACAGGTTATGGGGGATTTCCCTTTGGGGTTAGTCCTTTGAGGGGTCAGAAAAATCAAGACTGAGAGATCCAGAAGACGACCTGGAAACCAAAGGCCAGTGGCAAGTCATGATGATGGGAGATGGAGCTGCCATCTTCTGAGAAGAGACTAAAGGGGTGGGATCTCTTTCTGGGTAGAGAAGTCTGAGGGATGACAGACTGAGGTTTAAAATTCCTGAAGGCAGTGGACAAGGTGAAGGCAGAACTGTTATTTACCAATCTCACACTACTGGAACCAGAGAGCATTCAATGGCACTAGTATGAGGTGAGCCTGAAATAGATAGGAAGAAGTGCTCCTTTACACAGCAGGAGTCAAACATTTAGAACTCGCTGCCTCATGAGGTTTTTTATTTTCATCTATGGAAATGGATTTCAGACACATTCTCCTCCTTATTCCTTCTCATGGTCTGGTGAAAATGTCTCAGGGCTTAGATTGCTTGTGATATGTGATGTAGGAACTTAACCTCTGTCTGATTACTACACAGCACCTCCAGCTCCTATCTTGGCATTATGAATTCAGTAACTAGGAGTGTGCTCTTAACTTTGGAGCACTACTGCATTATCTGCCACAGTGTCTCAGTTTTTGTTCTGTATCTGCCCTTCTGCCTGTGAAGATAGATAAGCAGGCACATTAATTTCTCTTCCAAGTTTAATTTATGCTGCATTTTCCAGCTTCCCTGGGAAGCAGGATGGATCAAATACAATTCTGACACATGGGAAAGAGCAGAAAATCATAATCGTGTGATAGGTTACTTAATACAGGTGTCAGGAGAGAAAAGTAACTAGAAAATGTGATTTGCAAGCTCATAATTTTAGTAATTAGACTATCAGATAGGTACTACCAGATTATGGCAAGACTGAGTGGAGACTACCACTACTATTAATAAGGAACAAACTTCTGAGTTTAATGCCTGCTGCTTTTGATGGTTGGTGAAGTTTATGGTTGACTTTCTTAATTACTTCTCCCATTATCACAATATAAATTGAGGAGAGAATATAGCTTCACTTTTGTTTTTTTTTTGTCTGCAAGCAGGAAAGGAAAAGTAACATCTGAACTGATTTTTGTCTCTTCATTATTGTGTTCCTAAGCATTACAAATTTGTGACAGACCCAAGCTGAAGGCATTTTTTTTTGTTTTTGCAAGACAATTTTCCTTGCACTTTTTCTCAATTAATCATTGTTCTCATAATTTCAATTATGACTTTGAACTGTTGTTATGATGAAGACTTTTGAAATTAAGGTCATTAATAATAAGCATCACAATAAAAACAATTATGATGGTGGTGTCACCACATTTTAAATTCCAATTTCAATTTTAGTCAGTTCTTTGACAAAATATACATTGATAGAGAAAAGGAATAGAGAGGACTCAGGTATTTTGTAGAGTAAAGAAATAATTAAATAATAATGAAAATAATATGATTAAAACCAGTAGTTCTTTCTTCTGCATGGCTCTGGCTAGTAACATGGTGCTGGCTCACTTCATTTCCAGATGCTAGATTTCACTAAAAGAAGCTAAAAATAAATTCAATACTTTCCTAAAATGACTTTCCAAAGTAAGCAAGTGCTGCAGTTGCCATAGGGATGTTATAGCATCACAAATGGGAAGAAGTTCTCATAGTGGTAAATAAGCACACTGGTGGGTAAGTTGTCCATTTGAGCATGTCTCAGAGAGGAAATTACTCAGATAGTAGTTTTTGAGGGTGGAGGTTTTTAAAAAATAGCAAACAAAATGATCACCATTGATTCAGTCTGTGGCAGGGCAAATCCGTGAATATAGGAACTCACAGGCTGTAGGGATCAATGAAGATGCAGGACACTGCCTGTGCTAAGTGCTGCAGTACCTAAGCTGCAGGATCTATATCTTTCCTTGAAAAGAGAGGAAAATGTTGAAAATATCTTTAAATTCTGTGAAAACAAAAACATAATCAAGTTCTTGCATTTACCATTTGTTCAGTGAGCCTGGAGCTGTCCAGCTTGTCCTTATTTTGCCTTCTCTTTTGTAATGCATTATGTGACTGAATTCTGGTAGTGCATTTACTGCCTTATATTATTCATTTATTCTGCAAGTCAATACAAACAAACACAAAGATGCCTAATAAACAAATGGATTTCCTTTCCAAGGTTTCTTCATAATAGTCTACATCATAAAATTTCAAAGGTCAGATGATATAAATAAATAGTGACTTCACTGAAGTTGATACTACTGTCCTGATTTACAGCAAGTAGTAATCTAGCCCCAGCAACTCAAGCTTTTCATTCTGTGTTCAACCCAGAATAGAAAGCAAATGGCTGGATAATAAATACCATGGAAACAAGAGAAAACCCACACAAATCCTATAAAGAATCAATTTAGGAAAAAAGAAGAAAACCCAGATTGTCTGTAGATAAAACAAAATTCACTGGGAATCTGCAACAAGATCATTTAAATACAAATTATTGTGATAGTTTTTACCTTTAAAAAATTATTTAATTTTTTTCTTTTTACACTTGCCTTTGGTACATCTGAGGTCTTTTTCTATTTAGACTGACATCTTTACCAGTCTTACCATGCCATTACCAACTTGCTCTTCGGAACCTGGATTCAAAGAGGTCCCTTTCCCAATCAGCTCTTTCTGTTTCTCTGGATTAGCCTCTCACAACACTGCTGAGCCTCACTCTGCTTTCAACCTATACTCACTTGTTTTCTCAGGCAAATCACTGAAGTGTGGGTGTTACCTGAGGTGTGCCCCATTCACTTTGCAGAATAGATGTAGCTATGGGGTGAGTAGTGGAGCCAGGGCTGGTCAAAGTTGTGGATGGGTAAACATTTGCCCCTTACCCATCCCTGTCTGGGCTGTTACCCACACTACACTACATTTATGGCATTTTACAATATTAGGCTCTTAGTAGAAGGTGAGTGCTTGAATACAACATATACATCCCAAAAAAGTGCTTTATGAGCAGATCACATCAGGTTTCATATTAACACCAGTGTCAGGGGAGAATTAAGTTTGGAAAATCATCCACAATCTTCCCTGTCTATCTCTATAAAACCATTATTATTTGGGACTATGTGGCTGGTTAAGTACAGCAGATGGAAACAAGCCCTCCAGAATCTGAATCACAGTGTAAAAGGTAACCATGCTAACACAAAAATCTGAGCTTTTTCCTCAGCCTTTCAGTGTCCACTGTTCAGAGCCTATTGGATAGGAGAGAGAGAGAGTCTCAGTGAGTGGTCCTCTAAATGGTGGTTGGTCACTATTATTGGGGCTGCTAGAACCTCACAGACTAGTCTGAATTTGGAGTGAGATACAAGTCATCTCTTAAGCTTTCTATATAAAAAAAAAAAAGATTTTGTACTGCACTAGGCACCTGAATTCCTTTTATAGTCAACAGGAGAAGTAACTTTAGATAGACTGAATTACTCTTATTATTTTAGACATAGTCAAGCATGAAATAAATAAGGTGAACTGTGCTCTATGTATGCCTATTTATGTCTTTTGGTTATAATGGAAGCCTAGAATGAACAGCTCAGATGGGTATATTTAAATCACAGGTGTTCAGATTTGGGCAGACAAAAAATCACCTTGGCTGCTCAGACTGTCCTTGTAAGCAGTTAGGATTCACACTGATCTCTGCTGGCCTGCAGATACCATGCTCCTTTTTGGAAGAGAATGCCAGGAGCTGCCCTAGAGGGATCTCAGAAGTTTTGCAGACAACCACTGGTGGTAAAGGCATATGTGAAAGGTGGAGAAAAAATATGGTATCATCCACTTAAAGAGCTTGTGTACTGCATAAACAGAAAAAACTGGTGGTCAGCTCTGGGACTACCATCAGCACTGCCTCTTGCCCCTCTCCAAGCCCTGGTAGTACAGACAGTGTTGTGTACATGCAGGAAAGAGGCAGACCCACAGGTGTGGGTATCCCTTCATCACTGCCCTGTGTGTTGCCTCTTGCTCTTACTTGTGCCTCTGTAGATGTGCTTCTCTCTGTCTCACCCAGTGAGAGACATAACATCTCTTGCTCACACAGAGACTCTCCTGAGAGGTGCCAGTATGGCTCTTCATGAATGCTTTAGCATTTTATACACATTGGAATAGCATGAATAGAAGAGCTCAAGAACATTTTCCTCTGGAACAAGCCACAATGTAGTCCTATCAGGCATTGAAAGGTGGGATTTGAAGAAAAAAGTGAATTGAATACCTGTCCCCCACCCCCTCTATTCTAAGCAGTGAGCTATTGCTCAAAAGCATTAGTCCTCCTTTCTTCCCATACTTTATTTTGTGGTTTTTATGTTTCATTTCATCACAAGTAGATGAAAATGAAATGTGCTGGAAATGGCAGGAACAGTTGGCTTCAATATTTCCAAACTATTTCTCTCAACCTAATATGAAATCTATTAAAAAAGGATTCTGTAAATTTTCCTTTTGGTTAAAATGACAAGAAGATACTGACCTAAATGTACAGTGATTATTGGTTGTCCTAGAAGTGAGGTCTTCAATGCAAAATGTACTTGAACAAAATCTGGCTGCCTTGTCCCCCTAACAGTGTGATATGATGGACAAAAGAGAAATATAATCCAACTTTTGAGTTGAAGGTAAAACTGATTTTTGGGGCACTGAAGACCCCAGAGTGGACAGAAAAACAGACCAGACCCTCATACAGATCTTAATGTTTTAAAAAAACAGAAAGTACATGGCAGTGAGTGGTCCAAAAAGTCTCATGAAAGTATGTGAATCTCTTTCTGAGGTTTGATCCATTGAGCAATATTTGTAAATAACAGTAATCTGAAAGACAAAGTGTGTTTGGCTGCAACATTTCATTATATTTTTGTGTATATATACACATATGTATTATATATTCATAGCTATACATATAGTTAGTGTTATGAACATTTTGTACTAGTAATGACTAGGAAATTTTGTATTATGTCATGTATGTATGTATATGAGTGCACAAACACATATATAAATGAATATCTATATCCATCTATATCCATATCCACCTATATCCATAACAAAACTGTTTTCCAGTTTAGACCAAATACACCAAATACACGTGAAAGCACATACAAACAGTACAGACTGATTGTATATGTTACTGATAGTATGTATGTTGTAGTGGAATTTGTATCACTTCAGAGAATCGGCTGTCAAAATTTTCCCAATCTAAAAAAATATTTGTTGGATTCCACATTTTCATAAAGACCTTTGCCTGTCCTCTTGGAGTTTTTTCTTCTCTCTCTCTTCCTCTTGTGCAACACTTCTTCAAATGAATTAAATATTAAATCCTTGCCATGGTATATATGGAAGCTGACAGATACACTGAGCCAGCAGTACTTGTCTGATATACTTTATGGCAGCTTTCCTACATAGGATACTCTGCTGGCAGGCACACCATGCCAGCTTCTGATAGCATAGGCTATGCCAGCTTCTGCATCTTCTGACTGGGCCAGTTCTGGAGTTATAGAAAGTAAGGCCAGACACAATGTTGCAGGTCAAAGACAAAGACAAGAGCAGCTGTTTCTGAGCCACCCCTGAAAGACAACCATCTTACTGCTTCCTGAAACCTAAGAGTCATAGTAATTTCATGGTCCCAGGGCAAACTATTCTAGTAAATAACCACCAGACAGTTATACATCTCTTTTATAATGTCTAATATAGATCTTTGCTACAATTTTTGCTTATTATCCCTAGTTCTTCTCTCAGAGAACAAACAGTGCAGTTTATGTTCTTTTCCTCTGACAGTTACATTTACAATATGTGAAGACCATTGGCCCATCTTTCCTCCCACAGCTCAGTCATCTCTGTTATAAGCAAAAATAACATAATTCCCCTGATCCTTCTGGATAGGTCTCATTCTTTAGCTTGCATTTCATTCCAATTGCACACCTCTGGACTTTTTTGTGAGAGTTAGAGTTAAGACAACTTTTAAACAATATAAACTAATGACTGTTATAATCAAAGAATCCAAATATAAGTGTGAAAATGAACTGGTATTTCTTTCCAGAGATGTAAAATGTCCTTCTCTTTGCTATTTTTTAATCAAATCTTTTATCTCTGCTAACCTGAAACAATTGTTGAGGTGCTTTGAAGGCAGTACCACCTTAGGTTCTATTTTGCTTGTAATTGTCATTCATGCAATTGCAGAAATGCATCTAAAAATAGGTATCTACTAAACTCTCTGCAGCAGAGGTATGACCTCATTACGCCGGGAAGGAAAGAAAACACCTGGTGCCTTAATCCAGCAACAGACATTGGCATCTCAGTGATACTGTTTTACATAGAGGAAATGCATTTCTCTGTGTTTGAAAGGATCAGTGTGAAAAACATTTGTATAACTCAGAGGTTGTTTGAGAACCCTTATTTGCCTGATCTGATGCTGAAAGTCAGTGGCAAGTTACTGGTCTCACACTTCCTTAAGTTGACACTCTTTGAGCCAATTTTAGTTGACTGACTGGTGGCAATTGGAGAAGTGATTGAAAAAAGCACAAAATACTACAAGTTCTTCAGCTGAAGGACCACACGTGGCTGCAGTACACACTGGAAGTGGCAGACAGGAGCTGGTGTTTGGACCCAGAGTGACAGGCTTTGCAGGTGGGGCTAGTGAAACTGGTTAGACATGCCAGCAGACATTTCTCAGCTATGGATTGCCATACTGATGTCTCCTAACAAGAGAACCATGATGAGAAGCAACCACAATATTTACCCTTTTTTCCCTAAATCAGACTAAAAAATGCCTTTTAGGTGCTGAATATGAAATTTGTTTAGCTGTGATTACTCTTCTCTTTACTAAAGCCAAATAATTTGTTGAATGACATAAACAGGTGCAATCTTGATATCTCTGCTGTATGAAACAAAGCCAAATGCCATAAAAGCTCCAAATAATCCTTATTACGTAAAACGTCCTGTGCCAAAGCACTGAACTGAAATATTGAGTTGTACATACAGACACTTTGCATCTTTAATCCCACTTGGATGGAAGCTAAAGATCTTTTCTTTCCTTATTTTTTCCCAAAATAAAATGATTTTTGAGAGGTTTCTGTACTTTCCAGACTTGCCTGACTTTGAAAGCAAAATCTTAAAAACAGTAAAGGAAACAACACTAAACTAACAAACAAACAAATAAATAAATAAGTAATCAAAGTTTTTAGTTTTATTTTTCCAAAGCATTTCCCTTCCCATTTTCCCACTGGCCAACACAGTTGAGTGAAATGATCTTTCAGCAAATACAGTTCACTTCTGGATTATCAGTATATCTTACCTTTGTATAACAGTAAGGAAGGCAGCTTCTCATTGACACATTTGTTCCTTGCAGACATTCCCTGCCACAGTTCACTCTCTAGTTCTGGATATGTTGAATCTTTCCTCCTCTTTGGCTTGTGTGAACAGTGCCATTATTTACTTGTTTCCTCTCCTTCTTTCTACATGTGCTGTTGTGTAAGTGATGATTTGGGTGCGTCCATGAGAGCTCTATTCCCGTCTTCTCATTTAAGTCACAACCACTGGTATTATCAGAGCAAAAAGCAAAGTGTTTTCCCTGACCAGGATTCAAAGGCAGAGTTTCATCACCTGAAGTGCAGGGAGGCAGAATGGTCTGCAGGAATCAGTTTACAGATGGGAAGTTGACATGAATACAGTGGATTTCTGTAGAATTGGACATTGTGCTACTCTATAAAAGAAAGTCTTACCTATCTCTGCTTTGAACTACAGACAGAGTCATACTTGATTGGTTGCTCTTTTGACTTGTACAGAGACTTAAACAAGCATGTCCTAAACCCTTTTTTGTAGGACAAATTTTAGCATTCTTATAGAGGAAATTGGGGAAATAACCTGCATATTTATCTTTGGCACAAATAACAAAGTATGTCCCTATAGAACTTTCCTTCCACATTACTAAAATGAATTTGCTACTTTACTCCGTATTTAAATTATTTGCCAAGGCCAACTGCCATAAGCCACAACAACTAACACACATCACAGCATTTTTTTATGATGGTCTTTTCTGGTGAAATGTAAGCCAATCAGCCAATCAGGGTAGTAGCTAATATTGAATGATGCTTTGTAGTGCTTCTCTCTCCATGCATAGAGTCATTAGCAAATACAGAGTTTTATACTCTATGAAAAATTTACCCTAAACAGCCAGCTTAGCTGAGAAAGTTAGGGGACAAGTTTATCTTAGGGGACAAGTTTTTTCAAACTGTTGGTAGAATTAAAATTTTGATAAACATTTTTCAGACTTCCACTGTCTTTTGCATTGGCATGTAGCTATCCCCAAATTACTTACAAGTTTGAACATACAAAATATTAGTGATGGTGTTAACATTGCTTGCCTTAGCCTTGAGTTACATAGAACTACAGAAAAAAGTCCTAAATCCTAAATTCCAGAAAAAAAAAATTCTGAGAGGAGTACCCCATGCATAGGTTAAAGAAAAATGAAGACCTAATGCATAGAAAAAATGCTGTACACAGATTCCTTCCTTTGGGGGCATCTCTAACCTTCTCTGGGAAGCAACCAAATGCCCATACTCAGCCAAAGCTCTTATTGGTTTAAAAGTTTTTAACTAAATTCTCCCCTTTACTGAGATGCTGTCATATTAGGAACACCAAACCATGTGTTTCTGAAGAACATCATGTCTTATCCAAAGGAAATGGCAGTGACAGGATTTTACCTCCTTAACATAAGGGACTCCAGAGCTCTACTTGGACAATGAAGTTTGCTATCACTCTCTGCATGAGGGTTGGACAGCTAGGCACAATCCAATTTGAAGATAGTGTAAATGGTTCCCCATAAAACAGAAAGAGGAAGAAGGATTTTGTGGAACAGAGAAAACCTAGCATACAAAGCATGCTACATTCTCCCCTCCTCTCAACTTTCCCTCACCTCAAAACCAGCAGAGATGTTTTTCTCAGCAGCAGTATGGACCCATATCAGGCCTTTAAAGCATTTTCTTTCCATCCCAGTGGCACAATTTCCTTCAGAAACTGTGAACCCACAGGAATTCCCTGATATGTTTAATTCATTTTCTTATGGCCTAGAGGGATTCAATAAACCCCTAAATCATCTCCAGACACTGTGACATTTCTGATTAAGCATATGTGGCCAGCTCCATCCATTTTATAGCCATGTACAATAGAAGTGTGACTTCTTGCCTCTCCCTCAAAAGTTGTGCATCTTCTGGACATCCAGGCAAGACACTATCAGTACAATGCTGACAATGCTCAGCCTTCTGTGCAGCCTGTTTGACCTTTAGTGGCATCTAGTGGCAAATGAGTTTGGAGGGGAAAATCTTCACAATCAAATGGCAATTAAACCAGTGAAAATTGGTTTCATCTTCATATGTGAGAGTGGGAAAATGGAGCTTGCAGTGCATCAGCAGAGTGAGGACACATTGCTGGCTGCCAGCCTACCTTACCAGTCTAAACTAGTCACTGGGCATTATAGGCCACGTGACCAAATTAGTTTCAGTGCTAATTTACAGAGCTTCTGATAAGACTTTCTAATTATGGTTTGGAACAAGGACTGCAGGTAGTTAAGAAGTTAGCATCAGTCACCTTTTGAAAATCAATGGGCTATTTTTTGCTACTTTGTTTATTGTAATTTATTTCTTCCATTAAGCCATATGGGACATTCTTTTCTATCACAATGTGGGTGCTCTTACTATTAGCCCTAGAAACAGCACAACAGATTTTGGTGTTGCCTTGGCAGAAGCACAGAGCTTCTCTTCCTAAGTGAGATTCACTAGTGTTTTGATTTTACCAGATGTCACTTTACTTTCTTCTCCTGTCTAATATTAAAATATATATGGAGCAATATGCTGGATAGCAGCAACATACTGATAGAAGTTCAGAGGCAAAATATGTTTGTCTCATAAATATATGATTCCATATTCAGGCAACATACTGATAGAAGTTGAAGAGGCTTCTAGCTCTGCTGGGATAACAGTCTGCAATATTTAAACTGGTATGATTTTAGTGCATTACTTTTTCCAGAAAAGTCAGCTGTAAGCAAAGAAGCAATTGAATAAGCATTGTAGGTGAAGCAGCCTGCCTAAATATTTTGGGTTTTTCTTAAAATAAATCCAAATGTTAAAAATTCAAGACAAAATATATATATATATATACTAAAATTTCTGTAGAAAGTATCTCCACCGGTGCAAAACGTCATGTATGAATTAATGTATGCTGTTGTTATTGTACATTGCTGTTAATGTAACCTGTTGTTATTTTGCAGCTCCACAAGGGGTGAGAAAACAGCTGTGAGTATAGCATTTAAAATCCATAATATTTTCTAAAGAAAATCAGTATTTACATTATGTACCTCCTTGTATTCATGCCACAAAAAAGAAATTCTGGTGAAAAATTTGGTATTGCTCATCATTTGGGCTGACAGAAAAGGTATTGTTTGAGAATGCTTTTCAGTGAAATGTTTTCAACTAAATTCTTCCCTTTACTGAGATACTGTCATATTAGATCAACTTTACAAGGAAGCCTGGTGGGAAATGCAGAAGGAGATATTTGGTCATTGTACAACTGCAAAATAATATGTACTCAGATCTCTCAGCACAGCTAAGATTGTAAGAATACTGCAATATGCCATTCTGGGAGTTGTTGATAAAGTCCTTGCTTCTGTGACCCAGAAATGCCTCCTGTTTCCTGGGATCTGCCACTTCCTAAAGGTGCTATAGAGCAGTATGTCATAATCTCTTAGGTCAGCTTTTCGAAACAAGAAATGGGCGTTATATTACTACACAGAACATGTCAATGAGTCACAATTCACTTTTTGAGAAAGAAACAAGAAAACTTTCCCCAGTGGATTAATGAATCAGATAAATTAATACAAAAAGTCCTTCTTACTTCCTTTGCTGCGGGTTATACTGACATTTGGCAGCTAATAAAACACAGGGGGCCAGAAAATATATTTGGGACAGTTGAGTGTGTTTGTCTGCCAAATTAAATAATAGACCAGAGACATTGGAACAGGACTAGAGAATGTACAAGATAAATGAAAGCTGTGCCAGCTGAGAGGTCTAATGGTCTTACTGGAAAGTGGCTTGAACAGCTTGCAGCTGAGATGAGACAAAAAGTCCATGTGGATAGAGAATTCCATCTGTCCCTGAATACATTTTTCCATTTAGAGTTTAAGAAGGATGTAAAAATCACTTGGGTTCCTTGATTTGAATTGTGAAAGGAAAATGGGAAAAGATGGTTATGTTCTCCTGACACTACACTGTGACTTAAGATTTATCTTTGTTCAAGGGAAAACCTTCTGCTGAAAGAAACATTAAAGCCCAGTGTTATAAGTCAAGGTCCAAAAAGCTCCCTATTAATAAAGTGCAATTAATGGTCAGTGGATAGCTGATTCTAGCAGCAAAAACTGCATCTAGATGAAACTGATTTGACATATAAAAGAAATGCTTTCTACAGTTCAAGACTTTTGACTGTCTATCTATGAAGTCCCAGGAAAATGTCTCCTGTGAAGGACGTGAGTTAAGAGGAAGAAACCCCTACTGGAGCTACCCAGCATTCTGAAGGCTTGAAACTGCCTTAAACTAGAGGGAGAGTTTCTAGTTATTTTCTAGCAATGAGCTGGCAGCTGGCATCTGACAGCTGATCAGAGAGTTTATAATTTTCAGTGCCATGGTGGTCTTTAGAAAGCTAATATCTTCTGGCTAAAAGGAGACTGGTTGAACAATTTGGGTTTGATTCAAGTAAACAGTTGGCAGGTTTAGGAATGCTGCTTAAACTGAGGTGGATTTTGTTCTTAAAAGCTTATGTTTGTCAAGTATGGCACTCCAGCAGTCTAAGTGTACAGTAGGCTTCTCTGCCTCCAAATCCAGGATGAGATTGAAGGACAAGTCCTACCAAAGCTGAAATGATTTTTAAAAATTTACAGAGTATCAAAAGTGTGAGCCACATTCGATTAAACATTGCAATACATGTTTCCCAAAATGCTTAAAATCTGAAAGTTTCATTTATATCAAACATATCCCATTCAAGTAAAATATGCAAATAGTATAGATTTTATATTTAATATAATTTTGTTTAAACATAATGGACTAAATAACTGTTAAGGCAAACATAAAATTCACGGTCAGGTTTACCTGAACATATTTTAGCAGAGATGATATAGGAACATGAGTATAGAGAAAACTTCTAAGTATTAGTTGGCAATGGCATATGCTTCAGTGAGAATAGCTGACAAAGAAGGAGTAATCTAAGGGTTATTTCTGTCCTGACAGGCTCTACTGTGCTAATCCTGAGTTACAAATAGAAAAATATAAAGTGCATTGATTTCAAATAGGCCCTCCCCCAAAGAATGTAACTACATCATGAGAAAAAAAAAAAACAAACAAACAAAAAACCCAAAACAAAACCAAGATTAAATTAATATGTACTAATAAAGACAACAGAAGCATAAGACAAATGATAAACATTCTTTTTGTTAACTGGTAGTAGTAGCAGGAAGGAAAAGCATGCCTTTGGAATAGTGAAAAGCATTTAAGACAAAGGGAGGAAATAAAAGGTAAGTATGGATAGTGTAGTGTAGGTAAGGGTGAATGTAAGCAGCTTGAATGTGATATCAATGGACAAGTGGAGCTGATCAAGGATTCAAGTTGGAAATTATACTGTGTTGCATGCAAAATATCAGTTAAGAAGGAGAAGCTGCAAAAAGCAGTTCAAAGAAAGGGTACAATTACTAACAGATTCAAAGAGGCACACAGGGAGACAAGATTTTTTTTTTTTTTCCAAAACTCAGTTTGATAGCATCTACGGGCTGTACTCTGTGTGCTGAGCACTCTTACCAGAGACAGCCAAGAACATTAGGAAACAGTTGCTGCTACTCTTTCACTTGCAGAGAAATCAGCCCTTATCAACCACTTAATTGGTGAGACTTAGTCATGCTTCAGAGTCTCTGAAAAATACTTAGAGCAAATATTATATTTATTAGCTATTAGGTTATTAAAGTCGTCAGATAAATAAGTCACAACAGCCTAATCACAGAAGGACTAGACTAGATCAGATCAGCCCTGACTTTGGCTAGCTGAATCTTGCAAGTCCCCAAAGGTTTTCAATAAACCTCCAGGGATGTAGATCTTACAACCTTTGTGATTAATACCTTGTGCTCCCAGGACACTTGTTTTCTAGTGTCCAGTGTGAGCCTCAGTTGTTTTCCTTCAATTCTCATTTTCCTATCAATTCTCATAATTCAAAACAGAAGTTAAAAGACCCTTTATTAAAGACATTTTCAATACCACAAGATAAGTTCCATGCATTCAGCTATACTTCCCACAGACTCTTTTTACTGTTAGAGAAGCAGCCAGAACACTAAACCAGTCAACAACTTAAAGGAGGAATCATACAAACATGCCTAAGTATGTACACTGTTTTACATTCAGTGTGTGCCTCCTTTTTGTCTAAGGTATGTCAAAAATGGCACGTGGTTCCTGCAGTCATGCTTTCCCCCATGATGCTAAGCAGAGCTTCAGCCTAAGAAGAGAGAGGTGAAAAGCTTCTCGCAGTATGCAGAAGCAGAGGTCTGAGGTTACACCATACCCCAAATTCATGGTACAGGCTGCCTCTGTTATAAATGAGGTTTTGCTCATTTAAGCTGGGGAATTGAAAGCAGCTGGATATAATGCTTGTCTTAAATGCTGTTGGCTACAGATGCTGGTATTCCTTAGCCGTGCAAGTTTCCTCTGCTCTTTGAGGAGTGCTTTTTGAAGGCTATAATGCTGGTATTGTATCCTCCTACTGTCACACTCCAAGTTGTTCTTCAACCCAGTCTGCTCCCTTCCCAGCTAAACAGATTTGCCAGTTTGGACAAAATGTGTAAAGGCACATATGTTGGATGCCTGTGCTGCTTCTCACTTGCAATAGGAGCAAATTTGTCAATGATAATATTTTGTTTCTCTCTGCTGGTTGAAACAGGAATGTAATTTTCTCCATATATCTGGGTGAGAAATAGGTGCCGAACAGGCTGTTAGTCATTTAGCATGGGTCTTAGAGCTTTCAGGTTTAGAATGCCAACCTCTTAATTACTAATCTTCATGGGTTTAGTTTTGCCTTTAAGGAAATGAACACTCTAACTCTGTTGTGGAAGCATTCAGGCAAGTCTGAATAAACCCTTATATTTCCCTTCTGAACTGGACGACCACAGCATTGGAACTACATTTGTGGTTTATTTCTAATTTGTATTCTCTTGTTAATGTATATTTTAAAGTACAGAAGTAACTTTAAAAAGAGTAATTCTGCCCTAGCCCAACCATCTGCAGCAAAAGAGTAAGTGCTTGGCAACACTAACTAGTTCATAGAAGTTCTTACTAGATATAAATAATCCCATGTTTTGGCAAAGAAAGTCTTCACAGTGTGATCTTTAGTTGGAGGAAAGAAAACTTATGTTAGTTGGCACATCTAGCAGCATAATGTAGTTATTATTAAAAAAGTGACCAAGTTAAAGTGGCACCTTGTTAAATAATGTAACAGCTCTCTGTGCACGTTCTAGGGCAGATTGGCTTACACTGTTTAAAACAAAAATAAACTTTTATTGCCTTCTGCTCCTGTTAACACTGCTGAGCCAACACATCCACACACAGCAGCAAGAGGCCAGAGCCAAATACAGAAGTGTTTTAGTAGGACCAAGGTGGACTTTAAATATGTAAGTCATTAATACAGATTTAAAAAATGGGGTTACTGTAGACCTAAATTTCCAACAGAATCCTCTTTCTAACGTAAATCCTGATCACAGGGATTTTGCAGAACATGCCTGGTATTTCAAGACTTCTTGCGATACCGGCAGCACTGATGCTTCCAACTGTCAGCTGCGTGACCAGAGGTGTCAGACATGCTCTGCTCTTCTGGGTACAGCTGAGATTTATGGACATGCAGCCATCTGGTCAGAGATGCTCTGCACTTCTTCACAGTGATCCCTTTGCTTCAGAGACACTTCAGGTGAGTTAGTGACAAATAATGCACACTGGCTGCTTCTAGACCAGCGAAGTAGTTGTGGTCAGGACTGCTGTCTGGCACAGAGGCCACAGAGAGCACTGTGCCTTATCCCTACTCTTAACTCTACTCTTCCCCCACTCAGAGTGCTTATATGTCTCTGTGTGAAAGTTCAAACCCATAGAAAGGTGAAGCCATAGAAACATACATGCTATATGATAAGGTCTTTCACAGACAGAAGCCTCCCATTCTTGATTTCGGGGTTGTGTATGAATTTCACTTTAATAGTCCCTCTAAGAATAAAGAAACAGCTCTATCCATAGCCTAGGACTGGTTCACAAACCTTTTTACTACACCTAAACCCCCACGCTACTGAGCAGATTTTTCCACTTTCCATGCAGGTGGTGTAAAGAAAGCTTTCAATACTTCTATTCTTGAGCAGAGCCTACGAGTGTAGATGTGCTTGGAAACAAACACTGGGTGAGGGCCTGATGGAGAGGGATGGCTCACATTTAGCTGCTTACGTGGTCAGCTGTGTAATGACTGTAACTTTCTGTTTCTGTTGATGCCCACAGTCAGAGGCTTAATCATCTGGGGTACACTGACATTGAATTCTGCTGTGACTATACCTATGGGCACCCTGTGCATTGGGTGAGAGGAAGGGGAACTGAAGGTGCAGCTTGTGAAGACAGATTGTATTTGAGTTTAATGGATCTTGGTTTTATCCATATTTCTTTTAGTTAGTCCATGCACAAAACCAATTCCCTCCCAAAATCAATTGTTCACTTTTGTCATGGAAGATATTTAAACTTACAATGGGAAGAACTTTGCTAGAGCTAGGCTTGACCACCTGCACAGAGATTAGCAAAGTATTCTTTTTTCTTAAATTTGCATTTGAATGATAATATACCTGATCTACAACTACTGACGGCCTGTTGTCTCCAAGACACAGAATTTGTTTGTCTTCAGTAGAAAAGCAATGCAGCCAATTGTATTGTTTAATTTCCCTACCATTTTAGTTTTCCATTGTATTGCATCACAAATATTTCACAGAATTTTTAGTACCTGATGTCTTTTAAACTTTTAGTCTTGCTTTACTAGAAATCAGAAATTCCTGGATTTTTCAATTATTATTTGTCCCAGACATGAATGACTTTAGTGATTGATATTAACCAATAAATAGAATGAAAAGTAAATAGGATATTTTGATTTTTTCATAATTGCAGTGTCTGTGTGCTCTTATTGTTCACATCTTTTCTAGCAATAAATTATATTCTTAATTCTATTTATGTGCAGTGTGAAACCAGTGTTTAAATGGAGATAGCAACACCTAATATTATTTAACATTGGAACCAAAAATGTACTAACAAAATTGCAAAATTTTGTCTAATCAGAAAAAGGACAAATTGTGACTGCAGCAATAATTAATGGCACCCACCTTCAAGGGGACTTACTGTAAACTTTCTATGATATACTTTTAGGAGGTTTCCAAACATTTTCAAAGAAACCTTTGCCATTTAAGTTCTAATACCTGTTTCTAGCTTCAAAAAGCTTTGGATTTTTTTATTTGCCTGGAAGAAAGCTGCTATGATTTGATTCACGGAAATCAACCTTGCAGGTTATTTTGGTTATAAAAAATGTGCAGTATGTAATTTGCTTTTAAGTACTTTTCAAGGTCTACTGTGGTGACTCAGAGATAATGGTCAGTTGTATGAATGACATTTAAAGCAGCTTTTAGAGGACTGGTATGTAAACTTTAAATATAACTATTGCAAGTTATATTCTGGAAGTGTTTTCTTGCTAAAATGGTTAAAACAGACTCTGAGATAACTAGAGTTAGGTGTGAAAAATCTACCCTTGATGTCCAGGGAAGTATCTACCAGCATAGACTGGGACAGTACTACAGACACATGCATGAAAGATCATGTGTAGAAATATATGTGCTTTCCTGTAAATGTGTGAGAATGAACATGGAAATGAGAAGTTAAAGTAGTGCCAGCTGATAAATAATCTACAAGGGGACTGTTTGACTACTGAGTCAAAAATGGTACTTGGTTTAACTGGAACCAGATTTTATCAGAGCAACCGAAATGATGACTCTAAACTGGGTAAATGTAAATCTGGTTCTTGCTTGCGTCCAGATCCCATTGATAGATGTGGAAGTTCAGCATTTCTAAAGGTCAGCCCTGAGTGATAACCCCATTTAAGTCTGCAAAGCTCAATTTGAAAGTGTGTCTGCAATAACTAAAAGTAGTAAAAATAAGATTTTTCTTTCTTTTTTTTTTCTTAAACAAGTACTTGCAAACCATTTTTTGTCTGGTTTTCCAATGCAGTAATGCTTTTGCAGCCATGGGTGGAATTTTCTGCTGCAGCTTTTCCAAGGCTCAGAAGAGCTGTGGGAATCAGTTCTGACTGCCTGGTAAAGACTGCAGCTGTAGACATAGTGTCTGCCTTCCCAGTTCATGTCATTCATTAGTGGAGATGCACTGCAGGTGCATTAGCAGGTGCGTTAGTGCCTAGCATTGCCAATAACATTTAGGTCAGTACTCAGATGCTGTATGAAGAGATGGCATTTTTTACTGTTACCATTAAATATCTATAGTTAACATTCCTGAATCACTGCCTTCTCTTTATCTTGGTCTTGTTGCATGGTGGTTTTTTGATTCCCTGTGTGTTTTTTTGACTATGGTATAAAACCTATCAGATGAGGTAAGGTAAAATTCTTCAAATCTTCAAAGATACTATCTAATGCTTTTTATATTTATTACGTGTTGCAAGACAAATCTGCAAAATTCCTAGCAAAGTTTTTTTACACACCTAATTCTGTCCTAATTTTGTCTTTGGAACTCCTATTTCTTGATAATGAGACTTTTGAAATGTGGATTAATGTCTAGAGCTGACCCCTATCCCTTGACAATGGCAACCTCCTTACAATAGCAGAGCCTTTCTTTTCAACAAATCCTTGAATTCAACATAGTTACTTAAAAAATAAGGTGAGAAAGAACTATATATAGTGTAACTTTCTAAAGGAATTCCTGAAGTTAAGGAAATTGCCAATAAAACCGACTTGATCTTAAGTTAGTTTTTGACACTACCCTTTGAAAGGCTGACAGCTTTCTGCAGGGTGGTCACATTTATAAAACAAAGATTTGTTTACCTATTCTGTAGTTCAGTAGTCATAAAGGTGAGACCTGTGGCACTGAGCATACTGCCAGATGCTCTTGACTCCTAATATGGTGATTTTATTCTCATTAAGTCCTGTTGGGGAGAACTTATAGTTTTGGATGGACCTCAAGTGTAGCATGGATTCCAAGGGAAAACTCAACCAGCTTTCTTTCACTGTGCTTGTAACAAGTCTGGGAGATTCCTCCTGTTCTTATGTATGACCTGAGGGCACTGACAGCTTCAGAGGAGCTGGCATAGAGAAATTAACTCCCTATCCCTTCTCTGTAAAAATGAACAAAGTGGCTATTTTAGAAAAGAGGATAAAGCAGGAAAATTCAATGGGATATTTTCTGCAGGATATGAACTGTGCCATGAGTTTTGCAGAGGTTGCCTCTTCATCACTCTATTTATTACCCATCCCTGAACATGTCTTATACACGTTTTTATTTTTAAATAAAAAATACTTCCACTTTTTGCTTTTAACTTGATGGCTCAGGGTTTCATTTAGTTCACTTCAGTTCCAGTATTATGAGAAACAGTGACAAGTTATTGAATGTCAACCTTCTTTGCCATGTTTCTGCTTTGTGTTTCTTTTGGGATTTTTGGCTAAATTCTAGTGAGCTTAGGTGCTGCTTGTGTAGAAAGAAGACGCTCCAATTTCTTTCTTTCTTATTTTGTATAATTTCTTGTCCTATTCTAATGTATCTTTTTTGAGGTGGAATGACCAGAACAAGACATGATAATTAAAAGGTGTTTGCATCAGGTATTTGTACATGAATATAGCAGTTTTCTTTTTCATTTTCTGTTACCTTTCTACAATTTTCCTGGCATTCAATTTTCCTTTGATTAAGCATTTCTATGAAAATTTCAAAACCTGTGACATGCAGATATCTTCCTTGGGTGGTAGAAATTCATTCAGTTCATCATTTGTATGTATAGTTTGAGGGTATTTGTATTACTGGCAATGAATTTTATTTTCCATTTTATTAATTTGCTGCTCAACATTACAAAATGTTTGAGATTTTTTCTTTCAGGACACTATGGCCAGTTTTAGTTTTGATCACTGAGGCTATTTTTGTATCATTTACGTATTTATTGTTGTAATTTGTTACTTACTTTTCTACCAAGTACTGATCCAGAAGATAACTTACTAATTTTCCACATGAGATCTTGGTTTCTTCGAAAAACCTTGTAACAGATTTTGAAAATCCAAGATGGGTTATTTGGGAAACCTTCTTTCCACATGATTACAGACTCTTTGGAAAAAGTCACACCTTTCAAATATGGGAGGCATAAATTTGCTCTTCAGAGGTTAAATTTCCTCAATTATATGATGTTTTTTTTTGATTATTAATATAATTTCCACTAATAGACTTGGAATGAAAGTCATATTCCTTAGTTTGTGATCCTATTTATTTGAAATATTTTTTTTTTTCAATCATGCTATCATTGTTCCCTTCCCTTAGACAGTAGATGGCATAAGAGTGAGAAAGCAACTGTAACACATGAAATTCAGCAATTTTATATCTGGGCTTCTTTGGACTCCTTAGGTGAGTGTCATCTGGTCTTACTGATTTGTTTTAATACATATTGCAAAGCAATTCTAAAATTCACTAATCAATGGCAATCTTTCAGAGCAGGTGAGGCAAACCAGATGTGCTGACTCAAGATGGGCCCCTTTATGACTATGTTTGTGTCCCAGGAAATATTTGTCTCCTGTCTAAACCCACATGGGATAATAAACCTCAAGTTGCATGTTTCTGCCTTTAATAACTGAGAAATGCAACATAGCCTATGGTTGTGAAAATCAGGTTAGCATTTCACATACACCAGTAAAACAGCACCCACACCACATGTTTGAAAGAAAGGATAAGTGAAAAAGATCAATTCAATTTCATTTAGAATTATTAAGAAAGCAAAATACTGTGATAAAATACTGTAATACTAGAGTGTCATAACTTTAATAAACATTTTTAAAGGCAGTCTACAAATGGACTGAAAGGAAGGAATCAGATTTTTTGCTTTCTTTATAGTATGTAGAAGAAATCTGAAAAATTACATGGGGAAAAAAGACTAATTCTCTTGTTATATTTTAACAAAACAGATTTAGGAAAGGTGGGGGACAACAAGAAGTGCTTGGCTTTTCTATAACAAACATGGTAGAATGTGTCTGAGTGGCAATATTCTGTTCTTGTGACAGAAATAATAAAAAAACCCCAGAGACTGTAGTTGAGTCATCTTTCTAAAAATTTGTTGTAGGGCACACTCTTTTCTGCCTGCATAGGAAAGGAAGTGTGCTGCTGCTATAATTTGAAATATAAATAGGTATGGGGTAGGCATAATGTCTGATTGTTGAGACTTCATAGCCACAGGTTCTTCTAGAAGGTAGGCAGCTTTCCAAAATATATCAAAATCAGGCATTTAAAGGGAATGCATTTATGACCTTTAGCTAATGACTTTTTCAGTAAGTAGTGTCCCTTGGTTGCCATAAAAACTTACCAGCATTTTCCCTTTCTGAATTAGTTCATCATATGAAGAGGAAGTATTTCTAAGAAACCAGTAGCTGGTAAAACTATGAATGTGGTCACAGCACCATTTTTTTCACTTCCATAAATAATACCAGTATGAAATATACGAGTGTAGTTTAAGGTCAGTATAGAGCATAACTACATTTATAATCCACTAATCCTATAGCTCTATCTCTCCAACATCTCTTTAACAGTGCTTTAATAAGGCTTTGCATGAGTTTATAGCCTTCATTCAAGTATCATATTAAAGGTCAGAGGTCATGACTTGGGTGGTTCTCATGCTACTTTCTCAGGTACTTTGTTTTCTTACATGTTTATTAGTGTATAAATAAACACTTTAAGATAAGTATTAATCAAGTGGGACTTCTTCGCTCCCTCTCATCTTCTCCTTTTCCTTATATTTGCTGCCCTTAATCTTTTTTCAGACCTTCTTTGCCAAACAATGGATAAATTTGAGACTCTGCCTGTTGCTATGTCCTTATTAAGTTGAACTGATCAACAAGAAGTAGTTATAACCAATGTGAAATGCATCACAAATGCACTTTCAGGTTGATCCCAGAAGATGTGGTCTTTTTGGCTAACCTTTTGATTTCCAGCCCTTCCCTTTACATAGATAATTTTTTATGGTTGCATGCATCACAGTCAACGAGATTTTTGGGGCAATGTTGATTCCTAAAAGCCTCATGATAGCAATGCCTTAGTGTTCTTTTCTCAAGTTGTTCTGTCACATACACATGCCTACATTTCAGCAGGGCCCATTCATCCTGTCTATGGCTCATGCATCCCTGAGCAGGGACCTTCGTAGGCTTATTGTGATTTCTATTTCTTGATCCTCTGTCATAGACTTGTCAGGATAAGACTATGTCATGAAGGTTTAAGGCTTTGCTTTTTGAGTACATTATAGAGGAAATTGCTGCTTGGCTGCCATTCTTTTCTGAAGTGCTGTGGCCCTGGAGTCCATGGCACATGTTAGCCTCATATATGAGCAGCACAACCTCTGTACTCAAGGTACATGTGCAATGCTTGAGGCCATTCTGAGAAAGAATATTTTTTTTTCAGGGACAAAATAAGGATGAGGAGTGTTAATATTAAATTCAGGGTCAGGTGGATTCTGCAATTTCAGAAATGCATTATTTCAGTTGCCTCTCCTTAGGTAACTGGAGGTTCAAATGTGTTCCACAGCCCAGTTAAGGGATTCACCCACCTTTCCTCCTTCCATTCGTCATCAGGCTGCCCCAAAATAGATTCACAAGTGCTCTTCTTCTTACTTGATACAAATAGTGCTCTTTTGAAGAGGCCAGGGACACACTCTTAGATCCCTAAGCATTGCTGGGTGAATACACTTGAAGGGTTGAAAGTTTCTACCAAATGTCTAGGTAAACAGGTTGCTCATTGCAGGTAGATGCCTGTATCAGGTGAACCATCCTGTCAAGGCAAGTGGAGAGACTCTTGATATGGTAGAATGTGTCTGAATGGCAATATTCTGTTCTTGTGACAGAAATAATAAAAAAACCCCAGAGACTGTAGTTGAGTCATCTTTCTAAAAATTTGTTGTAGGGCACACTCTTTTCTGCCTGCATAGGAAAGGAAGTGTGCTGCTGCTACTGAGATGTGCCCGGGTGGGCTGCACCCCCTGGGGGTGCAGGCTTGGCAGAGGGGAGGCTGGGAGAGCCTGTCCCTGTCAGCCAACACACAGAGCAGCACCCTGCAGCATGGCTTGGGGGCAAGCTGGGAGGGTGCTGGGCTTCGGTTGTAGTGGCAGATGAAAGGATGTTCTCACCAAAGGCCTGAGTTTGTGTCCCATGGATCATTCATATAAGAAGAAAGTCCTGTGGTGCTTCCTGGATTTATGTGGCATTAGTCTGTGACATTTATTCCGAGGTTAGATGGCACAGGGTCTTCAGGAATTTGGCTGTGAGGGAAGAGCTGAAAGCATTTGTGTAGGACTGCATGAATACATCTACTGACCCTTTTACGTTTATTCAGCATATCCACTGATTTCAAGCAGTTGTATAATTGTGCATAGCTCAAAGTGGCTATGGCACCCATTAATTTTTTACACCATAATAACTCATATCCCACAGTCAGTGACCTACCTGTCATAGCTTCCAGTACAGCTTAATGTGTGCTTATTCTGGGTGAATGATCTCTTAGAGAAAGGAAAAAAGATGTAGATTCACAAACGAATTTTCTCCTGCTTTAGAGTTCCTTAGGTGTTTCCTTTTCTTATGTCTGCTGATCTTCCTCAAATTTACTAGACAAACTTGCATTCTCAAGCAGGGCTTGTTTTTTCATCATGACAACAACATTTCTTCAACCAGGAGTATTCATTATTTATTTGGAAATGGAATATGCAATTTCTGCATGGGAAGATTCCTGGACTGAAATACCAGCTTTGTTGCACCAGTGTAAATCAGAAGTATCTTCACTGAAATTGATGCAATTGCAACAATATAAAAATAGCACAAATGAAATGTCTTCAAGACCTAGTACTGTGATTCCTTGAGCCATTAGTTTCTCAGTTTAAGCTTGTACCAATCAACTCAATCAGTAGTAGGAGGAAGAGAGAATAAGAAATTAAATAGAATCATTACACATACCTAAGTTTAGTAAGCATGTGATATATTACTGTAAACCTTACCAAATTTTATTAATCTGTGATTTTTCATTTTTCTTGGGTTTCTTTGGACAAAGAATTTACTAGCTTTTGTCAGGTAAAAGCTAAGCACATGTCTGAATATTAACAAGCAAAAACGAAATGCTTCCTTTTATTTTCAGGTCCATCAAATATTGTAATTCATGTTCCTCTTTTTATTCACAACCCACAGCTACACACATTTCATATCATCATCTTATAAATATGCCATCTTTTGTTTTATTTTACTGTGTTAGTTTTTGTAATCAAATCTGAATCCTAAAAAAAATTAGGTTAAAGAAGAATTTAGCAAGCTTGTGGTATGGAAAGGTTAACTGGAAACTGTCAGTTGAATAATGCCTTTTTTTTGTGCTTGAAAGAGTGAAAATTGTTAGTTCTCTGTCATCTAATCTACCTACCTATTCTCTGTCTGGATAAAGGTTTAAATGTATAGATAAATACTTAGTGTATCTAAAAAAAGAGAAGCGCCATAACAGTAATCCCTAAATCAGCTTTACATGCTGCCTTTAAAACAGTGGAATACTTTGCATCACTTGAATTGTAAACTTCAAAATCTAAGTTCATTGCTCTACTCTAGGGAAGGGGAAGACCCACTAAGTTATAGTCCAAGTGGTGGGCTAGAGCAGCCACATGTTGCTCTGGACAAGCAAAACCAGACTGGAGTACCAGTCTCTGAGAGTGTGACTAACCCACTTTCCACGTCAGTGACACCAAAGCAGTTTATCTCTTTTCTTGGAAACATGCCTGTGCTTCTGTCCCCTTCCTTCTTGAAATGTACTGCACACAGAGCAGCTGCCAAGCCAGATGAATCGCACACTTGGGGGAATCGCTGAAAATAAGCAGCATGCAGATTGAAAATAGGGCTTGGGAATAATTGCAGGAGAGGAACACAAGCATGATTTTCACCATTCTGGCTCCCCCAGCCAATTTCCAAACACTTCATGTTCTGTGGAATGTATTCTAGAAGAGTTGTAGTGGCGTGAGCCATATCAAAAACTCATTGCTGTCAATGACTTTTAACAGCCAAAGATTTGGACCAAACCCTCAGTCCCCTGAATTCTACATCCAAGGCCTCACATGTTAGTGAAAAACCTAACATGTTTTTCATGTTTTCATGTTTCATAAAACCCAAAAAGAGTGCACTTCAGTAAAACATGATGTTTGGTGGCTATGTCCAACACTGACACAAAGTCCTGCCCAGCTCAGATGCTATCAGAGAGCAGGGGCATGTCCCTGACTGCCCAGACATGTTCCACCTCCAGTGTCCCTGGGCAGCTCAGTGGCTATTTCACAAGCCACCAAGCAGTGTATCCAGCACACAGCAGACCCCTGAAAAAAAATTATAAAGTTGACTTTTCTTAGTTGACAGCCAGATAAACTGCTTCTCCTGGGAGTACAACCTGAGCTCTCATCTAGAAGCAGGAAAAAGCTTATTTCATGCTCTTGTCTACCCAACAGGACACACACCTGTATTTTCTAGTGTTTCTCAACCATTATAGACACTTTAATGCACTGTGGGAGAAAGAGGGAACATTTTCATATCTTCCTGTTGAAGCACTCTTACTGTGAAAAAGAATGCAAGATTTATTGTTGTACAACAAAAGCAAAATGCAACATAAAGCAAGACTGCTTTTTCTGTATTTTACCATAGAGGCAAATATATAGATTTCTTGTCCTTTTCAGAGGCTTTGTATAGATTTAAGGAACAATCGCTGTGTAAAGACTGTTTAGAAAAGGATTAGGATTCAGCTGTCTTATTGCCAGTGTCTTAGCCATTAAGCTATGAACCAAAGACAAATTTTTCTGCTCAATTTTTTTTCTAATGTTCCAATCCAATTGATCTTCATTTTGTTATTACTCTACAGCTTGGTTTCATCATGAGATCCTTCAGAATATTTCTATTTCTCCCTAAATGTCTTTCCAGATAAATCCAGACACTGTTACAGGAGGCTACATGGAGCATTAAAATATTTTCTTAGCGTGCTTTTGTCCTCCAAAAACCAAATTTCTCATTTTGTTATGGGTATTCCAGCAATTACACAGTGATAAAAGATGAGACAGCAGCAAAAATTAAACTTGCAGTTTAGTTGTCCTTATTGGGGTGTGCTTAAAGGTGCTAGGAGAGTGCTTGCCAATCCATTTCCTTCTAGAAACACAGAGGGAGAAGAACCAGGCCCAGCTATGCCTTATGGATCAAGCTTTTCATGTAAGTCAATAGTAAGGAAGAGCTACAAATCTATCAGGTGGGCACCTCTGGGATTAGAGAACAACTAAACTGATGTATATGTAGTCATTGTTTGGGACTGCAGAAAAATTTAGGAATATTTACTTGGTGAATTTGATCTTCAGTACTTCAAGACAGGCTGCTAAAGCCTCTTTGGTTAGTCAGAGATTCCTGAAACCAGAATTGCCAAAAAACCTTTTCTCCTTGTCACCATTGAGGTTATTTTATTTTTTGGCATTAGCACAGCTACTATAAGAACTGACCAGTTCTCTTCTAGGACTGTTTATATTGCAAAGGAAGTTAGGTCTGATCCTCCAGTTACAGACTGTGTTCCAGAGTCTCAAGAGTTTTGGTTGTTCAGACATATGTATTGCATGTATATTTGGCTTTAACACTACAGTCCTTATTCAAGCAAAACCACCCACTATGGTCAAAAATAGTAGTGTAATTTGGCATCCAGTTACAATCTATTCTCAAGTGGTATTGTTCTCTTCCCATTACTGTTGCTTCTCGCTTGAATAATTTTTGTTCTTTTCTCAGATTTCTCCAGCTTTAATAATTTATTAAATCTATTAATTATTTTTCTTCCTCTTTCTATATAAGAGAAAATAAAACTTGACAAAAAAATCAAAATGAGGTGACGGAATTCATATAATGCTATTATCATATTTCTTGCATATGCAAAGAAGACTGCAATGGATTCTGTATTTCCTCTCTTTCCTCTTCTTAATACAGTCTTAACAATTTAAATACTTTTTGGAATCCATAGTAAATATTGAGCAGATATTCCATTGTGGCATTTGAAAAAAACCCCACCTTTATGCATAATTTTTTTTTTTGTCTATAAGTAAATATACCTTTATTTTCAAGGAAGATGACTTTTATTACATGGAAAGACAGTAAAAAAAAAGTAAAATATTAGAAATAGATTTTGTTTTCCTTCTGTTGGAGATCTTCCAATGTGACAACGTTTCTAAAATCTTGCATGGAGAGATTTTGTGTTTCAAATATTTTTTGATAAAAAAACCCATCACAATCTTAGATCTCAGCCTTTCTAAATCCTCATAATTTGGAAAGAAGCATGTTTTTGGATTGTGTATGTATACATATATGCAGTCATACATGTACATGCCAACAGCTTTAGAGTGCCATCTGCTGTCATACAAGACTAAAGAGTGTTGTTTCTGTTAAGTTTTTAGGATCAATAAAGCAGTTGTGCCCTTGAAAAGTTTTCTGATTAAGTTGCACTACAAGGCAAAGCACATTTTTAAATTGCAGGAGGTACAAAGGTATATTTTCCCAGCCTTTGGATGTATAGAATCATAGAGGCATAGAACACTTTGTGTTGGATGACATCTTGATGATGATTTTGTTATAACCCCCCACTGCCATGGGTAGGGGACACATTTCACCAGACCAGATTGCTCAAATCCCCATCCAATCTGACCTCCTGAGCTCAGGGGAGGTGATCCTTGAATATTAACCATCCTTCTTGTGCCCCTCTTCCCTACAGGGTTTTATTGCATGGCCCTCTCTCCAGTCATAGGAACCACCCCACCACAACACTGTGATAATAAGATTGTAGCCCTGATAATTTGTGCATATCTCTAAATCATCTTGTTTATTGCACATTTCAAATGTGTTTGATAAGGGCATTTAAGTTGAACTCTTATGAAGTCAATTTGCTGGCTGGAGTGGCGTGAATTTCTTTGCGCTTCTCTTTAGGTGCTCTCCTGATGACCTGCACTCCCTCTCCAGGTTCTGGGCATCTCTTGCTGATACTGGCATCAGACTGGTAGGGATGAGATGGATTAAGGTTCCCTTTCCTCAGCAACTTTAGTTTAAAGGTCTCTTCACCAGCTTGGCAAGCCTGTGACCAAAGATGTTCTACCCCTCCTCTGACAGATGGACACGTACATGGACCCCTCTGTACTGCATTATGCTTGAATTAGTGTGATTGCTGAATCCTTCTGACTCACCTATCTGCACAATCTCTTTATTCTTCTGGCAATACATGAAAAATTATTTTCATGGAAGGCTTGTGTAAAATACTGTTGATTTTTGAAAAAATGTTAGCCTATCAAGACCAAGAGGTTATTTTGTTGTTGATCTAGAAATATGTTGCACAGAGTCCAGGCAAGTGTGAACAGCAGCAAAGATGTTCAGAAGCAACATTTAATCTCCTTCTTGGGACTGAAAATCTAAACTTCTTCTTCAGGAGAAAAGTCTGCTTTAAAAATTGAAGCCACAGAAAGATTAAGGCAAAAAATAAACGTTGCTGCTTGTCACAGCTTCCTCAGAGATGCAAATCCAACCCCCCAGCCATATGGCATCTCATTCAAGAATGAGAACTTGCTCAAATGCTGTCTCTTAAGAGTGTTCAGTACTTCCCTCTGGTGGTCTGTCCCACAAAATACTTCTCAGAAAAGAAATTGCTTAAACCATTCTCTTTGAGCTTAGGACAGTTTGTGAAGATGTACATGCACAGAAGTTTGTATCAGTTTTCAGATGGGGTCTGAAGTGGCTTAAACTAGAAGGTGGTCAAAAACATTTTAAAATTATAGAATGTTTTCTAACATGATCTGGGTTTCCAGTTTGGGTTAGGTATATTGTATTTGTGAATTTTAACTTCAAACCTCACAAAAATCACCAGATGATACTTAGCTCAGTTTTTAAGAAAGCAAGAATGAAAGCCAGCTGTGTACTATTTTGGACAAGTTGACTTCTTAATCTCTTTAGGAGAGACAGCCAGTGAATCAGCATATTTTCTTTTTTTCTGAAATCATTGTACAGCTACACCTCCTACTCTACCATGATGTCTTTATGTGCTGTCATGATTATTTTGTGTTCTCCACAAAATGTATTCTTGCAGAAATTCTGGCACTCTAATAGAATGACATTGTGTACTTTTGCCACTTGTGTGTTTTCTAAAACAATCAATTTTCACTATTTTCTTCTTTTAGCATTACATCTATCCTCAATTTAGAGTTAGTGTCATCAGTATTTTCAATTTTTTTTGGTAATGAGCACCTAAAATAGGCTTTTAGTATAGGCATTCACCAAAAAAAAAAAAAAAAGATGAGTTAAAAAGAGTCAATAACTGTGGTTAACATTTGAAAAGTGGTGCCTTATTCAACTTCATTCTCCTTTTCTGAACCCATCTGCTTTTAAATCTATTTAACTTCCATTCCATTTGTATTGCTGTGAATGACATTTTTCTGTGAAATATTTATCTTTCTGCTCCTTTCTCATACATTTGTTTTCTTACATAGTCTTATTTACTACTGTTATTACATAAATACTTAGTCTGTGAAATACGTCCATTTCTTTAGAAGTTGCTATCCTCTTCACTTTCTTCTGCAAGATCATATTTTAAGATCCACTTTTTAGTTAATTACTCTTACGGTGACTTAAACAGCATTCAAGGTAAAATATAGGAACAACTGAACCTAAATTGCAAAACTCATGCTGTTAGCTCTAATTCTGAGTTATCACTGGTTTTCAAAGTTCTGAGGTGCTTTCAAATTTTGGAGGGTGCAGGAAAGGCAAGGATATCCAAGCCATAGATCTATTTTACATATATGGGAACTTAAACAGAGTTAGGTATGGACCTGTCTTGAAAAATGTGAATTCCACTGGAAGAATAGTTTGAAAAATAGTAGGAATTCACCCCGTTTGTGTCAGCCTTCAAAGTTTTGTTGTACAAAAATAATTTCTAGTAGAGTATAAGTGAGACTAATCTTGTCGCATAAACCCAACAAAAATGTATATTTTGAAGGTCACCACTGAGGTGGATATCTGAAATGGATTTCAAATTCCTGTATTTCACTAGGTATATATTTTGGCAGAAAAATACACAACAAGATGCTCAAATATCTTGCCCAAGATTCTGTGTTAAAAGATTGATTGTTCTATTGGTTT
Organism: Peucedramus taeniatus; assembly: GCA_013400575.1. NCBI lineage: Eukaryota > Metazoa > Chordata > Aves > Passeriformes > Fringillidae > Peucedramus > Peucedramus taeniatus. The sequence goes on from WBNO01000430.1 coordinate 45,839, forward strand.
CCCACACAATCAGGATCTGAGAAAGATAAAAGATACAGTATTACCTGTAGCCCACCAGAAATCTGATAAATTTCACTTTAAGTAATAATACCCTTGAATGGAAATAAAAAGTTTAAAGTTTGGATTTATTGTCTGTGTGAAAGAGGAATCACAATTTTTAAAAATCCATTTAAGAAGAAAAGCAACAACAGCAAACCATCTCATTTTCAGCTTTTTCTTTAGCTAGACATCCCATCTTCATAAATCCCTGAGAAGCCAGCAACATGCCTCCACAGGCAGGTGGAAATTCAGTGGTTGAAAGAATATGGCATTCTGACACACCATTCAGGCTGTCTGGCAAGCAGACAGGTGGGAAACCAAGCAGAGAAACAATTTGTCTTTAATACTTAATTCCTTAGATAAGGTTGAGAGAATCAATATAGAATCATGGAGCATTTTAGTCTGATATAACTGGCTTTTCAGTCTATCTTAAGAGTAGTTTGCATGGTCAGAATGGCTTCCACTGGGGGTCTCAAAGCACTTCCCAAATGCTCTTGAATGAAGTTTGGTAATGCATAGTTTACACTGGGCAAGAAACAAACATGAGAATTGATGGAAACTTCTCCTTTTACTGGAGATGATCCAAACTAGCATTGCTGAGCACTGCCTTCACTCCAAGTGCAAATAGCATAAATTGTACACATATTATCTAAGAGAGAGAACCTGTTCTTAGTCTTGTTCTTTCAAAAATACAGATATATTCTGGCAAGAAAGATATAAGCAAAGGAGAAAAGGTAGATCCTGATATTATAAATAACTCTTACTTATGCTTAAAAATTGCTTAAACAAAAGACAGACTCAGCTTCCACAATAATTAAATAGAATAAGTTTCTTTTCAGAGTTGTGCTTTACCCATGGGTCTGCAAATTTGGCAAGACTTTTACACATCTGGTTTCATTCATAAAATTTTAAAATATATAAGTGACTATTATGAGTAAATAATGCTCACTTTAAAAATGTGCTGCTGTAAATAAAAATGTTGAGGCAACTCATATCCCAAATTACCACTGAAAATAGGAAAGCTAAAAAAAATAATGACATTTAAAGCCTTCAAATGCTGTTCAGGTTCCAAGTATTATTCTTATATTCACATATATTAAACTTATGAATATATGCAATGAGTTAATATATATTCAATATGTGCTGTTTTTCTTGACCTTAAACAAAACAAATCACTATGTGTCTTCTTTTTATATGTAATATTTTCTTTTTTTCTGTATGTGTATTCATTCACTACACACCTTTACCAAGCAGTTTGGATCAAGGAATCCCAGTTTTCTTACAACTGAAACATAAGCACCTAATGTAATTTTTAAGATCTACAAAGTGCAAGGTAGGTGTCAAACTGAAATTAGTTCTGTGCAAGACCTTTCTGTAATTTTCTTGAAGTATCAAATATCAAGGTCAGATTTGATTACATCAATAATACAAAGAGAGGTAAAACAACCCTTGGGGACTCTTTACTGAGCTCCATGGGACCAGGCTGTTCAGTAGAGTTCATAAATCAGAGGAAAAGACAATGTTTCCCACTCCAATGTGAAAGCATTTGTTTTCTCCTTTGAGCCTTTATACTACATCTACATCTAAGATACTACAGATCTTATCATCATACAGTTACTGTGCTGCATTAGTGCCTTCAAAACAAAGGATTCACTTTTGAATAAAGCAGATCATTATGTCTTCTGTAACTGCCTTCATTTTGAGGAAAGCTAGCAATTCCCTAAGTTTTTTGGAAAGTGTTTGTTTAGCTCTTGAAGATCAATGTCATTCTTTAACATTTTACTGCTCTTTTTTCATTATGACTGAAAAAGCTCCCAACAATAAATTGTCACTGACACCAGAGTAAAATTAATTTTGATAGCATTCCCTGCCATAATATTCAAAATGCAAGCATTATGCTACTTAAGATAATGTGGCCTTGCAGTAATAAATATCCTAATGCAGTTTGGATTCCTATTTAAAGAAAAAACTCATATTCATCTATTCCAGCCATGGAGAATAATGATGGAGTTACATTACCAAACACAAAAACCATATAAAGGGAACAAGAAATCTAGTTTAAAAAACTTAATATATTTCTAAAACTAATAGATATGGAAGATAAAAATAGAGGAATACAGTTCCTTTACCATTTCAGAAGGGTTAAGACTAGAGTTTTTAGGGGAATACATAAATTTTTTGAGCAGTCGCTTTAATCTTAGGCCTTTGGTGTCCTATTTCAAAAGAGGGAAAGAGAGATGGAAATTGTCAGAGCATGGAGTTCACTCAGATTCCTACAGCAGAGTGGGAAGAATTGCTGCGTGGAGAAGCCTGTCTTTCTCCTCTGACTACAGGTTGCCTTGAGCAATCAGCTGATACTTGATTCCTGACATTTAGAGAGCTAAAATTAGGCAAGATAAATTCCGCCTTATGTTAAATACTTCTCCATGATGACAGAAACACGAAAAAGACTGTGAGGTGGAAGATAATGGGATTATCTGCATTGCTTGTGCCAGGGGTGCACTGAAGAAACTTTGGCCCTGAGCTGAGCCTCAGGAATGCAGTGCAGAATGCAAACACAGAGCAAGAGAGCGCAGCCTGCCCTAGAGAGCTTATTCATTCCTCACTGTCAAAGATACTAATAGTTCTACCAGAGCAGGAGTACCTTCCCATGCTGGTCTGCTACAAATCTATGATCTCAGTCATAATTCAGTAAAGAAATTTGTAACGCAAGTATATAATACATTAGAAATTAAAAAAATGCTAATACATTCTATTGGTATCTTCTCTGATTCTTAAGGGTGGCTTAATTATTAAGCTTCCCAGAATAAAAAGTCTAGTTTCCATCACAAGATGAAAACATTTAACAAATGGAATGTTTTGAGAATTCAAAAGCATTTTTAAGCATCTGAATTCCTATTCTGTGTGTGTCAGGTGGAGAGATAAAGTTTCTCTCTAACTACAGGTAGGCTTTAGTGTCACACTTTTTCATTAGAGTATATGGAAGCATCATTTTCTAAGAGATTTAGTTTAAAGATTCAAGGCTAAAATCAGATAAAATCTTCAGAACTTCAAGGTACATATTCCAGACCCTCTATCCATTTGGTACAACTTGTTTTCTTTGTCCTTCAGGTTGTAGTCATATAATCTCATCATAGAAGATACAGGTCATAACAGTGGGCAAAATCTCTACAATATTGGGTGTTTTTTCTTAGAGGGCAGGCCATATAATTTGTCTTTGGCCAATTTGGTTTTGTCTTTTTTGTGTGACACACAAAAAATAGAGTTATATCAAATCCTGTTTGATATCCCATTTTAAATAGTGGCCCTGCTAGATACACAGTCAATGTATGATTGGCATGCCAAAGTTTGCCAGGGAGACACTGTAAATTCTTCTGTATTGGGGACTGAGCTGGAACTGCACCATATTAAATGGTCCTTAAAATTCCAATGACCTCTACAAGAACTAAATACATTCAAGCTGCAGTATTAAAAAACAAGCAACAAGTATTCCAAAATACATAATAGGTTGTAATGCAAAATCTATTTATTGCTGGTTTGCTTTTTAACAAAATTTATCACAGCATCAAATTTTTAAACATACCTGAGTGTTGGAGTTGATGACTATTAATTTATTCATTTATTTTCACAAAAAAGGTTGTAAGTTACTTGCCTGTGAGGTATACCCTGTGAAGTCCAGTAGATGAAATACAGCTGAATATATGGTAAAATCTAAGATAAAAATTTAAGGAGTAATATATAACAATAACTGTAATAATTAAGAGATAATTGAATTTGAAAGCAGTTAACCTGTTGCAATTTTTTTAGCTGATACAGTAGTGTCATAACTAAAATTTGAGAACTTCCATCAGACTTTGCTAGACACCTCAAGAGATAGATAAACCTCTTATTAAAAGGGTTTAGATAGTTATAGCAGAAAATTAAAAGCTGATGATTCATTTTGCTATTACAGAAGAAATAACATTACATTGAATTTATAAATTATTCTTTTTGTCATAGAATGCATAATGAATCACAATTTTGTTCATCACTTGCCTATAATTAATTTAACAGGCATAGAGATGGTGTAATATATTTTCTCCAATTCTAATTTTTATTAATAGAAGTCTTTTTAGGTTTAGCATAGTGATGAAGAGGAATGTAGTGTTGGGGTTACAAAGGAGCAAAGAAAATAAATCTCCTCGAATTTCAGTTCTGCTTTACATAGCAGTCTGTTTAACAGAGAAAATGATTCAATTCCTCACAACAGAACATGCACATTATGGAAGAGTGTAGTACACTGTTTTAATGAAGCCACAGACTACAACACAGGGATTGTGAAGGGATTTTTTGGGATACAGATGCTTACCCAATTGCAGAAACATGCAGAAAATATATACATTTAGTCCTTCCTCCAGCTAATATGTAAACAGATGTAAGGGTAATGAAATTAATTGGATTACATCAGTGATTCCATAGAAAATATTTATTTATATGTGTTTATATGTAAAATGCCAGCTCTCTTTCTATCAAATAACTGTCCTTACTCCTGGAGCAACTTTCAACATTTCTCTTTCTCTGGAGAAAACTGTACAAAAGTTAATAAAAACAGAAGTTAATTTTCTAAATGCTAATTTTTTAATATATGAGTGATATATATTAATATATATTAACAAGGCTTATTTGAAATATATTCCCTCTTTTTCAAGGGAAGGCATCTATTATTTTTGTGGCATTTCTCAAAATGAAAGTAGTGCAAGTCTCAGGAGTTTCAGAGGAATTCTGCATGGCACGGATACAGCAGACATAGTGGGTCTGTGTTGTGTGTGTTTGGATATATCAGCAAAAGAGGAGCTTCTGGCTTTGTCTGTGTTGCACAGCTGTAGGACCCCCAAAGCTTTTGTTCAAAGTGAATCCTTGGAGTGCCTGCAGTGTCTGACTCCAGGAGTGCTCTCCAGGAGTGCTCTCCAGGACATCCTGAGCCACAATGTGGCTGGAAGAGGCTGGCAGAGAGGAGCTGCCCTCTCAGGCCCATCAGAACATCCTCAGGCAGCCTGTGAATCACTCTGATATTGAGCGTGCCAAGTGCCCAGCAATTCCCAGCTAAAGTCTCACCTGGGAAAGTGAAAAGGGAGGCCCTGTACCTCCAGTATCCCATTAGATGGCTCTCCTTAAGGAATACCTGTGATCCATTCAGCAAATCTGTATATTTTTGGTCTCTTCTCACCACAAGTGAATCTGTAGTCTCAGGTGTTGGTCTCATATTGGAATTGCAGAATGGTTTGTGTTGGAAGGGACCTGAAAGATCATCCAGTAACAACCCTCTGCCATGGACAGGGGCACCTTCCACTAGACCAGACTCAGAGCCTCATTGAACCTGGTCTTCAACACTTCTTGGGCTGGGCATCCAGCTGCTCTAGACAACCTGTTCCAGCATCTCACCAACCTCACAATAAAGGATTTCTTCCTAATATCTAATCTAAATCTACCCTCTTTCAGTTTAAAGGACAGACCTACATGTGATGTAGCTCAGGTCAGCGGATTATTAAGAGTGAAAAATGCACTGGACCACCATCCTGCAGTGAAAAAGGCAATGTAAGTATGATCTCTCTGTAAACTGTGCAAGCATAAGCTTCTCATCCAGTATCTAGGCTTCTCCAACCATTCACCTGTCCTCAAAGCCTTCCTTGTCCTCTGCCCAACTATTTTCCAATCCTTTCCTGGCCCAGACTCATGCTCCCTGACACTTCCCCTCTTCTGCATTTTCTGCACCCTGTGGGGGTATCTGCTGCCACAACCAAGCCACACTGTTGCAGGCATCTGCTGGTACCTTTCAGCTCAGTTCCACTCCTGTCTCTCCAGCAGCAGTTGTGCATCTCATTCTGACAGGGATTTAAAAATACTGCTAAGAGCCATTTATAAAACATTGCCCTAGATGCATTTCAGAGGAAATGTTCAATAAAAAGGGGGAAAAGAAAGCCCTCCTTGAAGGAGAATTCTCTCCTCCACCAGCCACAGAAATTTTCTGGGAGAATCTTTGAAGGTTTATTTAGTTTTCTCTCTTAAAAGGATTGGCAAATGTTTTTAGGAGCCATTGGCTTTGTCTCAAAACCTTAATAAAGCATTAAGGAGAATTACATAATTTAAAGGCAGCAAAGGCCAAGTAGGTCATCCAGCGCAACTTTTCAGCCGTGCAATCTGGCATTGGTCAATGTATTTAGTGGTGCCTTTGTCCAGTCTAGATCTGATTTACAAGGGATAAAGCTTCTGACAGTTCACAACTTTTAATCTTTAGAAGTTTACAATGCAAGAAGTGTGATACATGTGACTTTCTTTCAGATAAAGAAACTTCTCTTTTACACCATACTAATTTCACTTATGACAAAAGTCTGAAAAGTCAAAACATACTTTTATAGCTCAGCAGCAACTTAAATAAAAGCGTAAAAGGGCTACTCAGTGATTCTCTCTTTTCTGCTCATTCACAAAAAAAAAAGGGCTCTGACTAAGCAAGACCTCTCTCTTTCTATAATTGTCAGTGCACCTCACCTGTTTTCAATTGTCAGTGCACCTTACATCTGCTCTTCTGGATGAGTGTGTCTTTTTTTCCTCTCTTCTCTCATTTATCTTTTCGCTTTTGACCATTTTAGTTATTTCCCAATACCTTTTCTCCAAGGCTTTGGGGGATTTTATGAAATACTTCAGAGTGTTCAGCAAAGCTGTGGGATGCCTGAAATTCACCGTAAGTCTTTCTGATTTGCTATATCAGTAAATCAGAAAAACACTGTTCCACTGCAACAAGCAAGGATTTCTCTGTGGTTCATATGCCACCTCATTTCTGTTGTTTTTCAGTTTTGCTTTTCACTTCCAACAAAATTTTGAAATCACTAATTCTGATAAGAGTGATTGGATACCAAATTTTAGAGCAGCAGATAAGATGTGCCAGCTTGACTTTTAACACTTGTGTCAAGCAGGATTTTGTTCTAGCAGGCAACAGTACTGCAAATCTGCATGCTTAGTTGGGCAGGTAGGAAATATCACATTGATTTGAGCAGGACTACATGGAGGCACAAATTCATCATGGGTGATTTGGTGATGGCGTAGTTACCACATGACATAATGGAACAACCAGGCTTGTGTTAGTGCTGAATGAATAACTTCACAGGATTTGAATTTTGTGCAAAACTTGTATTAAGGCCATTCATAGACTTGTAGAATAATAAAATATTCTGAGTTGGAAGGGACTTACATGGATCATCAAAGTTCAATTCCTGGTCCTACACAGGGCAGCCCAAGAGTCACACCACATGTCTCAGAGCAATGTTCAAATGCTTTTTGAACTCTGTCAGGCTTTGTGCTGTGACTGCTTCCGTGGAGAGCCTATTCCAGTGGGTGAAGAAACTTTTTCTGGAGTATAAGCTAACCTCCTTTGAATCAGTTTCATGCTGTTTCCTCAAGTCCTGTAACTGGTGACTGGTGGAGTACCAAAAAGATTGGTACATGCCCTTCTGTTTCCTCTCTTGAGAATGTTGCAGACTGCAATAAGGTACCCCAGTCTCTTCCTCTCCAGGCTGAACAAAGTGACCTCAGCCACTCCTTGTGGCTTCCCCTCAAGATTCTTCATATTTGTAGCCCTCCTTTGGATGCTTCTAATAGCTTTATTTCTCATACTGTGGCACCCAAAACTGCTCCCACTCGAGGTGAGGCTGCCCCAGTGCAGAGCAGAGGGGATAATCCCCTCCTTTGCCTGGCTGATCATGCTGGGCCTGATTCCCCCAGGACACCCCAGGTTGGCCCTCCTGGCTGCCAGGGCACTGCTGGCCCATGTGAAACTTGACATCCACCAAGAACTCCAGGTCCCTTTCCACAGCTCTGCTCTCCAGCCTTTCATTCCCCAGTCTGTCCACACATCCATGGATGCCCCATCCCAGGTACAGAATCTGTCACCTCCACTATTTGTGTGCAATGAAGGGAGATAAGAACTGTACTAAAACTGGAACTGAAATAAGAAGATATCATAAATATTTATGCTTTCAAGTGTTTGGGGTGCCATTTGAGTTGTCAAGTCTTTTTGTATGAAATATTATCCACACCTTTCACCTGTTGTTGAAGGACATTTCTTTGCCAATATATTTTCGGAGCAAACCATTTCTTGTCAAGATAGTAAATTATAAGATATACAATTTAATTTTTTGGGGAAGTATTTACAGAGAATTTAAGTTAAATTGAACAAGGTATGGCCTCTGCTTGAATGTGAAAATACAGTGGATATGGTATCTGTCATACAATAGGCTGGGATCTCTCTTCAGAATTATTTCTATGCATCCCAGATGTACTTGAAATAAATCTGGGTAAAATGTTCCCTATTATGTAATGAGCATTCTGTCTGGTCTACCCAGAAAAAACACATACAAGTTTTGCCTCTTTGTAATTTTATGTGCTCAGTTTTTAAGAGGTGCTGCTTTTTCCCATTGGGCTGAAATATTCATAAGTAAAAAAAAAAACAAATTTGCAAAACCTGCATTTTTCCACGAATCAAACAAAGTGGAAACCTAGTAAAAGTTTCAAGTCATAAACTATTAATCAAGGTGAAAATTGGACATTATATTGCTATGAAAATAATGATTTTGAGTCACCTTAATTGACCTAATCCTCCTGGAATGAAATACTGAATCTCCAAGCTATAATATTCTTTCTGGTAATCTGAATGCTAAACAAGATCATTGTGATTAATGACTATCATAATTAATGTAGAATGAATTAATAATGACTTTTGATTTTTTAGTAAAATGATAACAGATATCTTCTGTGGTGCATTTTATGTCTAAAAAAGATTAGTGTTTTACTGCATACCATTAAATTATGTGAAACCACTATTCTTCATTTGCTTTGAAAAGAAATATATTGTAGCTTACTGTTTATCAGGTAGTAAAAGCTTATTAAATTAGGTATATTTATACAGGAAATGTGTCCATAAAGAGAAATTCAATTTCTGGACATAGAACACTTATAATGAGGTGTAGCCAGACTCAGTCTGAATTGCAACAACAAACCTTGTTAAATGAATAATAATTAATTTTATACTTTATTTTGAAAACAGGGCTTTCAAAAACTAAACAGGGAATTGTATACTCAACAGCATCAACAGATACATATTGATTTTGATAGCCAAGCTCTCTTTTTGGAGTAATATGTAAATGTATGTACCAGAGGACATTTATGTTTACTTCTGAGAATATAAATGTTTGAGACTGAGTAAGGATAATGGGGGCTTGAGGCTTTATAGTATAATCATCTCATCTACTTTCTTATTTTGTTGTGATACCAAAAATTAAATATTACCATTTTTTTTGTGTTTATATAAAAGTTTAGGACAGGACTTAAAGTTAGTGGCACTTGAGAGATTTGACTTTCAAATGCAGTAACTGGCAATTATTGTGACTGAAAATATTTGTACCAAAGTTTTGTTTCAGGTTAAATCAGTATTTTTTGTCTGCTGCATTTGTGTTAGATTTTGAGGGTTTCTTTGATTTTTGTGTAGCTCCATCTTAGTTGGTTATGAAATAGATGATTTCCAAATTGTCCCCAAATTGCTTATACTCTGACAGAATTGTGGGAAAATTATGTTACATTTTATGTACATGTATTTAAATCCTCATAAATATTATTCCTGATACAAAATGGATTTAGAAGATGTTTTCTGCAAAAGTGACAGGTATATAATTAATTCTGAATACAGTATATTTCTGAATCCAAATAATGTCTGAATTTTCTCTGCTTTAATACAACAGGATTTTCATTTCTCATATGGCAGGCAGCACCACTGGGACATCCCAGCTCACCCTCTTCTCACTGCCCTGAAGTTTTACCCCCAAATTCTTTTTGCCATAAACTGCGAAATACTAAGTCTTCCTTAACAGGATGGCTTTTGAGCAGCTTTATAAATGAAAGCTACCATATTTGTACAGAAAGTCTGACACAGATTTTTTGCTGTTAATTTAAAAAATCAGAAAATACATACATCAATTAAAAAAGAATGGAGTGAGGCAGCTGAAACCCCAAGATTCAGACTCCTGTTGCCCTTAGCCGGTGTACACGGATAAGTGAGGAGGAAACCAGTTCTTTAGACTGTCTCTGACTTTAGGAGAAATGTCAGTTTACAGGATGAATACCTTGTAGCCTAATCCCAGTGCACTTGCTCCCATGCCTGTTTCATACAGATCCCCCATGTCCCAACACCTGAAAATAGAAACAGCTTTGTGTCACATCCTTCCACTGTTTGCTGCTAAGAGAATAGACATCAGTGAAAGATACCAAACAGCGCTGTACAAACAACAGTTAGCAGGAGTGGAGATCCATAAGGCAGAAAGGTTCATATGTCTGCCCTCAGCCTGAGAGATCATGCATGGCTGTGTCTATTTGCAAAGCTGTGGAAAAATCCTGTCCTCAGAAGTCCATCCACCGTGACAGGCATGTATTTTTTTCATTTGCTTCATCTTCTTTCTTATGATTTTTTTATAATGCAGGGCCTGCCAGGCTGATTCTAACTGAACAGGTCTCACATTGCCTCGCTGTCTGGAGGAAGAAGAGGGGACTGGACTTGGTGGGGAAGCTGTGGGCAGCCAGACACCATTCCTGGCATCAGCGTGCCTCTATGACTGACACGTAGGCTCAGCTCTTCATGGTTAATCCCTAATAAAACTTTGAAACTCTGGGACAGGTTAAGCTCTGGAAAGGTCTTCAATTTTGATTAGTTGAACAATTTTCTGGGTGAGCAAACTTCCTGGGCCATTTTTTGAAAAGTCTGCTGAAGCAGAATGCTGGATCTCTACTCAGAAGTGGGGCACAAGGTTAGTTTCCTCCTTCCAGACTTACCATACCAAAGTAGAACTTTTATTTTCACAAGTCCTTCTTGCTACACTGGGAAAAAACATCAATCTCTTGGGCAATAACCTTTGAACTTTCCCTGTTACCTACAAAAGTGCTGCTGTGCATTAATTAAAAAAAAAAAATAGATGCAATTTATTCACTTCAGCCACTCTTGTTTTTCACACCAACTAAGCAGAGCAGTTTACTTCATCCTGATTCAATCTATTTTTTGCCTACTGGGAGCACAAGTAATAAAAAGCAACCTTATTTAAAGATCACTGCAGTGGGCTTGTGATAGTTGTTCAATAGTTTCAGTGTTGTAGTGGTCTTTGTTTGATGGTCATGCAGGTTCCCACTAGGTCTGAACACATTAAAGATCTGAGGAAAGCCATTTTCCTTCTTAATAGGAGAATCAATTGGACTGAACACATAGGTTAAATTAAATGATGTGTACTGAGGAGATGAAATTCTTGCATTTATTTTAGCCTCCAAAGAAACAAATGCTAACCAGCACTTGATATTCAAGCCAGACCAGATAAGAGCATAAAACTAGACAAGGTGATTATTCTTTTCCGTCTTTTTGGTGGTGGTGAGGGTTTTTTTCCTTTGGGTTTTGTTGTTTTGTTTTTTGTTTTTTTGTTTTTTTTTTTTTTAGTGCAGATCAATATTACAACCTACTTTCTTTGATTTATTACCTTCTCAGACAAAAGAAATCTGAAATCTTAAAGTAGGCTTAGAGGATTAGAACTCAGGCTAAAAAGGATCATTTCTTTGTTTTATACTCTGACAAAGTCCACTGGCATATGGAACTAATTTCAAGGTTCTTCATTTCCCCAGACACAGGATCAAGAAGGGTTGCATGTAGTGCAAAAGTCAAGTAACTTCATTGACCTCAGAAATGTAATCTCCAAAGTCCAGCTCCTTGTGATAAAATAATTATTGATGCCACACATTTGTCCCCTAGTCTCCTTTCTAGTGCCCACAACAATTTGGTGTTTTTATGTGCATTGAGATTTGCAGGCATTTAACTACTAATTTTACTAAGAAATCTAAAATAAACTGTCTTTTTTCAAAATTAAATACTTAGAATTCCTATAAAAAACATGTGAAGGTTATTTAAAATTTTTTATTCAGTTTCTCATCTTTAAATATATAGAATAGCAAACACAGTTTCAGAACTTTGTTCCACTCCACAACAACCTCAGAATGTTTGTTCCGCCACTAACAGGCACAAATATCTTCAAAGTTTAATTTTAGATATCAGCATCAATAACAATGCAGCCTTTGTTTGCAAAGTTTTTTCCTTTAATGGTAAAAAAATGTGGATTATCCCACTTTGTTGTTTGCAGTGACCATGTGTTTTAGATAATTTATATCACTTTACAGAAAGTGGAATTTCTCTTCCAGGAATCCTGCTCTTTAGTCTTTGAAGACAGTGACAGCACTGCCAGTGACTTTACTGAAAGTAGAATGAAAACATTCAACCTCCATGTAATCTGTTTTAAAAGGATTTTTTTTTTTTTTGTATTCTATTCTGTTGCCTTTGCTTTGTGATGATTGTTTTCTGGACTTTGAAGATCAGTCTTTCAGTAAACTATTTAGTAGACCACTGGATTTTCTTAATCTTCCAGATTCTTTTAATGGTATTTTTTTTCCTGTGGAAGGAGCTTTTCATCAGTATTCTATTGAAAAAATACTTAAGTGACATAAGAATAGTTGTAGAAGTAAAGACTCAGCTAATGCAGAATATGCTTCAATCCAGTTAGAAAGAAGAAAAGACTGAGCTCTGTTATTCTGAACTGTTCTCACATAAATCCCAAGTGATGCTTGCTATACAGATCACATGCAAGGTTTTTTATATATGAAGGAAGTCAGATTGTATTTTTGCCTTCTTAAATGTAGAATACTGACACATTAATCTCTTATCCATCCTCTCCCCAGAAAAGGAATAGCTGTATTCAGTTAGATTCTCCTCATTTCATTAGTTTTGAATGTGAAAGTCATTTATTCACCAATAAAACATAAAATAGTCATGATTTCATCATTGTTAATTGATTATCAGTGTAAAATCATATAATCACTGGAACAAAACAACAAGGCTCCTAGGTGCAAAATATCCCTGACTCATCTTTGCTTATTTTGGGAATTCTATAGAAACAGGTTCACAGCTCTGAGTAATGTCTCCTGATTTCTGTGGTGCTTCTCAACCTGTGCTGTGTGCACTACTGAAACTGCCCACACAAACACACAAAGAACTTCCCAGAACATTCAGGTGAAGGCTAATCCATTTCCCTGGAGTATTACAAAAAGTTTTTATTCTCTGAGGGAAAGTAAATTTTGAAGGAATAGGAGAATGAGGGACCATCATTTATAGCAGTGGCAGAAAAAGCAACTTACATGACTTGGTACATATTTTAAGGACTGCAATGATTATGTAGTTTGACTTTGAGAAATTGAAGGCCCACAGCCTCAGGGAAGGAAGGACCTGCTCCCAGTTCAGCAACATGTTTTTAGGTACAATGTGCCATTAGCAAGTCTGCCTAAAAAAAATCAAAATGTGATATTAAAGAAAACCAATTTATTTCTCATAAATCAAATGGCAGAGGTAACAACATGGCAAATAGCAAATAACAATCTTATTAATCCCAAATTACACTACAGCTAATTATTTTCTTTAGATTTGCAGGGATTTATATCTTTGTTTCTATGGCAAACTGTCAGGGTAAATGGAATAAAGTTACTAAGCAATGCCTTGCATGATGATCATCTCTCACACATTAACTCCCCCACAACATGCATATAACTCACTAACTTTGGTGTGTGCTGCAGAGAATAAGAGCACAATGTTCTGGAGCTTCATCATAGACTACAGACTGGCCTCTAAATCCCAGGATGCCTTCCACATCCCTTTCTATGGACAGGAGCTACATTTGACACCCAGCTCCAACCTAGGTGCTTCTTGGAAATAAATTTATCAGCATTAACATTGTCAACTACCAGAGACAAGCAAGTTTGCCTGTCTTATCTTGCAGCCTGAGAGATAAAATGCCCTAAAAGATACAATCCTTTTTTCAAAAGATGTCAAAGGCTTGTTTATAGGCAATGAGATTAACTTGATTAAACATAATTTCTCCAGTTAATACAAATGATTAGCATTCACTAATCATAGTTTATTGTATTTGATAAACTCCCAAAAGAAAATGGGTGTTCTTGGGACTCAGTAATTTAAAAGTTACAAGTCCTAAAAATAATGTCAAGACAAAGGAAATAATGAATTCTGCATTATCTGTTCATGATTTTGCAACAGATCAGAGAATAAAACTAGCTTTAGAAGCAGTAATACTAACAGCAATAATAATGATGACTAAAATGACAATATGATTTTTGGAGATTATAGGTAAGAAGCTTTTGAAACATTTTAGCATCTTTAGAATGGAAAAGAACTCTTCTAATAGATACAACAGAAATTATCAGTGCCAGCTAGTGGTTAGTAGTTTGATGTGAAAGACTTTAGTGGGAAAGCATTGTAGTCAATAATTATTGTCAATTTACTTCATTCCATTGATGTCAGCAGAGTTGGAATTTGATCACACTCAAATCTGTCCCTTACTATTTACAAGAGGCATATGGAAAACATTTGATCAACTGTAATTACTCATAGCTGACTGCCTGGTGGTAGACTGGGAATTCTGCTGAGTCTGAAATTTCATACACAGGTGGATAAAGCTAGGAATCAAGAATCAGTATGCTCATCCTATGGAAAATTTGGATTTTTTTTTTTTTTTTTTTAAAGAAAAAACCACTATGGAACAAAAAACTGGACATGTATAACATAGCATGGATTTCTTTGAAGCAAATTTCAAACTGGTGAGTTGGTGACTAATTTAGGCCATAAAACAGAGAACCCAAGAAGCATTTATTACAGTTATTCAGCCTCTGTAGATCAATGGGAAACAGCTGAATGTATTTAAAACCAAAGCACAAAGCAGCTCAAAATAGTAGCTGTGATTGAATCACTACACAAAAAATCAGGAAGAAAGGTATTCTTAAAGAGTGCTAGCAGCTGACTAGACAGTACAGGGCTATGGTAAGATCATAACTACTTACTATTATTCTTGTCATGAAGTAGCATTTGCATGGAGACAATTTATGTTTTGTTTTAAACACATCCTAAACAAGATAAAATATACGTTGGAACTACTTGTCTGATTCTTAGGAAATTACTCCCAAGGGTTATCTAATATTTTGTCTCAGTTTTTTTGTTTGTTATTTCCTGCTAGTCTTATCTGGTCTACATGTTATTATCAGAAGCTCCAGAATGCATTCAAAATATATATATATTAAAAAAAAACACCAACTTGAGGATATTCACAGATTTTTTTTTCTTTTTCCTTCCCTTTTAGCTAAAGGCTGAAGAATTCCAATAAATCTAACTCTTAAGCTGTAGAAAAATGGAAGTTAGACTAGATCAGTCTAGAAATACTGCTTTTCAGTTCATTTCACTCTCATTCAATAATCAGCAGCAGCAAGCAGCACAGGGCAGTCAATTACCTTTAATTTGCTTTAGAAACTTAGAATAAAAGTAATTTTATTTCCCCTGGGTATAAAAAAATGAAGGAAAACAAAGACCACATGAATTTGGTCACAGAACATTCATTAGCTTTATTCATCAGTTTCTAGTGAATACTTATTCAACTCAGAAGCTTGGAGGATTCAAAGCAGCCAAGAACAACGAAAAGTGCAGGGAAAAGTGGTCTTCTGGCTCAGAGCTGGGAAGCAGGTTGTCTCTATTCTGCTGCTGGCTTTCTTCATGACTGAAAAAAGCCATTAAAAGTTTCTAGTCCTCACATGAGAAATGTTTTAGCAAGATCTAGAAAGGGATGAAGAACAATGGATGCCAACAAATGGAGAGCAAATATTTTACATAACTTATGGGAATATTAATTAAGAAGGATGATTAAGAGAAAGAATATGAAAAGAAAGAATGAAATCAAACTGTAAAGAAAATAAAAAATAGGCTATCTATTGTAATACATGCCATTGCATTACAGCCTTGCGAGATAAATGATACAAATCTTCTTTACAAAATAGGATGATAAATACAAGTACAGTAAATAACCAAGCATTTGTAAACATTGCAAACATGCAGTAAAAGCAGCTCAGTGTAAATTAAGGACAAGTCCTGAGCTGTCAGCAGTTATATAAGTGTAAAATCAGCACAAGTGAGGTCAGAGCTGGGTCTGGGAATGTTAATGTATTTGAACTGGAATGTTAATGCATCTGAACAGGAGTGCCAGGTACAACTTTACAATGCAGTGTCTGGAATTAATATTCAATACTCTTCCCCTCTAATAGACTTTGGTACTGTGGGAAATACAAGAAGCACAAAAGAGGAAATCTCATTCGTCTGCCAAAACCTCAATCAGCAAAGCAAACTATGAGCTGATAAACAGCTGGTTTTCATTTTAGTGTAATAGAAACAGAAAGAGAAACATGGAGATTGGAAGGCTGCAAATGAGATTGTTTCCCTTCCTGTTCAATGCTCTAATGTCCCAAGGAACAAACAGCACCTGAGTTTTGGGTGTCGTCCTCTGGCACTGACAATTTTGCTGTTTCAAAGGCCTCCAGCACTCATTTGTATCTCACAAGTGAAAGCTGTCATGAGTCATCTATACAGCAAGAAATTAGTCATTCCAAAATGAAGAACAATAATTTTAAAGAAAGATTGTTGCTGAAGTCACACAGTCGGTAGGAAAACAAAACTAACAAAGCCTCCCACCCACCCCCACAAAGACAGCAGCCAAACAGCAGAAAGAAAGGGTTAGCCTGCATCACTCAGGATGGTGATGATTCAGTGGAGGGATCAGGCCATCATAAGCTGAAGTAGGATCACAGTGCACTTTTCTGGTTTTCTGCTTTGATAATTTTTTTGGGGCTGAAGCATTTTGCAGGGACTATTACGAATTATAATTACAGATGTTTGTTTCACAACACCTTAGCTTTTGACATTTCACAGTTCTGTGCAAAGATACCATTCTGAAGAAACTAGTGCCACCAACTTAGCAAACATGAAAATTATTAAAAGTAAATCAAAACTACACATAAACAGTGACCCTCTTTTCCATTCCTATAAAAGATGCTGCTGAAGTGATTGTGATTAGTTGCTGAATCCCCTTTTTTGGTTACCTACATTTCTCTTAAAGCAGCAAGAAGTGCCAGATTAAAGAAAAGCAAGCACTGAAGGGACGTCATGCATTCAAACCTATCTTTGACTTTGCCTATTGCTAATATGAGACAAACCATTCCTGTAACTGGAAGGACCTTAGAGGCCTTGAAATTAATTAGGCCCCTGTCTCAAGGTATTTAACTCAAGTAGTTCTTGTAGCTGGCAATGGAAGTCAGATGCCAGTTTGACCATGCTGGGGAGGGAGGACTGTCTGTTCTGGCACAGCTCCAGGCATGCAGTTGCCTTCAAGCCCAGCAAAGCCCCTTCAAGCACAGAGAAGAGGCAAAGATGTAAAATGCTCCTCCCCAAGCCATCATCATATTATTCTTATCTGCTCCTTAATGATTTCCAGCTGAAGGGCTATTAAGCAGAGGAAGACTTTCTTTTGGGCTGAGGAAGCTCGACCTCCCCCATTGCAGAAAAGGAAGGACATTTATCTGCTCCATAGCTGGCCGGCTGTGAGGCTGTTCTGCCCACACACTGCTGTGTGCTTCCCCAGCTGGCAGCAGCAGCAGCATGCTCATGTGTTTTCTGGAGGTGGAATCAGGGAATCACAGGGCTTCATCCTGAAAAGGGACAAAAAACCACTGCCGGTCTCTACTGTTATAAATTCTGCTGCTGGGCTGTGGCATGGCGTTTCCCAGCTGGGGATGCTTCTACTGCTCATGGGGGCTGTCTGAGATGACAGAGATGTACTTTTATGAAAGATTTATTCTTCCCATAACTAAAAGCCCCTCTTCCATTTTTTTTTTTTTTTTTTTTGTGTGTGTGGTTTTTGTTTTTTCTTTTTCCCCTGAGCATTGTACACTCACATCCCTCATGAGAGGGCAATCCTGGTTATGCTCTTGCAGTTATGAAGGAATTTTCAGAGCAGCTGATGAATTATCTTGTCCCTCAGCAGAACAATTATGCCCATATTTAGGTAATAAACCACACTAACTTCTGAAATTTAAAACTACAGCCAAGAAAAAGCAACACCGTACATAATCACCTGAAAAAGGCAAAATGAGGCATAAAGGTATCAGTGGGGAGAGTTGTAATCTCTGCCGTTTAAGAAATCCATGTCTTTGTGGAAGGGAAGTAGAAACAGGCAAAGAAGCAATAAGGTACAGTGTGGAAATTATCAGCAGATTTTTGGTTTTTCTGAATAAGGTGCTTCGGAGCAGACAGGACTAAGAAAATCCCTTCAGAAGATACAGGGAAAGTGGGTATATGATGGAGAGAACTTGGCATCATAAGTAGGTTATTTCAAATTATTTTAGTATTTGAAAAGCCAAATTGGAGCACATTTTCTGGTTCTGCATGCAAAATAAATGTCCTGTTTGAGGGGAATAGAAGCACAGATCCTCTTACAGGTGGAGAGAGTTAATTTATCCTCATATGACAACCTTCAAAGTGGGGCTGCACCTTGTGAAAACAAAAGCAAGGATTCATTTTCTGTCCAAAAGGAAGACATTAAATAGTCTTAAGCCATTTAGTATGATTTGCTCCTTTGATCTGTGTATGGTTTTGTCTATCCTGTGTTAATTTACTTAAGTGTTTGCAAGGAGGGGCCAAGGGGAAAAGCTTCCATTAGAGCTGCAAAACTGCTGAGTTGTCTGACAGTAATTCTATTTCAAATTCATTTATTTAAGTACAGAGAAGGTGGGGTTGAGGAGTGACTTTTGCTTGCCTTGGTATGGATAGCAAAAATTGAACGGAAATATGTGCATTGATGACTGGCATTGCTAAAAGCTCATCCCTTAACAAAACTGAGCCAGTGTAATGCTACATGGGTTACTGGCTGGGCTTTCTTGCTGTGCCTGGCACACTCATTCCTGCTTTAGACCAAATCAGACAAATTCCCATGTGTACATAAAAGTACAAAATCGGAAAAAGCCACAGTGAAAGCTTCACCTGCATTTTTATTTCAGTGTCTGAGGGCTCCCAAGTGGAATGATTTATTTGAGAGAGTATTTCATTCCCCAGGATTATTTTCTATCCTCCTTTCAGAGGCTGCAGAGATGACAGCTGTGATGCTGGTTACTAAGATGCACTTAACACAGTGCACTGACATTGTACCAAAATGATCAACAGGCTTTTCACTTGAGCCACAGTCTCCTGGGGACAGATTCAGCCACTATTAACCTGAGCTGTGTTCAAATCATTCACATGGAGACAAAAACCTTCATATTGTGTTACCAATTCTTCAAGTCACCTGTTCCTCCATTTTATTAAATAAAGTAGAACTGACTGGGTAGGAGTTGTGATTATTGGGGTTTGTGTTTTGGTGGGGTTTTTTGGCTTTCTTTTCCCCTCCTCTCTTTAAAGGGAAAAAAAAAAAATGTATGAAATGCTAAAAGTTTGATGTCAACAGCCTCTCTGGGCAGACTGATTGTGAAGTGTGTCCACTCCTCTCCTTATAACAAGGAATATTGTGTAGTCATTTCTGGCTGGGGTTGCTCTACTTCATAAAAGAGACAGAGTTAAGGGTCCCTAAATATGAAACCTGAAGGAAAAGACACCTTTGTTTAAGGTATGCAGTTATATTAGGGCATGGTGAATATCCTACTACATATCAGCATTTTAAATCAAATAATAGCTGAAAAATTGAAAAAAAATAATAAGAAGAAATTCTACTAACTTTAATTTTGCTATCAGGATGTAATAGAAAAAAAGTAATACTTTTTTCCCCAAATATACTGCTTTTTAAGTGATAGCCTGGCTTGAAAAAAAAACAAAACCCTTCATATGCATTAGTTGCTAAAAGTTGAAGATTTTTTTAGTTTAAAATTTTAACTCAATTTATATTTTAAATGAAATTGTTTTGTTCTCTGGTTACTACACCAGTAAATGGAAATTAATGTTCACATGCATTAACTTCAAATAGTGGAAATTCTGTAAATATTTAATTTAAAATTTTGACAACACTTATTTTTAATTAGTTTTCTGTGATAAAACTTAAACATAAACTGACCTGAGTAAAAGATTAAGCCAGTGTTAAAGTATTGCTAAATTAAATAAATGAAAACACAAACTGAAGAGATAGTAGCCTCTCTTAAAGCATTTATTCAGCTATAGATAAGAAATTTAATCTCATTCAGATTATTTAAAAAATAACAGTTTGTATTTCACATATATGCCTTTTTTTCATGGACTCCAAGGTTATAAGGCCCTTTATGTCCTTCAGGAACAGCACCCATTAATCTTGTATGTCATTAGGTTTGTCTTGAAGACTTTGAAGTATATTTTCCACATCTGGCTATGTGGAAGGTCAGGATGTTCCCAGCTTTACTTAACTACAACCAGATTCAGATGACTCTTTTCCAAACCATCTCATTTTTATGTTGTCTGTCCTTTTGCATTGCTCCCAAAACAATATTAAAACTAAAATCACAAAGCTGTTGGTAATTTGAATTACTTATTAAATTAAAATGCAACAATAATAAAGTTCATTTCCATATTGTTCCTCACAATAGCCATAGACTATTTTATAATTCAATCAATATTGCTATGTGCAATAAGTGGAAATTACTTTAAATTTTAACACACAAAAATGCACTGCTTTAGGAAATTTATATGGTGAACATCAAATAGCTTTGACTCAAATAACTTTTAATGATATTATCTATAAAGCAAATATGAGACAAGTACTTGGCCAGAGTACCCAGCAGAGTTTGAAGATAGGATAGAGAAGTGGTGGATCCATATTAGTCCTTGCCTGTGAACATGCAGTACAGACCTCAGCCCTCACCCATGCCATCCCATTTTAAATGGGGAAAGACTCTCTAAGAAAAATCATTATATCATTGGAGTTAGTGGAAAAATTCCAACATTTCATCTTCAATGGCTTTCCACCTCTGTTCTTATATAATACTCTGTAACAGGAGGGTTTTATATTTGGCTATATTAAAATTCATATATGATGTACTAATGAAATCTAAATGCCAGATTAAGAAAAGTGGCTCATATTGCTCCTTTGGTATAGATTTTCTTTTTGTCTCCATGTGTATCCAGCCCCTTTCTTTCTTTCCCTCTTTCTCAATAAAGTACATAAATACTAGTTGTAATTTGGGAAAAGCAATTTTTTAGAAATTCCTCACTTCCCATACAAAATCATCACAGGCACGTCAGCTCTTGCAGGGAGGTTAAGTGAACATTTACAATCAGCCATTCATCTGCTCCAGCTCTTTTACATTGTTCTTTTAGAAGATGCTCACAGTATGCTTCTCTGACTGTTTAGAACTGCATTGGTAAAACAAGTTTTTTTCTCTCCAGCATCTCGAATATCTGCAGCAGTTACCCCTAACGACTTTACACAACTTATAGATTCTCTTACATTTCTTTTTCCATGGTCTAATAAATTTTTCCTCACAACTCAAGGCTTGTGCCATCTATTCCAAATGAAATATTTTATCTTGAAGCTTTTGTTTGTTGTATTTTTCTTTTATCTCTCCATATTTATTTATAAATTTATTTCATATGAATTATAACAATAAATATCCAAAGCCTTTACATGCTATCTTTCTCTCTCAGCTTCTCACAAATATATTTTATTTTACCCAACTCACGTACAAATTATTTGCAGGAGTTATTCATTCTGCATAAAAATAGGGTGAAATAAAGAAGCTTGAACAGCACCTTTCAGAATTATGCAATGATTTAAGACAAAAAATGGGGAATATCATATCAACTGAGTTCATGGAGGAATGTGGAAAGGCAAAGTGCTGTTAACCTAGTTATGGTTTGGGATAGAGAATTACATACATTATAGTATTTTCTCATAGGGATATAAAATTGCAGTGACTCATAACTCTCCCAAAACTATATAAGACCTTTTCTTTCAGACTTACTGCACCAACTGCATGCTAATAATATTTACTGAGGAAAATCTCCAGATAAGATATTGTGCATGAAGATAATGAAATTCAGTCAATTTAAAGTATTGTAGACTCTGTGTGTTAAAATGTTCTGTCATGCAGAAAACAATATTTTTAATAAATTCTTCACAAATGTCTAGGATCACGGGTAGTAGCCTTAGCAGAGACATCTTTAGCCCTTAGCAGAAAGCGAGGAAGTTGAATCTCTGAAAAAAAGCATGCATCAGAAATTGAGTTGTACCTTCTGGAAAACTTCTTTGGCTTAGGGAAAAATGAAGTTCAACACACAGACAGTCCCCAGAGAAAGTCAGAAACAACTCTGAGACAAGTCACACCTGCTGGATGTAGTGACTGAGCAGCCTCAAAGGTCTCACAGGAAAGCAGGAGAGTAAATGAAAGACGGGGCAGGAATGCGCCAACAAGACCCCTAAACTCATGCTAACAAGTCCTTGTTCATGGGAAGTGGACACTGACTGGTGTGACACCCAGAATTTCCTTCTGCCTATACCACGGCTATGCTCCTTCATTTAGTCATGTGCCAAATACGTACCTGAAACCCAACCTGTCAAATCCACCTTATGACCTATCTTTAAATCATAGTAAAACTCTACCTACCAGAGTCCTTCCATCAGCTTTGCACATGCAGCCTGTCTGTGAGCACAGTCTGAGCTGAAGCTTAATGGGATGATAAGCAGTCCATGTGTGTTCAGGAAATGCTGCACTTTGGAGCATGGAAATGGAAGCCCTCAGTCTCCCATCTGTAACAGCTCCATCACCTGTGGCAGATCATTCACACACAGGCTAAGAGCAACACCGTGGCACAAGAGACAATGCATTTTATGCATCAATTTTTAATGAATCATCTACTGAGCTGTGCAAAATGTTGCACTCAAACCTGCTGGAATCAGATTTGGATATTTTTATGATCATTAAACTCTGATCATGTTATCAAAGCTCCTACATTCTTGTCTGAACTGGAAAGCCAGTTAATCTCCTTCACCTGGAGACACAAGAAGAGGGAGGTGGCAGACAGCTGCTATGTTCCAGTGTTCCAGTGCAGCCTCCCTGCCAGCTACAAGGAGGTTTGTTCCTCAGTATTTAAGACATATTAAGCTACAGAGGAAAAAGATCATCATCCCAAATATACAGGTTCTCAAAACTTCAGGTGTCTGCAAGTACATTTTACATAAGCTTTTGCTTTTATCACCCCCTCATATCTGTCTCCATTGGGTGCCCTGTAACCTCTCCCTCAAATGTAATGTACAATTCTTCCCTCAGCACTTTCACACAGCTGCCATTCCTTTAAATCAACCTGTCAGAGAAGCATTTCCTCATTGCCTCTCCAAGTGCAGGCTCCTCTCTCCCTTCTCACTAAATCATCCTGGCTTAATGCCCAGAACGGGCAATGTTCAGTTCTGGACAAATGACAATTTTTCTTTACAAATGAAAGTGTGCCTGTGTTAAGCATTTTCTTTCCCAACCACACAAAATTTGGAACAAGAGTTTTATGCATTTGTAGAAGTTGTTTCTGTTTCCCAATACCGAAAAGTCCTAAAGGGTTTCTGGTTAACAGATTTCAAAGTTTTATCATTTTTCTGAACAAAAGAGCAAATTATTTTATAAGTTGGTTTGTATCTATTCAATTTAATTTGTCTTTCATTCTGAGACACGTGTTGTCAAAGAGAGGAAATAAGAATGAACAAGAGTGGAGTAAGAGGAGCATAGGAACCATGTGAAACAAAGCTACAGTAAGATGGCAAAAAAAAGGCATGGGAAATGTTTCATGGAAAAGAGCAAAGGCATACAGAGCTAGGAAATGGTGCTGTGGCTGCTAGAAGGAAGCTGTATCCACACTACATAAGGAGAGAGAGTAAGGCTCAAAGTACATAGGGCAGTAAAAAAAAAAAGGAAAAAATGGAATATTAAGGTTCTAGGATATATTATGATGAGCTTTGTGACTATGAGTCTTTTCTGAGGTTGGAAATGAAAAAAAAAAAACAGTTTAGATTTGCTTAGCCATGTCTTGTCAATCCCTGTTTAAAATCATACATTGATGTGAAATTGTCTTTCTAGTGGGGATTACTGCCTGATACCTTTAAGAAACTCCTAGATTTTACTCCAGTGTTTATACTTCTAATTATGGGCTTTTCTGATGCTGTCTCCAGCATATTCTCTTCATTTCCCTGCAAATCTGTCTATAAAGGGACTTTTTGTCATGGCAGTTACTGAACTAGACTTGAGAGTTATCTCCCTCTCAGCACCACCAGCTTCAGTCAGACATGGAGTCTGCTGTACTTATCACTTTCTGGCCATAGTGTGTCAAAAAAAACCCTTATCATTGTCTCGATGTTCATAGAGAATACACAGTGACACATTTGATGACATCTCCCTCTTATGATTCCTTCTGGGGTGGTTTCAGAAGAACTGGTCTTCACCCAGAAGAGTGTTTGGGTAACTGCCTGAAAGAACCACCTTGCGCCCGGAGAATCTGTAGATGAAACGTCATCCAAAAAGACTCCTAGGCATGGCTGCTTCCTTCTGTGCTCACCCAGCCATGGACAGCAAACAGCCACGGCCTGCCAAGCGCTCACAGGCTCGCTCACGTCACCACTGAATTCTCTCCTGTGCCAGTGAAAAACTCCTTTCACTGGCTGCAATGAATGCTTACAGTAACCAACAGATTCACTAAAATAACAGCACTGGCAAACAGTTGTCTTTACTTCCACTTTATTCTGGATGTTCTTCATGGTTACCAGCGTACAAATAGAGTGCACAGCCCTCACTTTCCTCTGGGTCTTAGATTTAATTAAAGACTACACAAAAACATTACATAAAGCAATATAATGCCAAGATGCATCACTGCCTGCTGGTGACAGTGCTGTCTCTTTGGGCATGATGGTGCATCTGTATGGATACTTACTGAATAACATTAAATCAACTAAAGATTGCCAAAAGAAACTCTAAAGGAATAATGTTGCAATGCACTATTGTGAGCTAGGCTTATTAGAGTTAATCAATTTTTTTTTCTGTATGCAGAAAAATGTTTAGTAGATCTATACTATAATTCTGTCAGCAGCAAAAGTCTTGGACTTCTGATCTTCAATGAGAAAAGTCACAGGAAGAGTGTAAAGTTAGTTTCCAAAGTAGAGAAGTGAATGCAAAATAAAGAAATCTGATTTTAAAGTCTTGTAATATCCTCTCCAAATTTATATCTCTTATACAACAAACCATGGCAAAAGTGTTTATGTGACCACCCTAGAGATCATTCTGGCAAGTAAGGTGAGAGAGAGAGAGAGGCAGCACTGGAGGATTTTCTGTATCTTTTGCTTTAAAATTAAAATCTTGATTCTGCACCTCCCAAGCAGATCATAATTTTTCACCAAAAATAAGGCACTTCATTTGCTCATTTTTTACTGGTGAATTTCTTTGCTGCTTCTACCTATTAAGCACATTGAGTCCCAGGTCATGTAATATTCAAAAAAGAAAACAGCATTAATGAAAGTTATCAAGGACTTGGAATAAGCATGCACTATGGGCTTTCAGTTATGAAGAGAATAAGATGAGTTCTCAAACACTGTCTCTGTGGTCTTGGCAGCATCAGTCTTCCAAAATTAACTCTTAAGGGTTCAATCAAAAACATACATTAATGTATTTAAGAAAGCTGGACTGGCAAAGAGTAGATGAAATATTATCATCTTACTGGTAAAGTCTGTATTTCAGAGGTATTCACACAGATATGTATTTCACACATTTTTGATACTGGCTAAATAATAAGTTTGGATCAAAACTTTACCTCAACACATTATTCTAGAATATGAGGTTTTTGTAATCAAGGAACATTCTATTGCAGGTAAAGGAAAAACATCATACAAGTCAATATTTTTATTGAAGTCAACAACAAAATTTCAATTAATTTTCAAGGCCTTGTGTTTCACTTTTGCGACTTTGCCAAAAAACAGAAAAGGAGAGAGGTAGAGAAGGACTGGTCATTTTATGAACAGAAGAAAAGGAAGAAAAGGGAGAAAAAGGAAGAGGGAAAAAAAGGAAAGGAAAGGAAAGGAAAGGAAAGGAAAGGAAAGGAAAGGAAAGGAAAAAGAAAAAGAAAAAGAAAAAGAAAAAGAAAAAGAAAAAGAAAAAAAATAAAAAGAAAAAAAAAAGAAAATGTCTCTAATTCTATTCTGTTTTGGAGGCAGAAGGGCCAGGGAAGCAAAAAAGAGGAAATATATTTGTCTTCTACCTCCCAGCAAAATTTTTCTTTGAACAGACATTATTAAAGAGAAATAAGAGATTAGAGGAAGAAATTTAATTTAGATCAGAGGCAATTGTGTAGATATCGTGTTCACTGAAATGGTCACTGAGGAGCAACTGGGGCACAGCACCATGTCCTTCAAGAGCAGGACAGTCAAAGCAGCAGCAGGGAAGCAAGCTCATCCAAAGAGACTATTTTGACCAGGAAGGATAAGTACTTTTCCCCTCTTTATTAGACTACGGCTGCTGGAAAATTGACTGTGTTGAGAGTTCAAAAAAAACCCATCACATAGAGCATTATGCTTTGAAGACAATAATGTTACAGAGGCTGTCTTTTTCATTTGTGAATGAGTTCATGTATAAAGAACACAATTTCCCAGGAAAGTTTTAAGGCTACCAGTCGACCATCTGTGCAAGTTTTTATTCTCAGAAAACCTTAAAGGAATTATGTAATACTGTACTGAATGAAAGCCAAAGTGCAATTTTGTGCAAAACTCTTTCATTACTGTTTCTTGATGTTTAGGCTAAATTCATCATTAACAAATGGATTTATAGTTCCAAGAGTCAAATAGTTTTAACATTTCTGCTTGTTTTTTAGATGTTGTTTTCTATAGCATGATCAAAACCTGTTTTGCAGTCACTTACCCCAAAATAGTTTACTAGAAGACAGTTAAGGGATATTTTATACAAGCCTTATGAACAGAATAGAAATGATGGTGCAATTATATTTCAACGAGGCAGTGAGGTGGAATAAGAAACTTAAGCTTCCCCCTGTGTTTTTCTTGAATCAACATTAAACTAAGGTACTATTATTGTTATGCTGTTCTGTAATTCATTCATTACTAGATATAAAAAAGTCAGCAATAACAAGCAGTGTTTCTGTTTTTGAATATTTGATGTAAAGCTTGCTTGAGTCAGAAACTGCTATTTCCTCATGCACCCATTGTCTTGCATTTCCTCCTTATCAGGAACACACATGCAGAAAAAGGTAGCTTTCAAAAATATTCCCAGGAAAGAAGCGGTCCTGCAGTCCCATCCCTCTTTTCTGCCTTTCCCCTGTGTTAGATAAACACTAGGACAGAAGCATCTCACAAGGAAAGAAATGCATTAGATTTTCCATAGACATTTGCTCTCATGAGGCTGCAGACACAGAAAGCTGCACATACGGTCTGGCTGTCCAGGAGGTCTGACAACAAAAGTAAGGACCATAAGATGACAGAAGTGTACAGTAACTGTATGGTGAGGATGGCCTCCATCATGGGAGCAAACTGCTCCACAGATGATAAAGTGGCAAACTCATAAAAATTAATTTTAGCCTCTAATACCTGTATGCTATCATGAGCCTTAAGTATATGTTATCAAGAAAGGTCAGAATATGCATTTCTTCTCTCATAATGTAGGTTTAATCCTAACTTATTCCAAATACATCTCTGGCGTTGAAGGTTTGAGTGAAAATTAAGGCTACAAAAGACCTAAGTCACAGATACAAATTGACACCTTGTGGCAAGAGCAAGTGGGACAGCAGCCCTTATAATGGCTCTATTGCCACTTCAGCATTAACTCTATCAGGAAAAGTTATGTCTTTTATACACAGGTTTTTTGACCTGAGTAGTTCACCGTGTTCCAGGGCTCCTAGCATTGCTTTCAACTGAGAAGTTGATTATGTCTCAGGCAGCTTAGGAGGAATCATATCTACTCACCAAGAGTGAACAAAAGTCCTGATTTTATGAATGCAACAGGAATCAAGCAATAGCACAGAGCTTCTTTGCTTTCAATCCCTTTCATTCCAATGCTCTTTATGTTTCCTTAGTAAGTGCTTCAGTTTTTGATCAGCCATGTGCTACATTTCTGCTCCTTTTTGATTTATTCTGTGATGTTTCATACACATGCAGGCTCCTAACTAAAATTTTATTCAATCAAGCCCTGCTCACCAGATAGTTTCAACTCTAGCACTACCTCACATCTTTTTTTAATTAAGACAATGATATATGCTTGCACTTTTCACTTTTTTTTTTTTTTTTTTTT
>WBNO01000430.1:74085-116518 GCA_013400575.1 Peucedramus taeniatus
TTTTTTTTTTTTTTTTTTGGAGGCAGCAGCTCTCACTTCAAAAACCTATTTATCTTTTATGGACCGCTTAGATGGAGGACAGGGTTTACTCCTCAGTCTTAGTGTACCCATCAGTCCATCTCTGAATTGCATGTTTTTGTAGTACCTGGCACAGAACTGTGAGTCTAACTGGGGGCATGAGGGTCTAACACAATTAAATTATGAAGACTATGAATGGCATGATATATCTGAGTTTGCATCAATACAGGTTGTGATCTTGGCAGAAACCTAGCGATGTTTCATGTTCACCAGGCGCCAGAGACTGAAATGGTTCATGCCTTAAACATTGTTATGAAGGAGTTTTGCCCATTATAGCAAAAATCGTAAAAGAAGCTGCAACCACCAAAGCTCACCCCTCCCTGAAGATGCCTGGAACTTTGAGTTAAGCCACCTAAGGAAACTCAAGACACCATTGTTCAATCATCTCAGGTCTAGGGAAAAGTAGAGGGAAAAGAATGCATCCACAAGAAAGCCAAATGCAGCATAAAGTCATCCCTGGCTGGGTTTGGGGTGGGGGAAACCACAGCCCACAGAGGCCAGGTTTACACAGACTCACTTCTCCCACAATGAAATGGGGAGGAGAGTTTTGGCATGGCATGACCTCAGATCAGAGGTGGTGAACACCCATCCTCCCTTACACAAACTGGCTCACCTATGTACTCCCCAACCCTAGGAAGGCTACATCCATGGGACATTTATGTGAAAGGCAGCTGAGGAGGTGACACAATCCATCAAAGACCCCCAAAAGTGCTACCCAGACCGATTCCTGAGACCTTGCACCACAGGTCTTCACGTGATGTAAAGGGATGCAACAGACCCAGAGTCTGCTGCAAGAGATTGTGACAAACTTGCTCAGGAGGGGTATCTGGGCATTCTCACCTGGCCTGAACATATATTAACCCATTGGATTTTATGTTTTTTGGGGGGACCCTCACCACCAAGAAGACCAGATAGAGAGGATCAATGGAACATCGTTGGGATCTGTGGCATGGTGGTATTTGCTTTAATCTGTCTCTGTCACTCTCTCTCCATCCCCCCCCCCTCCCCCCCACCTCTTTTCTATTTATTTCTCTTCCTTTTTATTTCTTTCTCTCTCTCTCACATAGTCACTATTAAATAAAATCCATACTATTGATTTTGGCATATGGTTTCGTTTGAACCTTAATTTAGGCAGAGACATTTCTAATAACTTTAAACACTGGACTGTAATGCAGGATAGGTGCAGCCTGTGTGATCCCACCTGTGTTTTAGCTCAAGCCCTGAAGCCCCAGACCTGCATCCACGTGGGGCCAGCAGGAATCTTTCCTTCATCCCATCTCTTGGGTTCAGCATCCTCAGCATGGCTTCAGAGCTTCTACACCAGCATTCAGACAGGCTTCCAGCACTGGTTCATCCAAACATGTAACCAATTGCACCAGCTGAGCAGTGAATAACCCAGTGCAGACCTCACAGTGATCCACTGGTGGCTTTTCATGTGACAGACCTGCAGTGTATGGGCCAGTCTCAGAAATAGCAGAACACAAAATCTGATTTTATATGAGCAAAGAAGATGATGATAAAGCGCCAATCCCTTCTGAAAAGCCAATCTGATTGTTTGCTTTTTGGAGAATAAGATTTTGTTTTGTGTAATCCTTGGCAGGAAGAAGAGGCAACAAGGGAAAAAAAAAGCTGGAGTTCCTTCAGACTCAATGAAAAGTGATTGGCTTTGGTTTGCTGACAGCTGCTGTCTGCTGGCAGAAGTGGGTTTACACAGGTTTGGTTTCTATGCTTCAATTTTTTGCAAAGCAAATACAAAACAACTTGGAGAGATTGACATGAGTAAACTGAATGTGTTTTCTTCTGTTGGAATACTGATTTTTCTTTGGCTTTGGAATGAGGCAAGAAGGAAGTGGACACAATAGATGAGGAACAGTGAGAAGACACAAAGTTGTCTGCTTGAAGAATTAGGGAAGAACAAAATCCTAAAAAATTTCCATCTCCCTGTCACACATGAGGATTACTGCTGACAAATTGGAGTAGAAGGAAGCAGACTAATTATAGCATGTAAGTTAGCATTACATTTACTTTTTTGGTCAGTGACAAAACCAGAAAGATAGGTAGAATAATGAAGCATAATAAACAGAACTATAGTATGTTATTAATGCTTCTAGAAAATATTGTGTTAACTCCTCCAGTTCTCTGAGTTCAGCTTGCTCGCTTTTAGCACATATTTATTTATTACATATTATATTTTGAGTATAGAACATCTGGATATTGTTCCACAGGATTTTTTTCTTTGAGGAAGCTCTGCTGTTGTAAAGCCTCCTACAGCCAATGCTTCCTGTGCTGGACCTGCATTGCATGGTTTAAGTTCAGCCTTGGGGTTAAAACACATGGAGGTGAGGATGAGCATGTGGGATCCAGGCTTTTCTGTGGGCGAGTTCCCAGGGGAGTTCTGTAGCTGAGAGAGTTCGGAGAGGTGGGAACCAGCACTGATAATCTACATCTGTAGCCAGACAGTGGATGTCACAGGAGCAAAGTGAAACACATGCTTGGAAAATTCTTTGGAAACCAGCCATATTCAGGAAATAAAGAATTATTTATATTTGGGATTTCATTGTGGAAAATAAATCCACAAGTAAACTCTCATGTTAGTTTTTTCTTTCCAGAAAAACTGGGTTGTTTCTGACTAAAGAAGTAAAGATGTCTCATAGAAAAGGAGCACTGTACTGTAGTGTGTTATGTTTTTATTTTGGATGTTCATTTATATTATCCATGTCCTTGAAATTGCTAATAAAACTGGTAACCCTAGACCAGTGTGGATTACAGTACTCTTGTGCCTTATCAGCACTTATATTCCCTTACCAAGCAGTATTAGAACTCTGTTTTCTAATCCAGTGTAAATGGAGCTGCTAGTCCACATTTAAAGGGTCATTTGTACATGTTCTGTCTTGGTCTTTGTCTTTGCCTGCCTCTTCAGACTAGTTTTTCTTCCAGCTTAACTTGGAAATTTTCAAGGTGTTAGGCATGCTTTTCTTTTTTTTTCTTTAATTCCACATTTGATATCCTGAAATATACATCTTCTATTACAATATTTCCTTGAAATATAGTTATTTATTTTTAAAAGACCCATAGAGGCATGCCAATGATAATAATAATAATAATAATAATAATAATAATAATAATGCATTTATATTATTGAGTGCAACTTACACCGTAGGTATATCATAGGTTTGATTCCCCAAAGAAAACACATGGTCTATTAAGTTATAAATAAGTGCTGCCAACTCTGAGCTTGTAAAGTCCATAAATTTGATACTGTTATAGACAAAGATTATCTTTAAAATTTCTGTCCTTCCAGGCAAAGGTAGTGGAAGACTCTTGTTTCTTCATGAAGATAGATCTAATTGCTTAACTTCTTTAGCTTTTTTTGCATGCAGGCTGAATTACAGTGACTCTCATTAGTTGCCTTTAAACATAAAGACCATGATTATCACACTTTAGCAGGAGGAAGAAAAGTCTCTGTGTGAAGAAAAGAACTCAACCCAGCTTTTCAAGTCTTTCAGCCTCCTTCTACTATGAAAAGATAATCTTTGCTTATTTTTTCAGCAAATGTCAACCATGTCATCTCTGTTTATAGATGAATGGATTTCAGTCTTGAAATGTTTATTCTAAGCCTCTATCAGTGGATGATTTTGTCCTTTGGTAGTCTGTTGCAAAGAGATGGTGCCCCCTTTACAAATCTTAATGAAGATGAAGATGAACCTGATGAAGAAAAAATTGTGAAGGATCGAGACTGGATTGCAGCACTGGGTGCTATCTGAGTTGGGATTTGTGGATTTGTAAAACTGCATTGTATCCCATTGTGGGAAAGGTGAGGTGCATAATGTAAAGCATAAATGCAACATCTATTAACTCTAAACAGTTGCAAGAAGCGAAGAGTGAAACTGGAGAGTTGAGCAGTGTGACACAAATATATTTGGTGAATTATTTTCCAAAAAATGTACCTAGTGACATATTTTAAACATTGTAAAAAGTTCAAATTAATAAAAATTGTTTAATATAGGCAAGTATAAATTTATCTCTCTAGAGAAAATGTGTTCAGTGATGAAGAAATACAGAAAATTTACAGAATGTGAGTGTGAAAATAACATGTTCAAGTCAGATTAATAAAGATCACTTCAATATGTCCACACACAAAGAAATATAATACAAAATAGATTAATAATATTGCAATAAGGAGCAAATGGGACCTAACCCTAAAGGAGGAGGTCTCACACAATTCTTTCATTTTAGTCTTTATTCTCTCTGTTAACTGTTGTGGATCAAAGAACAGACTCCTTTAACTCCACTATAGGAGTTTTCAAAAACAAATATAAAACAGTAAAAAGGAAGGCTTGTTCACCTATGTTCTTACTCACTGTTCTACCCAAACACAGACAGAAGCATGTCTTTGCATGTGTGCAACCTCACAGGTAAAATTTTATCTCCATTTGAGGTCTCTACCTAAACTCTTACTGATTTTTCAATCAATTCTGTCTTATAATGTCCACAAATAGAATGCCAGCTAGCACCACCATCTGCATCTCTTTTTGGTTTCTCTTTCTTTTATGTCATTTCACACTTTACAAAATCTTAAGCTTTAGGTGAAAATGGAAGCTAAAGCCCTTCAGGAGCTGCCCCCTGATGCTTTGCCTGTGCCACATCTCTGGAGGATGCTTTCTGTTGTTACCACTCCCGATGGTCAGGTACTTCTGCAATGACACGGCCCTTGCTAGGGCAAGGCAGGGGACTTAGCAGAAAAGGCAACTTCTGCTGTGAGAACAAACCATTCATCCCCTTGTGAACACAAATCCAGGAAATTTGTCTCCCAAGGGCTGGCTAATTTTGTCTATATCCTTGAGACAGTAACATTTAGTTTTGCCTGCTCTCCTCCTAAAACGCCTTGAGCAAGCTTTGCCTCTGGCTGTTGTTCTGTGCCCAGAGTCCCTAGAGCTTAGACAGCAGTTACTGTTCAGTTCAAAGCCTCCTGAATTTAATAGAAATGAATTCCTAAATTGATGTTTGGTTTTAATGTGTTATGCTATGTGACATCAATGTGTTCAATCTTCTGTTATGAAAGACTAAACTGCAAAATCATAGATTATAAAATAATTACATGGGTTAGCAATTTTGTCATTGAGAATTAGTGTCACTGTTGCTAGTACTTACAAATTATTCAAAATTTCAAGACACTTTGTGTCCTTCCTCAAGAAGATGTGGACTTGCATAATTAAACTCAACACAAATTTGAACACACTTGTAGATATAGATGTTTTCATAAGATCTCTTTAACAAGTAAATTTAATTCACTGTACTATTAGAAGAAATGCATTCTCCTTCTTTTTAAGACATAATTAGTAACATTAAAATAATTTTTCTTTTAACGAATCTATATCAAAATAAATGTTGATTGAAGAAAAGTGAAGCTTCCATAACACAGGCTTAATTCTGAGCAGATCTTTCTTTTTGATTTTCCATTAAGAATTACCCATCTTAAAACTTAAGACACTTTTGAACTGAAGTAACACATAGACATTGGAACCAGAGCAAAAGTGAGGCCAGAGAGATTCTGGAAAGTTCCTTCAAGGTATGAAAATATCTCTGGGTCTGAGAGGAGGAGCTGTGTCTTCAAGGCAGAGGTTGACGTTCGCCCTGGAGAGGAAAATATCTGGAAGGATGGATTTGGTATTCCCTGGGCACCAATAT
This sequence comes from Peucedramus taeniatus, assembly GCA_013400575.1. Classification (NCBI taxonomy): domain Eukaryota; kingdom Metazoa; phylum Chordata; class Aves; order Passeriformes; family Fringillidae; genus Peucedramus; species Peucedramus taeniatus. The sequence continues at coordinate 79,852 of WBNO01000430.1, forward strand.
GTTTGAAGCATATCCCCTGGTGCTTATCAAAAATGAATACTTAAATCACAATATCTCAAAACAAGGGAAGCATAATGCAAAGATATTTAACAGAAACAGTCCAGTAAAAATAGATTAAAATTATAAGGAGAAGTATGAAACTGGGAATGACATAAATTGTTACAATATGTTGTCTGGTGTGAGTGATTCCAGCTTTACACATAAGTCAAGACCTGTCAAAGTTTGAAGTCAGATGGCAGAGCTTTGATGTTTATTTAATGTTAACACTGTAACTGTAAAATTAACAAACACATGCAAAACTACTCTTATGACAGTTTTGATTCTCTTTATTTGTACAGAAAGTGACTTTTCTAAGCTAGTCCCAAGAATATGTATCTTTACTTGATGATTTAACATAGACAATTTACTGGTCTCAGCCATGGTATGTACTGCCTATGTGTCCTGTAGCAGGAGTGCTTCTACTGAAGCAATTTTTCCTGTTGAAACTTGTTTTGTTTTGTATTAAAAGATTATTCCCCAAATAAATAACAAGCTTGAATTTTAGAAAAAAGAGTTGTATTTCAATGCTTAGTTTAGATGAAATAAAAAATAAATAAAATAAAATATAACATAAAATAAAATAAAATAAAATAAAATAAAACAAAACAAAATAAAATAAAATAAAATAAAATAAAATAAAACAGTGTGATTTGATTGACCTAAAATGGGGGTTTACTTAGCATGCTTATAAAAATCTGGAGAAAAATTCACTTTACTTCATATCAAAATATTTGTCAAAGTTCATTTGATCTGAAGGTGCACTATTTAAATAATTTTAAATTATTTAAATGAACATTGTTTTTGTTCAGTGCTAGATCAAAACTCATCACAGAGCTTTTTTACCCCAAACACAAAACATCTTAAATGCGAAAGGGCTTATGGATCATTATGACTTTTTCCTCTAACCTGCCTCCTTGAGTGTTATTAGTCAGAACTAGGTCCAGGAATGCCTGTTGGTGCTGCCTGGGGGGAAGCCTGGATCACCCCTGCAGAGATGCCATTGTGGCACAGAAGACTGGCCTTCCAATAAACACAATTTAATCCTTGTTTCTCTGTTTCAAGCCCAAAGAATAATAATTTCTATATATTCAAACACTTACCCATAACTGTTGGTTTAATAAAAGAGATTTCTTCTCCCACAAAAATATTTTTGCTTATTTTACCATCACAGTTAAAACAGCACAAACAGTAAGAATCAGGCCTGTCTGAGATATATGTGCTCTCCCAGGTGGGCAGGTCCACCAAAACATGGGCCTGTAGACCTGTGTCTGCTTTACACCTCAACTCTTTTTAAATCTGTTTTACCTGTGGCTCAAGATTCTGCTGGACTAGCCCTTAAGGGACAAACCCATTTTGCTCTGTCTCTTTTATGAAGTGTAGCAATATGGCCCCATCCTCAGCATTAAGAGGTTATTGGAGAGGTTGTCAGACACTACACATAATCTGGATGCAATGGCATTTTAGTGCAAGCAGTGGTGATCTGTCTGTCTACCTGTGACAAGAACTAGAGTAAACAAGTGAGTTATGTGACTCATTTTGAACAGTCACTCTAATGGAAATGTGAGAAGCAACCAACCAAATACCAGGCATTTCTACTCAAGAGCTCTACAGGGTTTTTTTTCCAATCAATCAAAAATAAAAGTATTAAATTAACATTGTGTATTCTGCTTTGAAATATTTCAGTAAAACTCACCCCATGTACTGGACACCTGAGTCTGTACTGAAATAAACCAAGGATCTGAAGTAAAAATACAAAAAATATAGAGAAAACTCACTTCATTAGTGTAAAGGAGAAAATCAGCCTATTTGAGACTGAGAGAACTCAAACCTACCTGAACTCTGCCTGTACCTGCTTGTGTACCCTGAGCACTCCTTTCTATCTCCCTCTATGCAACTGATCTCATATATCTCCTGTCACTTTGTGCACTAAAGCCTTTTAACCTTGCAGCTCCTCTCATGGCTAGACTGCTCCCCAGGGAAGGGGCTGGACTGGTGATGGATCTGCTCCAGTGAGTTTTCTGATGGCCAACTCACAGGACTCTGGGGCTTCTCCCGTGACCCCTCAGTCTTCCCAGAATCAGTGCAGAGCCCTACATGTGTATTCAGGCTTTTCACTAGAAAACCTAAGAAAATGACACACTGAGTTGTTTAGCTTATTGGTGCCTCTGTTCACTATTGACTCACATCTTCCTGAAAAAAGCCACAATTGTTAACATTAATAAATGTTTGGTGCATGCAGGTGAGAGGAATAGTGGATTTGTCTTTACAAATAAACTGGGAGTCTGCTGGTAGATAAAACTAGCACTGGGAGATAAAAGAAACAATGAGAAGGATTCCACTGATTGATGAATGGAAAAAGATATTTGCTTTACAAATAAACTCTAGATTGGTTGATAATTGAAATTAGACATTGAAAGATGAAAGAAACAATGGGAAAGAAAACCCCTAAATTCTGTAAAGATTAAAAATTAAAAGGGAGGGTTATACATTAGAGGGGAATCTTTGGGATCAGGCGTTCTGGGAAGTCTGTACCTCTCAAGTACCTCAGCCAATGGGGAAAGAGAGAGGGAAATGCGGCCGGGAAATTGGGATAAAAAGGAGGCTGCCTCCTCCAAAAATCCGAGAGAGACCCCAGGGGAATGCCCCATGGCCTCTCCCTTTATTTGAATAAAGTAAAAGGGACTCCTCTGTCTCCTTTTTGGACATAAACCTCTGATGCTTGTGGATTAATTTTCCTTACACAGGGAAATCACAGTTTATTGCAAAGAAATAAAAATTGTAAAGCTTTATTTCCCTTTGGAAGCAGACACAGAGGGTCAGTGAATATTTATAACTAAGGGGCAAATAATCTTCTTGTCACACCCTTCACATTCATGAGGAATAATTGCCTAGGAGATTTCAGCTAATGGCAACATAATCACCTTGTACATTAAAATTTTCTCTAGGCATCACATATATGAAGAATAGTGAGACCTGCTACAATTCAGGAAAAACACGAGATTATTGAAACTAAATCCTGCCATATGAAATTAATGTTATTAACAGTATTTTAAATTAATCTAAAGTTACGCAATTCTGGATACATTATAGAGTTTTTAAAATCAGACTACATTTAGTTTCATATGCAATTTTTGATGTTTTTATGAATTTCTGTCTCCCAAAACACCTTCTGCTTTTTACTTTTGGATTATATATTTATACATGTAAAGACAGAGAAATTGTTATCCCTATTCTACAGTTCTGTGCAATTTAAGCCTGATAAATATTCTGAGGTAGCTTTCCAAAATATCTCTATTAAATGGCCTATTGATCCCTACAGTTGTAAATACCCACAGCACATTCATTTAGGAGGAATGTAATTTAGTTGGAAAAATTAAAATTGTTAAATGTTCCATCTGGAAATTACTGTCTTCTTGCCAAAACACCATTTGGGATACATGCTATCCAGTCTGGCCCAAGTCACTGACACTATAAAAACAGTCTAGGGAGTGTATTCATTTTAAGATGTCATATATTATGCCACCAAATTAGTCACAGTATCATTCATCTCCAAACATAATTGGGAACCATGAAATGTAACTGTACCATGGCCCAGCTGGGTAGCAGAGGAATCCTTGCACAGAGTGGGAATAGCTGTAATCCAGCATTCAAGGCAGTCTGCCTGACGCCCATCGAGAACCAACACCTGGATTTTCTGAACCTCAAGTGTGCCAGCTGCCCCTGATAATCTCTGCTTTTTCTTGTGTTTACATATGTTTAATGTGCAAAAAATGTTTGCAGGATCCTACAATACTTGGTAGTAAGAGAAATAACTAGTCATTGCTATATTAAATATTGCTGTTACAAATATCTGTGAAGTCTAATTTTGCTTTTGCCTGAAGTCAGCTTTTGATTTTGGTGCAATGTGTCATGAGGTACATTAAAATTTAGATCCAACCACAGTGTACCTCTTTGAAGTCAAGTTTTGAAAGTTTGATTAATGAAAGCTGAATGATTCACCCTGTGAGAGTCACAGTGCAAATCTAAGCCAGTTTGTCAGGCCACTTTACAAGGGCTTGATGGCCAGCTAGAAATCTGGGAACTCCCAGCCAGTCATTCATGAAGTTTCTTAAACAGTTTCTCAGAAGTGTTCAGAAGCTGCCTGGAATGACAATGTACTTCCATTGACATACTCATCATGAAAGACAAAATGTTTTTTAAAAGTTTGTGTTGCTGGTATTTTTGGAATAATGCTGGCCCTGCCTCCAAACCTCACTCTGGGAGCACAACTGGCTAGAGGCAATCTTTCTTATGCATGGGATGAGAAAGTTTAGGTGGGACAGCAGTTTCAAGGGGTGTATTCCTTCCAAGCGACATTAGAGATTCCTTAGAAAAAAACAGGGGAAAATCTTGGGTTGCCTGGTGGGGAGGAAATTTCAGGGACAGATTCAAGGAAGCAGTGGTCACAGGCAGAAGCCCCCAAGTGGAGCTGTAACCTTTTTGCAGTAACTGTACACTCCTTGTGCTGAATATGGCATTCATAGGTGGGTGATTCCTGCTTGCCACTGACCACCAGGCAGCTCCTATCACGGCTCACATATCACACAAGGTTGCAAACAGCTCTCTATGAGAGCTGGGAAGAGGAATCATTTTACCCCAGTGAGCTTTTCCTCCAACACCCAGGAATATACAAGGGGGTGTGAATTAAAGCAAGAGATGTCTCTTGTACATGAAGTGGAATTAATGCCGTGGCCAGAAATTGTGCAAAGCATTGGAGATGGAGAGCTGGAGTGACTTTTTAAGGCTGCTGAGACACTACAATTCTCACTTCACTTTGTGATTAGACACAGGTTTTGGGCTATCTCATGAGCTGTAATAATATTTTGCAGTGCAATCAGGCAAAGGAAAAAAAGCAGTGCACTCCCAATTACCTGCAGGAGCTCTTTATACTCATTCTATTTTAACACAGCAGGTTGCTGCTTCAGTCTTTCATTCGTGTTCTAAGCTGCTGACAAGCCAAAATTTTGAGATGTGTTTGAGAAGGAAAGTTTATGTGCTGAAAATTCTGTTTATTTAAAAGTTAAAATAGAAACCAAGCTTAGAAACAATCTGTGAGCTGTAGGTAGTACTGCAAATGATTCTGCAGAATTACCATAATTTCCCTTCCTAGGTGCTCCTTTTTACTGTAGGACACATAGTTGTAAGGCTATAACTGTAAAAGGTAAAACCCTTTGGTATATTCTGAAGAGATCAAAGTTATAGAGAATAGTTCAGTACTTTTCAAAGACTTTACGCCCAAGAGACTAAATAATCTTAAAATTATTAATGTGCAAAATAATCTTAAAGCAATTTCTCTGTAAAAAAATGTGCACAGTTAATCTCTGTTCAGGACAGTTCACAGTCCATGGAAACAGCAACACAGACACCTTAATCTGACAAAACATAAATTCTTTTGTACAAGCTCAGGAAAAGTAAGCTAGCTAGTAGGCTGGAGAGTATTGGGAACGACATGGGTGAATAATAAAGAGATTTCTTCTCTTGCTTGAAAGTAGAGAAAGAAAGGATCAAAAGAATGACAGGAAGTTGGCAAATAGGGCTGTGATTGGTAGTGCTATCATTGCTAAATACCTTTAACTTTATTTTTAAAGGAGGATACCTCTCTTTTCCCATGCAATGACCTGCTACAACTCGTTGGGAGTTGGGTTGGGAATATGACCTTGCTCAGCAGGACATTGTCTTTTGTCACTGAATTGAATGGCAAAACTGCAGAAATTACTTGAAAGGACCAAGATAAACCAAGGAAAATAAAAAATTAAAGTCACTTCCAATAAGAAGTTTCTATAGCATTTAAGCATAATTTTAATTAATAATTCTGTTTCTTTTGTTTAGTGCACATTAATTTACTATACCTATATTATCACATTATACATAATGAATTATTATCAGCTATACATAGGAATGAGAAGTGTAAACTTTTGTCAGCTGCTTGGGGTTTATCTCAACTTTCCTGAACACAGCAGTATTCACAATATTTTCTTTTAATAAAATATGTAGAAAAAGTATGTGAGTGAAAGAACAAAGTTAACGCTTGCTATGCATTAAGGAACACAATATCATAGAATTTTTGGAAAAAAACCTTCAAGAACATCGAGTCTGACCACTAACCAAGCACTGACAAGTCCACCATGGAACCATGTCCCTAAGTGCATCCACATGTCTTTCAAATGCCTCCAGGGAGGTGACTCAAGCAGTGATATTATCTGGCCATTCATCATGCTTTTATTTTCTTTTCAGATCACTTCCTCTTCATAACCCCGTTTGTAGAAATTAACACCAGCGTGTAAATTAACCAGCAATGATTTTTGCTAGACCTACAAATTGGTCAGGTGAGGACATCCCAATGAAAAAAGGGGAAATACATTTACCTTTGGGTAAGGAAATTGTACAAAATACCACATCTGATTAGAGTCATTATGGCCACTAGTTACAAAGATATGTAAAATGCTAGTGTGCTTGACTCTCTTCAAAAACCTATTTATCTTTTATGGACCCCTTAGACGGAGGGCAGGGTTTACTCCTCAGTCACGCTGTACCCATCCATTCATCTCCAAATTGCATGTTTTTCTAGCACAGAACTGCGAATCTAATTAAAAGATTTTTTTTTCTGCTTATTTGATTTGATTCTACTGATGAAATTCATTCAATGTATAGGAAAAAATCAAAAAAAGTCTTGTTCCAGTCCTTTTACCACTGGTATCTCTGCAGCAGCATGCTGTATGTTAAGCTACTCCTGAATAATGTATTTATTTAGCAGCTGCTCAACCTGAGAATGGTGAAAGTCAGTGGCACAGCTCTCTTTACAGGACAGTTTCTCCATCTTTTGTCTTTAGCAGTTTTCAGCAACACTTTTCGTTTTCAGTGAGTATCTGTGCATTTCAATGGGTAAATACAGAAAAGTTCATTTTTCAAAACAGAGTCCTTAATATCCTGCATGGGGGTCAGTTTATCTCGAAATGAATGAATGTAATCTGTATGATGTTTATTTTAACCTGTCTCACAAATCATCCATTTTTCACTCTTCTGAAAGAATCAAGAGGGTCTGAGGTCTTCTCTTTTTTTGTTGGTTTTGTGTTTCTGGGACTGAACTGTTTCATTATCCCTAATTATATGATGAGCTACTTAGAAAATAAAAAGCACACAGAAAAATAGCTTGAAAAGAACAAAAATAGCCTGACAGTTAATTATGTTAAAAATACTAAACACTTGTCAGCATTCCATTAACATCTTAATGAGTGGGAAATAATCCTCATCTGTCTCAAAAAAAAAAAGAAAAAAATCCCAACTTAGTCTGTAAATTTTGCCCCCTGAAACACATAGATAATTTCTCCTCATTAAAATCCTACTGCTGGGTACCTAAGAGTTACCAAGTGTGAAGAGAACAGCGAGGCTTCTTCTGTGGTTGCTATTCAGCCAACGTCCTGGAGGGAGATTAATTAGACCACAAGACCTTATATTAATAGGACTCATTAGAGCAATAGATCTCTTAGGGAAGGGAAGGGAGGCTGGACAGCTATGATTTGTGGGGTGATTTCTCCCACATGACATGGAAATTGCTCTCAGTCTGCATTCATTTTCTCAGTTTAGTTTCTTCTTATTTCTGTGACGAGGTTGTGTCCTGGGCCAGGCAGGTAAGAAGGATGAACCCCAGACCTGATCCCTCTGTAGATTGTGGAGGGTTGTTAAGCCATGCTCTTGGCAGCAGTGAGAAGAAAATGGTTCTCCTGGACTCTTGCAGGGAGTGACAGAACAATGAGGAAGGCAGTGTGCCTGCACTGGTCTAGCAAACAACAATACCTGCACTAAGGATGTAACAAGATTATAAGCTATTGTTATTCAGATATTGCAGTGCTGACATATTAGTCTTTCATTTCACAGTCCTTCAAAAGGTTAACATTTCTCCTAATTCTTAAAATAGTATTAAAAAGCTACAGATATTTCACTATGCTGTCAGTGGTACTTAACTGAGAAACAAATGCTGGAAATTCAGATGGGAAAAAATAGGAAAAGCTTCATTTTGAAAAATTTAATGATTTAAAAATGCCCCCTACACCGAAAAAAAAATTTTGCCCACTAAAAGTAACTTCCATTATATATGTGTGTATACATGTGTGCGTGCGTGTGTATGTACTGACAATAGCTAATTAATAGTTCTAAATATTCTCATATCTCATGAAGAAAAATTACTAGAGCTACTTCTGTCTTTGACCAATATAATCTGTAATTATCTGTCACAGGAACAGATTTGCCTGTTTTAATCTGTAGCTGTCCTTCCCATGCTTTGAATAAAAATTAAACCAAATCTTATATCCAAAGCATATTGATTTATGAATACATAAGAGCAAAAAACCAAACACAAACTCAAGGAAAAAAAAAACAAAAAACAAAAAACCACCAGCCTTAGAACTTTATACCTTTAGATTGTTAAATGATCTCTTGGCAGTCTCAGCATGTCACTGAGCAATACTGTTAGAGGGAAAGTGCACTTCATCATGGACCTTCTCTATGCCTTCACATACAGGTAGACTTAGGGATTTAATTCTGCAACTTCAACAATTCATCTGAATACCCTTTCCTCAACACTTTTGTATTTCCCTTCTTGAATAGTATGCTATCCTGCTGCAAACATGGGACCTGTTAGGTCGTTTTTGACTGAAGTGTTACAAGTTCAGCATTGCAGTAGCTGCTCTGCTATGTGCTGATGGATGGAGCAGAGAGGTCTGCTCTACTGTCTGGCTGCCATGCCTATTGATTACCCAACGAAAACAAACATCAGACCTATTTGTAGAAGGTCTCTGCAGCCCAGAAAACATCTGCTGACAATCCATATTTTTATCATGCTTTGAACTCCAAAAAAACCAGTAATGTTTTTTAAATATTTGAGGTCTGTGATGTACTAAGTCTATACCCCATAAGACTGCCTTTCTCAGAGAGATTTCTGAGGCTCACATACAAAAAAATGCATCTTACAGATGATGGAGACAGCAGTGACTGTATGCTATAGCCACTTAAATTCAACAGTTAATGTATCAGTCTGTGCAAGATGTTACAATTATTCTATACTACGTAATTAAAAATGACATCTACTAGCTTGTTATTTTTGACCACTGCAGCCATAGAAAGACCATTCTTTTCATAAAAAACAGTCTAAAAGTACATTATGAATAACACTCATCCATTAGCATCCAATAATTAACACTTTGCTCTGTCTGCATATCTTTACAAGGACATTTTTGTCCCCCCAGCTTTTGAAGCACCCTAGTGAGACAATCATAGCTACCATTTAGATGAGAAACAAACTAGGGCTTTATTGCTCTACTTTTCCAAACAGATTACATGATAGTAAATTGCAGCACATGGAAATACTTTTTGAAAGACAAAAATAGAGGCAGACTTTATATTTTGAGGAAATGAACTAGCTAGATTTCCAGACGAAAGGCTTATTTTATGCTGCAGCCTATTGCTTGTTTAACTGCTTGTATATGCTTCCAGCATTGAAATGATACAATATACAGCTATAGCCAAACCATAAGATGTAAAAATTAAACTAGTAAATATCATGCTGAATTCAGAATGATAGTCATAGACATTTATAATCTCCAGCAGCAAGTTTCTCAGGCTGCCAAATGTTTTTACTTTAAGATGAATGTCAAGGATTTATCTGTATTTGTTCTCGAACACACTGCAGGAGTGCAATGCATTCTTTATTTGCAAACTGTAGGATATTTTTCTGAGTAAATACATAAGTTGGCACAGTCTATCTTAATGGAAAACCTATTATTTTAATTACTAAGGGGTGGTGTACCCTTTTGCTTTGGATTTTTTGAATTAGTAATTAATGACTTCATCACAAATAAATCACCATTTATTTCTTTCATTTCAGTGAATTAAAATGAAGATAACTCATTTCAGAGAATTTTCAATACTACCCTAGGGTTATCAGGACAAAAGGTACCATACAGGAGTGAGGAGGCAGGATGCAGGTTTAGGAACAACTGAAGCCAGAGAAAACTTAAATGTGAAATAATATGCACAAACATTTCTGATTATTGGTATTAATTACTGTTTATCTTGCAAACTCTGTTGCCAAGAAGTAGAAGTCATCTTCACAAATAAAGCAGATGTAAAACTCGGTCACCATAGGAAAAAAGAAGGAAAAAATTCCACATCACAAAAGGCACCTGGTTAGGAGACAAGTCAAGCCCTGGATATTGTCATAAAGAAATTGTCCAGTTCTTCTTTATAGATACCAAAACTTCTTCAGCAGGCTTAGTTTTAGAGCCCTTCCTTTGAGATTGCTTGCCCCTACCCCAAGTAACATCAGAGCATACTCCAATAGGAAATCTTTTCCTTTTATTTGCTGCTGGTGTAACCGGTCCTTGGATGGACTCAAATCATCACAGCTCTTTGGACTCAAAATTATTTTGGGTAGCTGGCACTTATTTGGATTTGCTTCCTCTAGAGACATGGAAAAGACCATTCCAGTTTATCAAATCCACTGTATTCCCATTAAATACGATCCAAATTTTAAATGTAAACAGAAAGTTTCATCAAGCAAACAAATACATTCTGGCTTGTAAACTGGAAAGCACATGTGTGAAGGAGCATTTAAAGTAAAAGAGAAAGTAAAACAAAAAAAGAGCAGAAAGAAAAAAATTCTCAAAATCTACCCAAAATCAGTCTATTCCTCCAGCTGCTGCTCAAGGTCTTGATGAGGTTTTTCTCAAGCAAGTACTTAAGGAAACAATTAAAAAATATCCTGCCATTGCAGTAATTGGTATTAAGATTTTATGATGTATGGACTACCATGAATTTTTCAGCAGATAAGCAGCTTTTTTGAAGCAAATTCAGAAGGACTGTGTTTTTATTTACTTTTGTAGTCCCGTTAGGAATAGTTCATACAAATTATTCACTAAAGTGTTGTCTTTTAAAGTGGACTCCTGCTTTGGGTTTTCAGTTCCTTATTTGAACCTAAGTGTTTGCTTGTAGCAACTAGAGTGCAGTAATTTCTTAGTGTTTTAAAACTTTTCTGTTCTAGGTGAATTTAGTTTTTTTCTTTTATTTTGTTTTGTACTTTTATACACATACACGCACACACACACACAGACACATGTGTATTTATAATACCATCTTGTGCTTCACTGCTGCTTTTTTTGGGTATTATTTTTTTAATAATCACCTGAGGATCTTTGAAGTACTGACCTTTTTACATGCATTAACCTTTTTCATCTTCAAAAGTCAGTTGAGTTACAACTCTTTATTTAACACATGGAGGTTCTTTTTTTTAACCACTGTTATTTCTTTTAATTTTGAGGGGTTATTTTAAATTTTTTTGCCTTTTCTTTCTAGCATTCTCTTTTAGAAGACTACATAGAATTTATTCCTATATCATGCTGGTTTTAGGAAGTTCCAAGTGACATTACATTAGATGTAAACAGAGGTTTTGTTCTTATTCCTTGTAGTGAGGGTGGCAATTTTCCATCAGCAGAACGCAATGATAGACATCATTTTAGCCATTTTTCCCTTTTTCTTGATTCATACAATGATTTGAAACTTTGTTCTGCTACTTCTCCAGCAGTGCTGTTGGAACATAAACCCAAACCACAGCTTGTAGTTACATGGTTGATTTTTTAATCTCTGAGATGATAGAGAGTACTACCTATGTTGAACTCTTTCAATTCAAAGAGAAGGAATAACACCCTGATTTATTAAGCAGAAATCACCATATATAAATATGTGCCTGAAAGTAGGAATAGAAGTTAGAAAATTAGGCAAATGCTTCTGCAGACAGAACATGAGAAAGGACTTCTTTCTGTTCCTGAGAGTCTAATTTTCAAGTTACTACAGTACAAGCTATGACTGTATTTATGTATCTTGTCTTGTCTATGTCCTTAATTTGTCATGATTCCAGTACTAAATTATGGAAGATGACTATCTTCCATAAAGACAAGAAATGTAGACAGGGTACAGAAAAGGAAGGATTTAACAAATGGCTGTGATAGAATAAAAAGTCATTGAGCTCACTTATTAATGTTATAACAGAAAGCAAGAATTTGTGCCACCCTAACTAGGTATGAACGCAGTATTTGGATCTTATTTTATAAGACTGTCTGAAATATTTTACTTTCACTGCTGATATGTCTCAGGTACAGTGTCCAAACAGGTGCTTTTTGCAACATGGATCCCAAAATCTGAGCTTCATGATTCTGCACTCTGAGTTTTCTGGCAAAATTATGCTTCAGAAAAATCAGCCAGTTAGGCTAAAAAAGCTGTTTTCACACAATACTTTGGTACTGCAATAAGTTTTGCATGGTTCAGAGACTGATTTTTCTCTAACGGATTTTTGGAAAATGTATCCTACACATTGCATCAATTCACGTGTCCCTTGCAATGATGCATCAATTCCCAAAATCTATTGTAAGGACAGACAGCATTGAATGCTTTGGTTGTTCATCCTCTGTCTGCATTTTTGTGCATGGCCTTCAAACTCAGATGCTCCAAATTTGCAGGCAGTTAGTCTGCATGGACAGCCTGGCTTGAATCATCGAGGAGCGTGGGGTGAGGCAAATGACAATTCTGAATGCATCAGTAGTATGATACACCCTACCAGCCATATTTGCATCAATTTTGAAGAAAAAAATATTATTAGATCAACTGCAATATCCTCTAATTATCAACAGTGCAAGTTTGATGAGGATCTGCTGTGATTTAAACACTCATGCCTGCTGGTCAGGAAATATGACCATTTGTTATTTTTACAGGAAACTTTCCTGATACCATAATTCTGTGGTTTTAAAAAATATTTTATGAAGAATATGCAAGACAAAATGTATTAGGGCTACACAAAAATTAAGTGATATATTTTATGTGATTAAAAATATCTAGATAAGGAAAAAGTGAATTTTTTCCATGTGCATATTCATGGGACTTTTTAATTGAGTACCTACTTAATCAAAGACAAATTAGACTCTGTATGATCCTAATTACAGGGCTACTACAGCTATCAGAGTGTCTAAATTCAAACATCCTGAATTAATCAATCTTTACACAGTGCATATTTGAACAAATTTCCTTAACATGACTGTATTTTTAAATGAAATGAATCAGCTGCTGCAACACACTGCTCAGGTTCAGTCTGGAGAACAAAAGGGTAGAATGACACCTCCCAGACACTGAGTCATGCTAGTTCTTGAGTGGTTTGCTATGTGGTGTTTCTAAATGAATCCTGAGGACATTATGACTACCCCCAAGTACTGCTGTGTATGATTGAAAAAGGCACCTGGAGTTTATACCATTACAAGCATATTCAGCAAGGCAGCTCCTGGCCTCAGGATACAAGGATGGCTTGCAACCCATCACATTAGGTGCAGCTGCTTTTTCTAATGTCCTCATGGATGATTTTGAATTTAGAAACCAAGAAGGAAGACTAGGTATGATATTTTTCTTTTTTTTTTTTACCAAAGTACAAATGAATTTAGATATTTTTCTTGTAAAAAGGACACACTTAGAAATTAATCTGCATCCAGAATCTTTCTTCCAAATAAATGAATAAATTGAGTTAAGACAATGAAAAGTATATCCAATTAACATCGAATGAAGATGAAACCTTTTTAGTAATCAGAAGTGTCATCAAATATGCACTACTGTACCTCCAACTGATAACAAGACACCTTTTCTAAATTATGCTCTCCTAGTAGAAGGGCCTTGAATAGTCATGTATTATGCATATAGTATCTGTGATGAAAAAAAATTCTGTGTTTCTGAAATTGAAATGCATGTCTGTACAGTACGATTTTTTTCTGTTAAACTGAACCAGGGAGGCAAATTTTCAGGACTCTAGTTTGTAGACCTTAAAAATGGTGAAAGAATGGACTTGTTCTCACCCAGCAACTCAATGACAGTGATGTCACATCTCTACTGTGAAGTGCAAGGCATGTCAGGGGCTCATGCCTGTCAGGGACCCATGACAACTGTCCACACTGGAAATGCCTGCCCAGACTCAGGATGTTATTGAGCTCTGTGCACTGCACTGGAGCACTGGCTTCTGCTTGGGCCTGAACCATTGTGCCTGTACAGTTTTTTGGCACCTGGGGCACCACAAACACCATTTTTTGTAAGAGATTACTTAGGAAAAAGTAAGCAGCACCTATTCACAGCATTTCTGCAGTGTAAAGAAATAGTATAATCATACCTTTTTTTCCTTTTTTTTTTTTTTCTTGCAAATATAAGGCAGTAATTCAAAGGAGATATCATTTGGCTATCGTCAGTTGCGGCTCCTGGACTGAGATGTGGGAAGGATCAGAAGTCTGTCTATCTGTCTATTTAAGCCTATGAAAATATTACAGTTGTCTTAAATGGAAAGAAAGTTTCTCCTCCTTCTTCCCATTGACCTGATGAGGATAACCCAGATCATTGCTAGTATTCCAGTTTTAGAACTCATCTAACTGATAACAAAGTAATATCTGCATGTAGATAACCAAGCTGCAAGGATCTTGAGGAAGGAATGCATTTTCATTTCTTTGTCTTGCTTAAAAACATGTTTTTCAACCTCTATTTCTCAAATACTTTACGTCAGATTCTGGAATGGAAGCTGTCAGCCCTTTCCATGCATGTGGATGGCTCCTTGAGGATACCACACATTGATTCTGCAAAAGACATTAATACAAGAAAGAAAAAAACTGCTACTTCTCTTTTTTCTTATCATTCTTCATTCTTCTGGGAGGAGATGCACACAAGCTCTGCTTCTATCTGTTTTTAGTTGCCAACCCAGTAGTGGAAATATGGGTTGATGACAGTGTACTGGGCTACTTGAATCACTGATATAGATTGAAATGTGCTCCTTATTTTCTCAAGTTTAAATCCTTTGTGGCAATCAATCCTTGTTTTCTCAGGTGCCAGTAACCCATTGCTTCTTCACTTTTGGGAGCAAATCAACAGGGCCAGGGAACTGCTTAGATCAGATGGAGCTGGGCTGATGAGCAAAATCAGAAAGTCAAGATAGGGACTGAAAAGTTTGCATAGCAGTGTAGCCTACAGTACTTGAATTAATTACCTGACAGATACATTTATTTTTCTTTTTGAAAAGATTTCTTACAGCATTTCTTAATGCCACAGAATACCTTCAGTCTAGTCCATTAACGGGATTGAAAGACCAAGAGTGAACAATTTATTTTTATTTTTTTTCCATGATAGAAAAGTTCAGTTACGCTCCCCTAACAATGTGAGAAGCTGAGTTAAATATGGGATCTGACATTATTCACAAAATTGTGGTGATAGAAGGGACAGCCTGATCAAAAGAGTAAGAAGAATGAATATCAGATAATGAAAAACCCATTAGACAGGATAAACTGAAAAGGTTTGCTACTATAAAGAAATTCTACTTGTTTTCTTCTATTTCTGCTTATTCAGAACTTGAATCTATTGTTAATTCAGACTGCTAGACATTTCATTTTGTTTTGCATTTCTTTGAAGCTTTAAAATGTACAAAAGACCACAAAATTTTCTAGGTTGCTTTCATAAAAACCTCAATTAATCCTCTTGCAATTCCTTGAGTATATGACAAGGAAAAATATTTGTGTAAATTTGGTTTCTGTTCTGACTTAATAACAAATGGCATGATTAATGATAATCCATGGCATTTAGCAGCTCTGATCCACTAGCCACCAAATCCTTAGCTAGTTAGTAACCATTGAGATATACATATCAAGAAAGCCCCATATTTCAGTTTATAGAATAAAAATGTCACAGAAGACCAGAAACCCCAGGCTATTTATAGAATGGATATTTCACAGTAAGATTTCTATTAGTGACTGTTTTCCTGTGAGAATTATCAGGAGAAGCTGAGAGAAAGTACTCTGTGCCAGTAAAGAGGTGCTGGGGAGAAAACCAGGGAGTTTGAAGAGATGCACAGTGCAGACCAAGGTGCCAGGCAAGGCAGTGACCTGGCATAGCTGCTGATGGCCCAGGTATATCAATGTTTACCTGCCCAGGAAAATATCCTAGCCATGATTACCAAAATGTATCAAAAAGTCAGCATCAACCATTTTTTGTGTAGAAGAAGAGTAGAGAGAAGAACATGCTACTCCAGAGGTTTTAATTTACATCTAATCACAAGTCTGAGAGACAGCAGACCAACTAAAAGGCAGTCAAAGTGCAAGAAGCCTGGCATAAATTTCAAATTGAATAAATTTAAAATTTTATAAAAAAGTAAATTTTAAAATTTAAGTTTAAATAATTAATAATTTTATTTTATAAAATATATTTAAATAAATTTAAATAATAATTTTTAATTAATAAAATTTAATTTATTAAAAATTTATAAAAAATAAAATCTTGTCTTAAATTACAATCCTCCACTGCATGAGTACTGACTACTTTGCTGAGTGAGCTGCTTCCAGCCCAAGGTTTAACCCCTATCAGAGCACCGTTGGAAGTCTGCTGAAAAGAATACCTAGAAGAAGTTGGTGAAGGGTCTGCAGAAAAAGTTGCATGAGGAGCGGCTGAGGGAGGTGGTGCTGGTTAACCTGGGGGAAAGGAGGCTCAAGGGGGACGTTTTCACCCTCTACAAGTTCCTGAAAGGAGATTGTAGCCAGTTAGGGGTCGGTCTCCTCCCCCAGGTAACAAGTGATAGGATGAAGGGAAACAGCTTCAACAGGCTCCAGGGGAAGTTTAGGTATATATATTAAGAAAAAATCTTCACCAAAAAGGGTTGTTAAGAACTGGAACAAGCTGCCCAGAGAAGTGGTGGAGTCACCATCCCTGGAGGTATTTAGAAGATGTGTACATTTGATGCATAGGAACATGGTGCCTTAGCAGTGGGCTTGGCAGTACTTGGTTCATGGCTTGACAATCTTATGGGTCTTTCCCAACGTAAACAATTCTGAGACTTTGAATATGCATTTTCTCACTCTGCTTTTGCTCCTATAGCTTTTGAAGGCTTGGGTTTTTTTCTCCTGAGTTTGCACTGGTCCCCAGTGTGTCCAGCTGTATGCACAGGCAGGTTTGGCTGCTCTGTGCAGCTGTAAGTGCTTTCCCCTGGTAGACTATCAGTGGGCAGGGACTCCTGCCAGCACTGTGCTAGCATTAAACCAGGTTCAATCCTTTCTTGCTAGTGCATGGGTGTAAAAGGCAACACAAAAACTGGTGAATGTACCTGCAGTTTGCTCCAGACAAATGAGGAAACTAAAGACAGCACATAACCCTGAGTGGCAGACCTTGATATGTGCAGCAGAAGCTGATTGCTTATGACAAGTGAACTTTCAGAGGACCTGATTGTGTGTGACAACAGCAAGGAGAAGGACAAACAAGTTTGCTCATCTGTGTCCAAACTCATGGCAAGGCATATATGGGCTGCTGAAAACTCAGCTAGCTGAGACTGTCGAAAGAGCATATCACTGTTATTTCTGGTGTTCTCAGATCAGAAGATGATGCAAACTGACAAGCACTGAGTTTGCCTGTAAGGGTTCATATCTCCAGTGATTTTAGTCAGCTTAAGTGAGCTCTTCTTCCTATATTTGCATCACTGTCTTCTGTTCTACTTGGAGAGCATTGGGACACAAATTAAAGAGGTGGGTTTATTAGCGATACTTACCAGTAATACTTCTACAGGAAACTTATACCAGCAGAATGTGAAAAGTGACATGCTGCTCTCAGAATAACAGTAGATGCAGCCATTAGTTGGCCTCTTGATGAAGGCAACTAATGTGTTTATAATTATGGGAACCAGAATAGGTGCCTCTGGCAGTAACACTGTGGTGTAGGTGTGCTGTACCATGGTCCCCACAGCCCTGACCTGGCACACACTCCAGCCAGTATTGTGAAGGTAAAATCAGTGTGTGTGCTATCCACCTGCACACACTGTTTTCCTCTGAAAAAAAAAAAAAAAAGGCAGAGAATTGAGGAAAGAAAGCAGTAGTGCTGTCTGAACTGAAGAGACATCTGGACTGTGGGGGAAAGTAAAGCAAAGCACACCTAGTCCAGCTTGGAGCCAGAATTGGAGTTACCAGTCCATAAGATGTGATGCACATCAGTCACTGAAGCAGAAAAACAGGCAAGGCAGTAAGTCACAGTGACTGCAGTAAGAATACTGATCTAGAGATGCTGAGAATCCTCATTCATCAATCAATAGAGGTGATGAAGACAAAGGTATATGAATATATTCATTTTTCTGGGAACAGGTTCTTCTTCCACTGTATTATCAGACCTTCCACTGAAATACTTTATATCTGTGACCAAGAACTCTAAATAAAAAATCCTATCCTTAACCAGGTAAAACAATTTTAAGTCATTCACTGTTCTGTGGGTCTGGAGATCATCATATCATTAAATACCTCTGAAAATAAAAAAAGGTAGGGAGTGCATATATGGTGAATATAGATCAGATGAAGAGATTGCTCTCAGAGGAATATTTACTGGGCTGGCCTACTACAACAAAACTGTTTCTAAAGAGGACTTTGGTGTAGTGCAATGTCCTGTCTATGGTCCACATTTGTGTGTTGTTCACAGAGAAGGACACTCTATTTCACAGTTACCATCCTCAATTCAGTCAGTGCTGCTTCTAGGGAGTTTTTTGCGACTGAAACAGTGGTTGCTCAGAGTCTGTAGAGGAGGTGGCTTAAAAAGGAGTCAAGAATAACCAACTGAGATCTGCATTTATCTCAGAAAAGATGGGAAGGGAGATGCCCAAAACTCCTGTACAGAACTTGGCAGAATAAAAAGTGTTTAGCTGTCAAGTAGGTACAAAATTCAACTTCACTAGATTGAGGAAAAATTTTCATTTTCTTCTCTTCTCTTTTCACTTTAATAGCAAATTATAGGTGAAGAAAGTGTAAATTCAGCTCCTTACATAGGAAGATAATGTATTTTGAACAGTGATGCCCTAAAAGGTAATGAACATAGATGAGAAAACCAAATTCAAAGACACCTCTCAGCCTCATATGACAGTATGTTTCAAACTATGTTGACCATGATCAAATGCAGCCTTTTAAGTTATCACAGATTTTATTTGCTGGCTGAATTTCACAGAATTTAAGATTGGAAATTTTTATGTGGAAAAGCAGACATCTTAACCATCCAGGTTAAGATGTAATTACATACTTGCACATGCTTATCTGGGATTTGGCATGTACAAACAAATGCACTCAAATATTTCACAGTACAATGGCTAGAACAGCCTTCTCAAATTTCTGTCCTACTTTTGGTTGTTGTGGACAACTTGAGAAAACAACAGCAAAGACACCCTAAAGTGAGAGGGGAAAATTTAAATGTTTGCTTAACCACTAAGTGACCAAGCTTATACATGGTCAACCCTAATAAAGGCCATGAAGCTGCAGCAGTCTAATTCACCAGGCTAATGAAAGTGGTCACAATGCAAATGAATAGTAAAACTCCAGTTCATCTCCCACCCTTTGAGGAGAAAAGTGGTTCCAGTCACCTGGCAAAGTGTTCATGCTTTGCTTTGACTGCCATTTTTTCCTCTAAGTGTTGGATGTTTCTAATATCATTACCTGACATCAAACAGTTTTGAGGATTCAGGTCCAGATCCTGTCCTGGCAGACTTCAGGTAGAATTGTCCCATGCTCCAGCTTATCTGAAATCTAAAGTAAATTTTTTATCATTCATTCCCCAAATTGAAATAGTTTTTTATAAATATTGCCCTTTTTGATGGACTCGTCACTGTTGAAATTTTTGCTATTTGAAATTAATTGGTTATTTATTCTCCTCATTCCTGTGTAATTCAATGTGTATGCTGAGACTTCATCCAAAGATATTAGTCCAATAATATTTTGATCATGACATTTAAAACTTGCTTTTTCCTTGTCTTATAACAGAAGTCTTTACTGTGCACACAGAAAAGTATATTTCACATTAGAATAACAAAATCCTTTTTATTTTATGTGAATTGTTGTTGAACAAAGATAGAAAGTCACATATGAGATAAAATTATGTATGTAGATACCAATAGAAAACCTTATCAGAAAAACTGAGTTATTCATTAAAAGTCAGAAAAAAGTTAAGACAATCACTGTTTTCCCTTATTACAGAAACACATGTAGTTCACCACAGGAATGAAAGAAAATGTCCTTTTTTGGGGATTTCACACTAATTTCCGTGGACATGATCAATTGAAACAAGGTATTATGCAGTTCCCAAAATAGATTCAGGTTTTTATAAGTCCTTCTTGTAATATTATCTAAAAGCAAAAGAAAGACAAATTAAGACAATTAATAAGTGTACTTTTTTTAATCTACTGCAACAAGGGAAATAAACTTTTTAATTGGAAAGGGGAAAATAGTGAAATTAATAATGCATAATATGCCAAAACCCCAAATATTACAGGAACTACTCTTGTAGTAAAATTGGCTTCCAGTACTTGTAGGTTTTGGTAATAGTAAGTACTTTTTCTCATGGATATTAGAGTTGACATTATTATTTTAAGCACACCTTAAAATTGCTTCCTTATTTCATTTTATTTTTAGTGTAGGCAAACAACATTAGGAGACAATAATCTACTAGCAGCTCCTGCAGCCCCAGGATACCATGGGTTTCTTCAAATCATCCAAGATCTCCTGCACCTCTTCTGACCACTTCTGAGTCTCCACATGTCTAGAATGATTATCATATCTCAGGTGTGACATTTCTCTGTCCCCGGGGAATCTTTTACTGAATTCTCTTAATGTGCTATCCTTTAAGTCTGCAGTGTTACTCTGCCCACGTGTCTTTTTCTTCTGTTGTCTTTCATATGACCTGTTTTTCTTAATTCTGGTACCTCCTTATGTTTACCTCATTTACCATCTGTTGTTGTTGTTGTTGTTGTTGTTGTTGTTTGTTGTTNCACGTTCAGGATAAACTGAGCATTCTGCAGTGCTTCTGTGTCTGCTGAGATTTGGGTTCTAAGCATGGGCTTCCCACTGCCCCAGTGGCTTGACTCAAGTCTTTTCAAGAGGTGAAATTTCACGCATGGGCAGAGAGTTGGATTAATTCCTCCTGATTTTAAAGGGACTAAGGGTTCCTCCATAGGCCGTGGGAACAAAGCATCAGGCACCTACAACAAACATGAACCACAAAAGTAATGGAAACATTTAATTTTCCTTCTTCGACCTTTTCCTCGTGTGCCAGGGGCATGGTCAGTTGGAAGTACAGTACTCATGGTGGTGAACAAAAGCTGTGTATTATTATGAAAGGATAGGTGTTCTGCCTTGAAGCACAGTCCTGCCTGAAGAGAAGCCTGTGCCCAGCACGTGCCTGGCAAGGATTGCCAGATCAGTTCACAGTACTGTCCTTCCTCCTAGCATGTGATCTGCACATACAGGGAAGCAAATTTCTCTGAATAACCAAAGACTAATTTGAGACTTACCAAAGATAGAGGCCTCATTTAAGATCTATTTAGAGATGGTGAGTAAGACTTAAATGTTTTGCAGACCATTTACTGGCCTTTCACAGGGCCACGAATGTCACAGTGTGACGAACATTACCCTGAAGTGATGGGTTGGCAATGCGTTAAATCTCACTTTAGAACTCCTTGCACCAGATCAAAAAATCTGAGTTGAAATATTGATCTGTCATCTTACTGTGACAGTCCAAATGCAGTAAAAAATGCTAATGTTCTGTCAGCCTTCCTGTGAGATCAAGCACTCTGTCCCTAATATCCTAACTTGAGCATTTTTTTCTGTAAATAATTTCTTTAAAACTTGAAAGTCAAGATAATTTAATGTGCCACAACTCTGCAGAGCCTTCATCTGTACTTATTTTAACTGATCTGTTGAAGTTTTCCTGCAGATAATGCAAAACTCAGATTTAAACCCAAACTGCCATGATTCATTCACAGTTGAGTTCAACACTAAAACCTTCCTCTTGTCTCTAGAATTTGTACACATTTCTTTCACTGTACTATTTGCAAAATAGAGCCAAATAAAGCATTCTGTAATGGATCAAGTTATTTTCTTGACCTAAGTGGAATAGCAAAACCCTGTAAAAGTGAGAAAAAAGAATTTGTGAAAAGGTCAAACCTTGATAGCACTCTGCCTTAACACTTCATATTATCAACTTAATGGATATGACTTATGCAGGTAAGTTTTCCCAAGGAAATAATTAGCACTTTTTGCTCCAAGGTTTGCTTTTTTTGAAGGTGGTCACCACATTTGTCCTCAAACAGTACAGAGGTTTCTCATTATCTACTCGCTTATTTTTCTTGCTTTCTGAAACCTCAATGCACGTATATATTGTGTAGAAATTTGGCCTTCTGTAGGAGAGAAGAAACATTTGTGTACTAGTATTTTCTTTAACAGAGTGTTTGCCTTCCAAATTTCAGCATATAGTTAATCCAAAAAGACATAAGTTAAAAGGTATATCAGATCACATAAGAATACCATCAGAATCAGGCAAAAGTTCTGATCTGCTTTCATATCAACACCCGCTAATATTAAAAATTAAACCAAATAGCTATTCTGAGGATTACTCAGGAGCAAATAATGCTTTATTGTATTAGAAATCAAGCCCAATAAGTAGGGGAGAACTCAACTAGACAATTACTTTACCGCCTAATTTGTATTTTGTAAATGCTGGTGTTTGATATCTATGTTTGCAGAAGTACCCTTTCTGCATTCAGGACAGGTCGTAGAGGTGTTTAACTCATTAGGATGTGACAGATTAAAATGAAATTGATCACCTTATTCCAGAGCATACTGCACATTTGTTTTCATTTGATGACTGTCCTCTATTTCATTTGGTATGACTGACTGGCATTTCATCAGGAAAGATTAAAGACTTCACTGGATTTGTTAGACACAGGCTTGCATTTCATTGCCAAAACCAAGGATAGTTGTACAAACACTAACATGATTCATAGTTGCTGAAATGTAATTTATACAGATCTTTCATTTACTCTTACTCAGCAGCACCACTCATGTTCAAGAAACTGTCATCACATGAATGTTGAAGAGTGAAGGTTTTCCAAAACTGCTGTTCGAGCATCCAACTCATGATCAAATAGCAAAGCTGCAGAGAAAATATCATGGTAAAAGAGGAAAAGAAAAAATCCTCAAATCAAAAATGTAAACCATGAATTTCAGGTTAAAGTAAAATAACTGCTTTAGTAATTTCAAAACATTGTGTTTGGATTCAAACATTTAACTCTCAGCACAAATTAAGTTATATTTCTTTAAAATGTTATTTGTTATGAAAAAAACGAACTCTCAGTTTTGAGCGATCAAGAAACGCTGCTCTGAACTTTCCTCAAATATTTTTTTTAGCATTTAGAGCTGACAAATTTTTAGTATTTAGAGCTGGTCCTTTTCTTAAAAAAACTTTTGGTTTTTTAATGAAGAAAGCTTTCTTTCCTGTGGGCAAAAGTTGAGATTCTTTACCTGTAGGAACACCAGGTCCTGGGGTAAGAACCAGCCCATGCATTGTGAATCTAAATGATAACCAAGTGAATTTCAAGCACCTTCTGTTTAAAACCCCAGGTCTTTTAGGACAGAGAAACAGAAGAGTACTGGGGAGCTATCTGTTGGCACACTTCTGTTACACAAATATATGGAACAAAGCTCTTTTTTCCCCCACTTTACCCTCTTCTGTAGAGTTTCTTCATCACTGTAAGAAAAATGATGACACTTTAAATGTCTTGTCATTCTTGACTGAGAGACCCTTTGGCATTACACCTCTGTTATCTTCCTATAGTAATTCTGAGGTTGGAATGATGGATAGCCATTAGTGATGGAGGACTTGATGATTCATGATTTTCACTGTTGGCATTAAAGAGGATCACTCTAGGTGATTCACCATTGATCAGCTTTTACACTTAGGCTTGGAGCTGAAGCAATATGGAATCTATAATTGGCATTGCAGAAGAGTTGTTAATTGCATTTCACGTGAATTCCTGGCCTGCAGAGGTTCCAGCACATTTTATTGGGCTTGCCCCAGTGTGGGTACATACAAATACTGGGGATCTGCCATCTCAGGATTTGCTCATCAGAAGTCAAAATGGTGTGATCTGTAAGTTCACAGTTTATAACAGGAATGTCCACTGAACTCTAAACCAGTCACATGAGAAAATGCCATAGGATTTTTTTTCTTCTCCAATAATGATGAATCATGTTAAATTTAGTTGTCATGATTATGAAAGACTTTCAGTATTGTACTAAATCAATATGCTCTTTTTGTCACTAAATCTAAAAATACAGACAAATGACATTTGACACTGATTAATTCCTATTTTAATAACCATGAAATTACTTGTTGATAGAAATGAAAAATATCACATCTGCCAGTGAAAGCAAAAGTAGCAGGACATTTCTAATTTTCCAGTGTAGAACTTTGAGCCAAGAAATTATCCATCTCTCTGAAAGAGTTTACTGTACACATGACAGAAGCAATGCATCTCTCATTCTAACTGGAGTCTTAAAAACTTGGGAGTATTAGTGTATTTATAGAATTAATTGACAGGAGATGAATTGCTACCATTAACAACATGACTGACTAAGACTGACTGTCTGACAAAAATCATTCTCATTCTTCCTTTTCAATCTAAAACTTATTCTTTTCTCTTGAGTGGAGCTGAATTCACCCTGTTTGACCGAATATTAAACAAGTGATAGAAATTAAGCTGCATATAATCTTAAGGGCTAATATTAATCCAAAGTGAATAATGAAAGTGTATAGCCTTTACAGTGAAGACAGAAGAATTCTGTCAGCTTTAGGCTTTCATAGGAAAAAGCCCAAAATACCAGAAAAAGGCATCTAAAACCATTAGGGCATTCTGAATCTGACATTTACCAATTTAAGTGTTCTTGTAATTACGTGCTTTATGCTTGCCTGAAATATATCAAACACTTTTAATGCATACTTGTAGAGAAAGTACCTGACATAACCAACTTATAGATGAGCATTTACCTTGTAAAAGTAATTTTTTTTCTTTCAGAAGGCAAGAATAACTTATTTAGTAGTCTTCTAATGAAGAGTAACATTAAAAAGATGATTATGAACAGTGATGCACCTTGATTTAAAAAAGAATACAAAACATTCTGCAGGCAATTTCTATGCAAAAATTAGCATCTGAATATCCAAAAAACAACACATAAGTTGCCTACACTAAGTCTCTACACTTTTCTCAATACATGATGGATGTCACAAACCAATGAAAATGTTAATACAATTTAGGGCTGCAGTACTTTCGGACTGTTACTGGTTGTAAATGATCTCACTGCGCTTTTGCAGTTAATGAAATGCTTGGTTTTGAGTCAGACTTTATGTTGGCAACTCCATTTCATTCATCCTATTTTCCAGTGTGTGTTAACTACCTATGATATTCTCTATATTTTTGTTTGGGGATTTTCCCCCCCTTTAACCACATTGAATATAGTTTAAGCAGTCTAAGGTATGCCTTTTTAATTCCAGAAGTAGAATTACCATCCATTGGTAGTACCATCCATTGGTAATGGATAAGGCTGTCACCTCAGTACTTGTTTAGTGCATACAACAGCCCTGCAGGTTCCTCCTTGGAACTGGAAATATAGTAGTTTAAAACAATCAAATCTTCTTTTGTGTTGTCTTTAATCTACTTTATTCTAGTTCCTTCCAAAATGGACGATATAAATAAATTGAGGAAGATGCAGAAGACTCTGAGGGTAGTACAAGAGCCTCAAGTTCAGAATGAGAACTGAAGCATCCCTGCATGGTCTTTCAGCTCCTTAAGGTGTATTTCATGCCTCAAAACAGCAGCAGGGCTAGACACATAACTTGCAAGTTTGAAGTATGGTTATAAAAAGTTTACAGACTTTCCAGATCCCATTCTAATGAAAATATCCACAATACAGGCAATGTCAACTCTCCTTCTGCATAGCACAGCTCAGCAGACAAGGCAGATTTTGAACTGCATTCTTGGTGATCAGTGATTACTCTGGCTTTTTCCATAGACCCTGCTCTGCAGAAGTCCTTTCCATTGGCCAGAGATAGCTTAGAGCAGATTTGATCCCTTATTCTCCTTTTAACTGCTGTCAGAGTAGATACCATCATTTTACCCTAGACTCACTGCAGCTCACTCCTGACCTTTCTACCCAAGTGGCACATCTCTAATAGCAAAATAATGTTCCCTAACCCTGAAACTGAATGGTGGAATGTATCTCAATTCAGCAAAAAGATTGGCTTCATCCATACCCTTTAGTGGCCCCCACATTGTCTCTCTGATTGTGCCCCTAAACTGTGAATATGGTATTTGACTCAAGCCAGGTAACCTGCAAATATTTAAAAGCTGAAGTTCATCATAAAGTAATGCTTGTGCCTGTGATCAGTGAATTTCTTTGGGAAGATGCAGCCAGTAATTGCAAAAGCACCAAATTTAGTAAATTTAGTAAAAAGAGAAATCAGAACAACTGAATCCCCCTTGCAAACCCCCATGAAACCCTACACGTGAGAAAAAAAATTAGTCACTACAGTGATTGCTTTTTGAGATTCATTGTTTCAGAATTCAGGAGGAACTGCAGGGTTTCTATTACTGATACATTAAATAAAGCAGAAACACACAAAACCAAAGAATCCCTCATTCTAATGCTACACAGATATCTAACCATGAAGAAACTGCACATGAAATAATTCCAGTTAGCACATTAAAGTGAGAGAGACAGCAAAGACCTGCAAATATTTACTCATTTAATAACCCAAATATCATCAACATTGGTAAAAATGGTTGATTTAAAAGACAGCTCTCACTGAAGAAAATCACCTTCTAAAATTGTTTGCCACATCTGTTTCTAATATAATAAACTTGATTTGTTTTATAAAGAAAATGCTCTAAGTGTACAGGTCTCTGATGAATAAAGTGGGGCTTCTAGTATAACATTATTTTGGTGGTGCCAAATACATCAACCATTCCATCAGAACACAAAAAACTTTCACCATCAGTACTAATGTTTGTAAATATATGCTGTTTGGAATTGGTCATAAGTTGTTAATTAATGGATAGGAAAGCCAATATTTTTTTTTTTTTTGACAAACATTATAATAAGTCATATATTTTTACTCTGGGTAAATATTTAATAATAAAATTACCTCTTATTTTTTGCTTAACCACTGTTTCATCCTGCAGCATGGTGAATATTTTGGTTCTGAACCAATAGTTCTAAACACATAACTAAGGTTAGCTATGGTAGTTCAAACTTATATTACAAGGAGAAGGACAATGAATTTTCACGGCACCTGTTCAGCCAGCCTTAGTGCAATAAGAGCTTACATGAAACCTTTCAGGACTCCTTTCACTAAAGTAGATTTATGGATAATACATAAAAATGTATTAGACTTTCCAGAGAATTAGAGATCTTTATGGCTGCGTAATTTCTACTCTAGGTCACAATAAAATTGCCTTGACATTTACTTTCAGCTTGTGAGAAGAAGAAAAGTAAGTACTTTTTTTTTTTTTTTTACAAGAATGACTTGTCTGTCATTCTCCTGCCCATCTGAATATCACAGCCTTCAAGACCTTCATGAAGACAACTCAATTTTCCCTATTAGCTAAATTTACTTGCAATATGACATTATCCTGAATTAAAACCCTTGATGAAAACTTGAAGCCTCTAGTTACGTGCTTCTGGATATGTGCATATACACGATACAAATATCTCCATAAACAACATAGATTTTCTTCCACCATTCTCAATATTTTAAGGTAAAGAACATGGTTACAGAAAAAAATCCCAAAAGAAAACGAAAACCCCACAAAATCTTTCCAAGAGTTTATAACATAGCCTGCCACTTCCCTTCATATCTCCTTACAAAAACAAGGAGACCAGATAAGTTTTGGGAAATCAAATGGAGACATTGGTCTTATATCATATTATGATTTTGTCTAGATAGATAAACTTAGCCACTCCACTTTCTCATTTTGTAATTTGAGTTCATCTCCTGTCTTGTATGTGTAGATTGCCCCATCAGTCAAATGGAATTCCCCAGCTACCAGTCTTTTTCTAGGTAAAATAATGCAAGATGTATTGCACTTCATTCTAGCATATTAAGAATGTTTACACCTTCTGAACTAGCTCACTATCTGTATTTTTCATTGCTCTTCAAAAGTGATACACAACTGGATTTTGTCTCCTGTCTCCTGCAGTCCTGAGTATAGGTTGCCACTCCTGCAAAATGAATAATCTGTGAGAAACAAATATCCTTCAAAAGTCATATATTCAATTATTTCAGTATTATGCAGTATAATCTAGCAGATGCAGTATGGTCTTCAGCCACCCTGGAAACTGATTTTATCTCAATTTTCTACTATAATCTTTATTTAAAGAGAATTCTGTGGTGTTCATTGTTCAAGTACTAAACACTCCTAAGTTTTATAAGAAATGTCTCATCAGGTCTAGATATTATTTTCACTTGAACTAGAAGATATGTTGCTTGTATTTTATGCAAGGTTATGCAGCTTCTCTGAATTGCAGATCTTTTTCAAAGCTCTTGGTGAGTAGAATATTCTCTATAGTACACAAGAAGTTCTCTTGAGAAGCACATATTGAGGTTAAATATACTTGCTCTCATGCTTGCAGTGCATTATTGTCTCTCACGTGGCTTCAGTCAAACTGAATATTTAATAACTTCATAGAAATTAAATTAATTTGGACAAAAAAGTGTTTAGATAAATATTTCAATAAAATACTAAGACTAGTTCACAGGTTTTCTGATTTATCTTAATCATTAAAATACAAAATTAATCAAGATTTGCATATAGCAAATTTTGCCTTATCAACATGAAAGAAGTTTATCACAAACACAAGCATCTTTATTTGTGGGCTTGTAGGCTTCAATTGACTTCAGTGCTTATGAATGATGTCTGAATTATCATGCCAAAAAACCAAAAGTGTAAAAATAAAAGCAAAGTTATTTCTCTCAGTATAGCACAAGATTTTTCCTATAGTAGATTAGTATGGAACTGGGAAGTAGATATTTACTTTAATGACTGTAGTGAGTTGGCCTTGGCTGCATGCTACATGCACACCAAGCTGTTCCATCACTCCCTTCCTTGTCAGGATGGGGAGAGGGATAAGATGGAAAAAAATCCCTTGGGGGTCAAGGAAAAGGGTAGTTTAATAAAACAAAAGCAAAGGCCAGAGAAGAAAAGGAAAACAAAATATTTATTATCTACTTCCCATCAACAGGTGATGTCAAGTCACTTCCTGAGAAGCAGAGCTTCAGCACGTGTAGCAGTCACTCCAGAAAACAAATGTCCTAATAACACACACCCGATTCCACTCCCTCTTCCATTTCCCTTAGCTTTTATTACTGAGCAGGTGCTATAAAGTGTGGAATATCCTTTTGTTCAGTTTGGATCAGCTGTCCTGGCTGTGTCCCCTCCCAAGAACTGGCCCACCCTCAGCCTGCTGGTGAGGGGAGAATGTTGGAGACCCAGCCTTGGTGCTGTGCCAGCACCACCCAGCAGTAGCCAAAACACCTGTGTGTCATCAACACCTTTCCAGCACCAACAGGCCAAAGCTGTGGATGAAAATGAAATTGAGTAAAAGTTGAAGATCGGGCAAATGTTAACTGATTTACAGAATTGAAACTCCAGATTTGTGAGCAAAAAATTAAGTCTGACTGCCACAGGAAAATTAACCACATCCATTGTTACAGTGAAGAATATCTGTACTTACTAATTTCATAATTCAGTTGAACATTTAGGTGGCTAGGCCAGTACAAATGTAATTAATGAATTTATTAATTAATGTAATTACATAAACCAAAGTAAAAGGGTACATTAATAATTTGTGGATTAGCAAACTAAATCAAATTTTTACCTCAATAGTGAAGTTTCTTGACAAGTGCAGGAAAAGTACAGTAATTAAAGTACAGTAGTGTCCTCAACCCAGTCAAATGCTCTTACCACTAGGCTACAGAGCCAGACCTCATCTAGCTCAATTTTTTTCCCCAAAATATTGAATTTTGTTGGGTTAATAAGCAGAAATAAATGTTTCAGTAAAAGTATTGAAGGATGTCCCAAACTACAGTCTCCTCTGACCTGACCCTCCCTTTTGATCCTGTGCCTATGTAGCTAGTACATACTTCCCAAATGGGGGAGTTCTAGAGTTCTAAATTTCTACCCTCCACTCACTTCTTAGCTTCCCTGTGTTGATATTGTACAAATGATGGATAAACACCATTGATAAAGCGGGACCAATTTGGAGAGTGAAATAAATTCCTGGTGAGAGACAGTCTTTTGTTTGATTGCAACAAAAGTAAGAAATGTGAGTATCTAGAAATGTGTGTGTCCCCCTCCCCGTTTTTCTTCTTTTTTTTTGGTGAGGTTGGTTGGTTGGTTGGTTTGGTTTTGATTTGTTTTTTGTTTTGTTTTGTTTGTTTTTGTCTTTTGTTGCAACTTCTTAACTTTAGTTTTCTTATTTCCATCCCATTTTTGGAGTGTGTGAAGAAGTGGGTAAAGAACAATAAAATCCATCCCGGGCTACTCTGCTGGAAAGATTTGGGGTATGCCATGGGGTATGGCACTGTGGAGGACTGAGGAGGGAAAGGATTCAAATGTACTGACAGTATTAGGAGACATGAATAGTACCTCAAGAATTATATATTCAGGGTACTGGGGAAGTGGCA
This sequence comes from Peucedramus taeniatus, assembly GCA_013400575.1. Classification (NCBI taxonomy): domain Eukaryota; kingdom Metazoa; phylum Chordata; class Aves; order Passeriformes; family Fringillidae; genus Peucedramus; species Peucedramus taeniatus. Next base: position 110,509 of record WBNO01000430.1, read on the forward strand.
ATCTTTACTTCCCCCACAGAATTCTTCAGGAATAAATCAGAGACACAACTTGTAATAGTTAAAGGAGACTAGCAGGAGAAGACATTAATATTGCTCTTGTCTTAATGACCACCATGAAAACTTGATAGCCTCCATTCCCAGATGACAAGGGACCATTATTTTCAATGTTCTGTGCAGGATAAAAACTTTAAAACCTTAGCCCACTAAAGCTATATTAAGATTTATTATCAGAAAGTCATTTAAGTAATTTCAAAAATGTTCCAGGGGTTTAGATTAACAACCATTTCATTACTTACTACCTTTTTAAACTAGGATTTAACATATTGGTCCATTTCAGCACCAAGTGAGGTTGAGACTTTGCCATCATTTTTTTTTTGAATGTCTGTTCTTGCTGAGGCTTAGTTAAGCATGAATGGTTTTTATCAGTTTTATATCATGAGATTTCATCTCCTAAACCTATTTGTGGCCTTCCAGTTAGCATTTAGTCAATGCTTAGTTGACTGATCTTTTGCTCCATAATTAGAAAAGACTTTGCTTAGAAAAATCATCTGTTACATTTTACTGGTAACAGGGGGGAACAATGTATATAAACTATGTAACTGAGGAACAATATGCAAATTCAAATTAATTTAGATGATTTTTCCCAATGCAGATGATAAAATTTAATGTCTTTTTAGTATCCATCGGGATTTGATTTCTGGAAAGGTTTAATTTGTAGAGTAAATAATTCCAGAAGTGTCTGTGTAAAGATGCAAAGGTATTGCACAATGAGTCAAATTTATTAATAATATCAACAGTAAATATATAGTGAGTTTCTCAGTCTTTATTTTACTTTCTGGAGGCATAAAGAAATTCTGCTTCTCACATCTCCTTTTTGAATTGCTAGTAAATTTTCTGTATTAGATATTTAAAGTAAGTAAAATTCAGGATTTTTTTCAGTAATAAAAAGTCCATTAAGGTTTGCATTATCTAAATGACCATTTTGCATCTTTTAATTTAATTCACTCTCCTCAGCTATATCCAGTTCATCTACTTGATCTTTTAAATCAAGTATCAGAATGCATGATTAACTGAAGTCAATCCTTGACCTCCTATATGAATCTCCCAAAACGAAAATCTAAGCCTTTAAACTTTTGAAATAAGCCACCTAGCTTGTTTCAGGGCTGAAATTACAAGGTTTAATGTATTCAAAGCTAATTATAAAGTCATTCTGAGACAGAACAGAGACAACCAAACCAGATGGAATCAATTACCAATCCTACTCTTGAGACTGTCTGGTATTATTAAAATGTGTAATATTTCCAGGTAGCAGTAATGCTGTAATCAGTTTCTGTCTAGGTACCAACACTGGAGCCACTTCTCCGAGCTTCTGTAGAGGTTATTTCTAGAGCTTTGTAGAGGTTGTCTCCTCTCATTGCAGGAATAGGTCTTGTCACACTTGAGTCATCTGGATTAAATGGACAGTACAAAATGAATTTGAAGACAGTAGGATGCCTAAAGAGCAACAAAATTGCGGGAAAAAAATAGTTCTGGATTTGTTGAAATGAAAAGAAATAGGAAAAGTATGGTTAACAGCTGATAGAAAAGACAATAGTACTTTTGATGAATCGAGAAAGAAATTGTTTTCCATTTGGAAGTCCCAAGGAAAAATTTGGAATAAAAACCATTTATTATTAACATGCCTGCTTTCCCCTCCCCCTGCTTCTTTCATCTTATGGAAGAGAAGGAGTAGGAAAGGAGGACAATAAATGCCACATATATTTTGAACTTCTCATAAGCATTCAAAACTCATTTGGGCAGACTGAAAGGTAAGTCACCATTACTTATTCAGACAGAAGCATTCTTAAAACATCTGCACTCCAAACTAGTACACAGACATTATCAGGTTGTAAGTACAACCCAATATAGGTCACGTCCCATCAAGGCTGGTTAGCTGAGTATTACCCTAACCACTGCTAAATCACCTTCAGTGCAGAGCTGGCTTGGGTCCACAGGTCCTAGGGCTCATGGAGGGGTCTGATTACTTGTAAAATTCTGCATTAACATAATAGCACAGGAATAGGACTAGATACCTCTATGAAAGAGGAATTTCATCAGTATGAAATAATTTCTATTAGTTTGAAAATTATCAACATCAGATATGAAACTAAGCACGAAATTGCATGTTTAATTATCTTAATAGGAAATATAGCCAACATGTTTACAGAGATACTGATTATTCTCATTTATTGTTTTAAGTTTCACAGCTGAAGAACAGGCTCACAGGACTGAAGTTATGGAAAATGAGATTTGTAATTTATAAATTAAAATAATGGCGTCTTAAATTTCCTGTCTCAACATTATGTTACTTCCCACTGTATATCACTCACACTTGAGCAATTGTCCTGTTTCCTGCTGTCAGCTTATTGGAGAAAGTCAGAAGAGCTTCAAGTTGCTTATTTTGATCTATAGTCCATTTTATCTAGAATTCATACTGTGTATACTTTCCAAATTAGATCATTAGTTAAAGAAATTGAGAAGCAATTTATCAAATACTGTAAAAGAACACAGTAAATTCTTTTTTAGCACCTGCTAAAAATATCCCTGTTAAAAGGACATAAATGACACTAGAAGTTGATCCCATTTTAACAGAGAGTTGGAGGTTAGTTCCTTTTCTTGAAGAATAAGTACAGTGCACTCAAGATTCCTGAGACTCATACTGGATTCAACGGTGAAGTCTTTATTTCTAGGCAAGTCTCACCATGTTGACCTACTATAGAAAAACCTGCTCCAGTGTGTCAGTGCCTGCCCTCAGGAAAGGATTTAGAGTTCTGAACAAGTGGGTGGAAATGCTCACTGTGATTTATGAGCTGAAGCTTTCTATTTAGATGCCATCTGATATTTCCTGCAAGCCAGCCTGAAGCAACACCCTGTCCAGCTGCTGAGTTGCAATGCAGTATCTTCTAGCCTTTGTGTGGGAAGAAAACGTGCTTCACTAAGAACTTGTAATCCAAGGTGCAATTTCAAACCTGGCTGACTTCGTGTGGGATCACTTCAGCACAAAAACCCCTCACACCTGAGAGCAAGGGGGAAAAAATCCCAACCCTAAACTTTGTCTTCAAGGAAGAAATTTTCTAACAGGATTTAACAGGTTTTTTTACAAATTACCTCTAGGAAAGTATGTTATAGCTGCCCTGAAAAAGACTACAACGGCATCCTGGTTGAGTTGGTTTGTGTTATCACCTCCCCAAAGACGTAGATTTCATTCATCCAAGATGGGGATGTGTAATACTACCTAAGAACCACATACTCCTGGGCTTCAGGCTACTTTAAAGTTCTGCAGCTGAGATGGACTCACCAGCCCAAAGTGCTTCTCCACCCACTGACCATAACAGGGATCTAGATGAACTAGTTCAATCTAGAAGCCTCACTCCTACATAGCAAACTTAAGAAAGATGAATCCCAACTTGACTACAATGAGGCATATCTAGAAATTTATCCAAGATCTAGTGCTGAATGTGCTAATACAAAGAGTGAGGGAAAAAAATATTTTAGCAGTAGGTATGAATCAAGCTGTGCTCCGTAAATCCTAAAATTATTCTTAAAAATAAGAAAGCTTTCTGTGTTTTAGCAATGCAAAAATAATTATTCAGCTAAAATGAAATGAAAACCAGCTGGTTTCTCTAGTTGCACATTACTGGATTTCTCACTTACGAACTTTAAAATGAATGTATTTCATAAAGCAGACCAACTGAGCAGAGTTCAGTATGAGGCCTATGACAAACAGAACCCTTGCCCTTCTTATTAAGCAGATGGAACACAGGTAGCACTAAAAAAATACTAATAGGGGAAACTAACAGATTAATGTGGCAAAAATTCCTGCACTTGCAGCACTAATGTGTTTATTGGCAGAGATGCAAAAATGAATGTAGCCTACTTTCAATTTCCCAGAGCAAAACCGATTTAACGCTGTCATGTTGCTCAGGGTAACAGACTCCCACCTAGGAGTCCTCCCACATCACAAGATCAATGGGACCCTGGAAGTTGCAGCAGAAAGAAATTATCATGTGAACCAAATTGTAGGAGCTGATAAAGAAAACACATTTGCCCTTCATGTATTTTTAAAGAGGTTCTTTTTCATTATGACTTGTAAATGGTTCCTCTGTGAGCTTCACAGATAGAGCTAAAATAGGCTTTTTTCCCTCCAGTTTCTGGAAATCTGCATATCTCCTGTCCCAAGGATGTTAATATTTCAAGATTATAGATTAAACTAGTCCACTTCCCTGCTTTGAGTCAAGGTCAAGTATGACTGAGCAGCCCCTGACAGATGTTTTTCTCCTGTGTTAATCATAAAAACATTCAGCACAGAGATTCAACACCTTCCCAAACTAGCTTGATCGCATTTGACAATCCTTACAGTAAAAATGTTTTCTAATATTTTATCATATTAACTATTGAAGCAAATTTAAACTGGTTTTGCTTTTTTTTTTCCCTAGTCCTGTGTTCTACAACTGTGGAATGTTACTAATTAGTGTTTTCTTGGTAAACATTTCACATATTTGAACTTTTTTATGGTCCCCTCTCTGATTTCTTTCCTAATGCTTTTATCCTACCTTTCCTTCTGCAGTCTTAACAATCTCATTCCTTGATTCAGATAATTTAGAAATTTCCTTTCTTACTGATTTTCCCTGAGTTTGCATTAAATCATTGAAAAAATGCTTGAAACTGTTCTTATATATAAGAAAGAACTTGGAATAGAATTACTGTCTTAACAGTAACCCAGTGGCATCTGGCTTTAGTGGAAAAAGAAACTAAGTTGAAAAGATATTTCCAGATTTCCATCTTTAGGATTGGAAATCCACTTTAGGATTCTGGAACATTCTGTTCAGCTAGTTAATTCTCAATTTGAGGTTATGCATTTGATTTTCTTCCTGGATATGATATGTCCATTTGATACTAAGAAAAATCACCTTACTGGTATCACCATTTCTCCAGTTTACCCATGTCATTTGAATTCAAATCTGATCCTTCAGAGATTTTTAAACCTTTTACAGCTAAATATTATGCAGAGATTTTATAATATGGACCCTATTTTATCATCCAAACATCCCTGCAGTTCTGTTCTGATTTGACAACAAACCATTGAAAACTACACTGAGAAAGCTGGTTTCCAACTATTTGTGCATGAAATTATTAGCAGTTTGTTCTTCTGTTTTTCCTGACTTGCCCACTGCAACACAGGATAGAACTATGTCCAGAGGTCTGTTGGGATCAAGATGCTGAAATCATCTCTGTGGAATTCACAAACCAATAATCTCATCAAAGGATTACACTGCTCTGACATTATCTGCTCTTGACAAATTCATATTGGTGGGTTGTAATTACTTCTTAGGTGAATAAGGATGTTTCTGCATAGTTTCAGGAACTAAGTTAAGTGAACTGTTCTGTAAATCCATCACTCTTGTTTTCTACATCAGAGGAAGTTTTATCTAAACTGAGCATATGTCTTATCTCTACATCAGAAACGTACAGATGTACCTGATGTACTGGTATTAACAATAATAACAGTGTCAGGCCAAAACTGCCAGAAGCCCATACTTCAAGGAACTTTATAAATGTTAAGATAGTTGTTATCTCTCTCTCATACATATAGACATGCAAAATTTCCTGATTTTCTCTAGTCACGCTGCCCTGAATTGTCTTGATATTTCAGATTAGGTAACATTTCCAGACTTTTGAGACCTAGTAATGGAAGTTTATGATATCCTTTGTGCCTCTCTGTCAGGCTCATACTAATGAAAACATACCTTTCTTTCAATAAACATCTATAATGTTTTCTCAGATCAGAGGCTTTCTCTTTGAAACTATATGTGATAATCCCCATATATTTTAATTATAATTAAAATACATAATTATATTATAAACTTTGAATTTAATGTTAGGGTATAAGACATATTCTGTATTGGCATGGTATAACCTGTTTCTGTAATTCCGGAATATTTTTGCTGCTTTTGGTGGGTTTTTTTGTTCG